>CM053596.1:35345502-35363016 GCA_028646575.1 Pseudocheirus occidentalis | reverse complement strand
GGAATGAAGGAAGGAAGGAAGGAAGGAAGGAAGGAAGGAAGGAAGGAAGGAAGGAAGGAAGGAGGGAGGGAGGGAGGGAGGGAGGGAAGGAAGGAAGGAAGGAAGGATGGAAAGAAGGAAGGAAGGAAGGAAGGATGGAAAGAAAGAAGGAAGGAAGGAAGGAGGGAAGGAAAAGAAAAATAGACAGATACAGTATGTTTCAGTCTATATTCAGACAATATCATATCTTCTTGTGGAGGTGGACCAGCATTCTTTCCACTGTACTATACTCCTTTCTGGGCCAACTAGAATCAGGCAGAAATCATGATAGAAAACTCCATGTGCCACAATCTGAAGGTTCTTTAAAATGGATATTCCTTTTATGAGTCACAGGAAGGTGGTTGTTTTCTGATAGGTATCCTAAGGAAACTGGAGCCGAATATCCTTTGAAAATTAAGAAAGAAGACAGCTGCCCATCTTTAGGAGAATTAGGCACTGGTAGAATATGAGAAGTCTTATGGGGGCAAAAATCATAGAATGTTAGAGCTGGAAAGACCTTACTTGGAATGAGAGAGTAGAGAGAGACCTTGCAATAGAGAGTGACAGAGTTAAACATAAGGTAACCTAGTACAATGGAACTAGTGCTGCATTGGGAGTCAGAGAACATGGGATCAAATATTAGATCAACCAAGTATTCCTTGAGTGACTTTAGAGAAGACACTTATCCTCTCTTGGTCTCAGTTTATGCTCATGTAAAATGATTATGGTTGTAGTAGTTTGCTTCTAAACTTTGTACCACTTGAAACTCTGGAAATACAGAATATCAGAGCTTAGAACACAGAGTGTTAGACCTGAAAGCATTCTTAAAATATTGACTATCAAAGCTGGGACAGACCTTAGAATATAAAACACAGAATATTAGAGCTGGGAGGGCCCTTAGAACACAGAATTTTAGAATTGGGAAGGGTCTTAGAACATGGAACTATAGAACCATAAAAGCCCTTAGAACAGAGAATATCAGAGATGGGAAGGCCCCTAGAGCACAGATTGTGAGAAGTGAGAGGACCTCAGAACACAAAATGTCAGAGCTAGGAGGACCTGAGAATATTGAATGTCAGAGCTGGGAGGGGTCTTAGAATATACAATGTCAGGACTGAGAGTGACCTTAGAATAAAGAATGTCACAACTGGGGGGAACTTTCAAACACAGAATATCAGAGCTTGGCAGAACCTTAGAACATGGAATATTGGTGCTAGAAGGGACCTTTGAACACAGAATGCATAGAATGTCAGAAATGGGGAACAAGAGAACTCAAAATGTCCAAACTGGGAGACGCTTTAGGACATGCAATATCTGAGCTGAGGGGATCCTTAGAACCCACAATATATAGACTGTCAGAGACATGAATAGGGGGATGGGATGGATCTTATGTCATAGAATTCCAGGAACAAAGGGGAACTCTTGGAAATCATTTAATCTTCAGTTTTCAAGGAATTCTCTAAGTTTCAGGGATGTGAAAGGACTTTCACAAGGTCACTTTGCTAGTGGAAAAGAACCCTGGACTGAATCTAGTTCTCCTATGGATGTGTGTCACCCTGAATGAATGAATTAATCTTCTTTTTCCTCTGCAAAAAGGTGAGATATTGCTTGACTCACCAGGATGCTGTGAAAACAAAGGAGATGAGGCGTTTATGAAATTTTCTGTATTTCAAGCTTGGTGGAAGAAAGATGTCCTATGTCCTTCTTTTCTGGTCTTTTTTCTTTAGCTTATCCCCCTCCTTGCTCTCAGTGATGTAGTAACTGATTTGCTGTTCTTTGTCCACAACACCCTATCTCTGTCTCTCTCTCATGGTTCCTCGTGTTTGGAATCTTCCTCCCCCTCCTTTCGCCCCCCCCCCATTTCCTTGGGTTACTTCATGTCTCAGCTCAAATCCCACTTCTTTGCACAAAGCTTTTATCATCCCCCTCTCCTAGCTTTGAAAGTCTTCCCTCCTAAGACCACCTTCCATAGGGATGTATTGTAGAGGCATGCCCATATGTGTATATATGTAGGTGTGTGTTTATGGTGAGAGAATACCCCGCTACATAAATATTTCTATATACAGTATGTGTATATACACATGGTTACACACACACACACGCCTATATACATATCTTCTCAATCCACTGGCTTTCTATCAGTAGGTATGTATACACACACATATATATTGTTGAAAATCAAACACACCTACATGGATATATATGTACATTTAGTTACTTAAATATACATTTAGTTACTTATATATACATACGTGTGTATGTATATCGACACAGGTAGGTGATACAGGGATAGTGTGCTCGGACCTGGAGGGAGGAAGACCTGACATTTATTTACTAGCTGTGTGGCCCTGGACAAGTCACTTAATCCTGTATGCCTCACTTTACTCATCTGCAAAATGGTCTAGAGAAGGAAATAACAACTACTACAATATCTTTGCCAAGTCAGTCCCAAAAGGAGTCAGGGACCGTTGAAAAGAGCTAAAAAAGATTAAATGTACATGAACATATATGTGTGCAAATATGCAGGTGTATGTACACACACAGATATGTACTTGCCTATATACACACCCTCAGTCCATCAGCTCCCGATCAGGAAGTAGATACGTGTATGCATGCATATTCATGTATGTACACACATATGTTATAGTTGTGTTGTTTCTGTTATGTTCAATACTTTGTGACACGATTTCAGGTTTTCTTGGAAAAAATACTGGAGTGACTTGCAACTTCCTTTTGCAGCTTATTTTATAGGTGAGGAAACTAAGGCAAACAGGGTGAGGTGACTTGCCCAGGGTCACACAGCTAGCAAGTGTCAGGGGAAGAATTTGAACTCAGGAACGAGTCTTTCTGACTCCAGGCCCCAGCTCCATATGATAGGTAGATAGATAGATAGACAGACAGACAGACAGACAGACAGACAGGCAGATAGATAGATAGATAGATAGATGGATAGATAGATAGATAGATAGATAGATAGATAGATAGATAGATAGATAGATAGATAGATAGAAAGATAGAAAGATAGATAGACAGAGACGGATAGACAGATAGGCAGATAGACGGATAGATGATAGATGGATGGACGGATAGATGGATGGATGGATGGATGGATGGATGGATGGATGGATAGATAGACAGACAGATAGAGATAGCTATGGATAGAAACACACACAAACACATATATTTCTGTGTGTATATGTAGGTGTGATGAAATGAACCCTAGACTGACATAGGAGACCTGGCTTCTGAGATATAGCACTGAATAAATTAAATAATTTACCTGTTCATCTGCAAAAGATGGTGTGTGTGTGTGTGTGTGTGTGTGTGTGTGTGAGTGAGTGTTTTCACACTGTAGCAGTTGGGAAAGAGAATCAAGATGAGCTTCTCAGAGGAAGTGACTTAAGAGGTGAGCCTGGAAGTGTCCCAAGGACAAGGAGGAGGCAGGGAGCTCTGACTGCCATTGATCTGAAAAAAAATCTGGGTGTCTGAATAGACTGCAAACTTATGTTGCAGTTTGCAGTAGTGTGATATGATATCCAAGAAAGCCAATGAGATCCTCTTTTTTGAGGAGGGGAGAAAGAGGGAGAAACAGACAGACAGAGAGACAGAGACAGGAGAGAGGGAAGAAGGGAGAGAGGGAGGGAGAAATATGTCTTATGATTTCATTGAAACAGGCAGCTCTTGCCTGGTGAGATGGCAAGTTGTAGATGGTGATCCTATTAAAATCCCATTTCAACCTCTTCATCTTTGAGGCTCCATGGTGTTGAAAGTCAAAGGGTTGAAGACTGAAGGGAAAAGCTGGCTCCCTTCTAAAGGTACTCCACTCCATTCTCCATGGCTGATTGCCTCTCTCCCCTCCCTTTCTGTTTTCCACTGGAAGTTTAATCGGATGATGATATACACCACCATGAAACCTGGAATTTGACCTGCTAGGTTAATAAACACTAGCAGTGCCTGCAACTCACAAATTACAGGGCCCAATTTTCACAGCCGGGTTGCAGGCATTAATTAGAGCCAGTGTTACAAATCACAGTATTGTGGAGTGACTGCGATATTTAAATTATCAATGGTGTTGCTACCTTAATTTAAAAAAAAGAAGCAAATCCCATCATTTTTCAAAGAGAAGCACCCTAAGCCAGAATAGGCCTATCACTCATGCTCCCCAAGCCATTAATTCTATTGGAGCAAATGAGGGTTTTAATGTCCTCCAATGTGTTCAAGTACAAATTTACCAGCCTGGAGTCCCAGGCTTCCTCTGCCCATTATAAAATACAGAATAATTACAGAAATAGCTGCTGGCAAGCCAGGCTTCTTTCTCTCCCACCAGCGTGACTTATATACACTTTATTTTCTTCTATTCATTCCTCCCACTTGATGAGAGGAAATACATCCTAATGATTAAAGAAAACTAATCACAACAAAGATAAAAGTATTTTTTAAAGCCAAAAATAAATTCCCAACGTGCAGAGCATACATTGAACACAGCCACCCTGCTCAGGAACCAGGAAGAAGTGAAGGCTGGTTTTGGGGGAGGGAAGAGAATAAATACCTTTGAGAGCCAAGAATTGGAATGCAATTGTGAGGGAGAAATATGGGATAGAGAAGAATGTAATTAAAGAACTCAGAGAGTGGGATTGGAGAGAATTATGTGTGGGCTGAGCAAAGCAACTAAGGAATCAGAAGAGAAATAGAGCTTCAGGGGAGTTAGAAGGTGCAGTCTCTGGTCTCCAATTCCCAAAGACCCAGCAGATGGGATGTAATTCACCTCCCTCCCCAGGTTTTCTACTGGTCTTAGGGGACTCAGGGGTCTACACCCCCAACTGATTTTATGCCCCCAATGTTAAGGGCTCTAGTTCTAACTGTGTGGAATGAATGAAAACTTCTCACTTTGGGGTTGTTAACCTTCCCTTCCTCCCGCCCCTCCTCCATGATTGCTGTCAATCACTTTTACCTTCCTTTGTCTGTTTTTCCCCCTTGGTGGGACCCTCCCCCCTCTCTTCTCTTGCTGTCCCAGTTGGGAAGAATTTTTTTTTTTTTGCTTTTTGGAGGGCAGTTGGGGTTAAGTGACTTGCCCAAGGTCACACAGCTAGTTTTTTTTTTTGTGTTAAGTGTCTGAGGTCGGATTTGAACTCAGGTACTCCTGACTCCAGGGCCGGTGCTCTGTTCACTGCGTCACCTAGCCGCCCCCAGTTGGGAAGAATTTGGTGAGGTATGCCTGTCCACCAATGAGAGAGGAAATGGTGGGGAAAGGGGGCTTGAGTAAGTTAAGTTATAAATTCTGGTTCTATCCTTTGAAACACGCCCTCTCCTCTATGTTCAGGCATGGGGCAGACAGCCCTCTTCTCCCAGGGAAGAGAATGTTCTTATCCTGTTCTTATCCTAAGACATCTCTGTGTTTACTTTTTTTTTTTTACTAAATTAAGGATGAAGGGTATTTTTCAAGCCAAACATATCTAATCACTAAATAACTGGAGTAGCTTTTACAAAGGAATATTGACTTCAAATGTATAGAAAGAGCAAGCATACTAATATTTCTCCCCAATACCTAAAGGGCATAATCTCTTTTTTCATCATCATTGTCTCTGGGAAGGGTGGAGGATTAGCTCAATCCTTATATAATATTGATCATACCAAATGCCAACTCCAAAGCTCTCCCCTGGGATTAGCTCTGGAGTCCATGGCTCAGAGCCTCCCTGCTGGGCTGATTTCAATGCCAAGTTTGAAATTCTGGGCTTCAAATGTCCTATGGCTGTCATTTCCCCTATCTAGGACTCCACTCCCCCTACCTAGAGTTGTAAAGATCCTTGAAAGGCCTGGACCTAATTATAGAAAAGGACAAATGAACCAAAGCCAAACTCTCAAGATCTTTTTAAGGGCCATAGCACCTAAGAGGAGAAGAAGGTGGCCGCCAGCTCTGCCCTGACCCTGCTGTGAGTGAAATATTTCTTTCACTTTGGATGAATCTGGGCAGAGAGACCATGACTGTTAAGTAGATTTAAAGATGCAGGCCCTTCTAGTTACATAGCCAATGGAAGGAGATTGCTTTCCACCATGTATAGTAGGCCAACATATTATTTCCTGTCTTTCAAGAGCAGGGCCCCACTTGAGTGTTTCCATCTTGGTAGTCTCAGCATAAATCAGACTCCTGTTATTTAGTCATAGTAGAAATTGAATATATAAAGGAGATGACTGAGCTGGGAAATAACCAGAGAAGGGCCACCAGAATGAGGCAGGTCTTTGAGTTCTGTCAAATAAAGATGGAAGGAACAGGGATTCTTAGCCTAGAGAAGAGAAAACCCTAGGCGAAGGAACGGGTTATTCTCTTCAAGTATTTGAAAAACTGTTGTATGGGAGGAGGGATTAGACATACCTTAAAGCAATGGGAAGAAGGTACAAAGGGACATTTTTAAACTAGATGCCAGGAAAAACTTTATAATAATTGTGATCAAGTGATCAAGCAGTGATATTGGCCTTATTATTCCTCATAAAATTCACTCCTCCCAATTCCATGAATTTTACCTGACTCTCCCTCATGCCTGGAATTCTCTCCCCACCCCCACCTCCACCCCCATCCCCATTGTCTCTGCTATAGTACTTCTCTGGTTTCCTTTAAACCCCAGAAAAAATCCCACCTTCCACAATAAGCCTCTGCTCATCGCCCCTAATGCTAGTGCCTTCCCTCCTAGACCATTTCCAGTTTCTCCTGTCTAGATCTGGTTTGTACATAATAATTCACATGTTGTTTCCTACATTAGACTACATTGACACCAGGGACTGGTTCTTTTTGCCTTTCTTTATGTCCTCAGGGCTTAGCACGGAGCCTGGTATAAAGTTGGTGCTTCATCAAGGCCTATCAACAGGAACTGACTTACAAGGAAAAGACTTATACCTCACCGATTCTTTGGATGACCATTTGTGAAGGATGTTATAATGGGAATTCCTCCTGGAGATGATTTGGATTAGATGATGGATGAGGTCACCTTTAACTCTGTGATTCTTAGAACAGAAAACTTCAAATCATTGGTAGTTATTTTGGACTCTGACAAGGACCCTGCCTCCAATAGACTAAAATTCACAGTTATTTGGGCTTCTGAACATACTAAAGAAGAAAAGTAAACTGTGTTGATTGAAGAGGGTGCCCAAAGAGGGTTAGGGCTGCCTGAGACCCCAAAAAAACCAACATGCCAGGTCCTGCGGAAAGAATTCCACTCAAGTCTTCTCAGCCAAAGAAAAAGTAAAGTTTATTGAAAGTTCAAGTTCTCCAAGTGGTGCTCTCACAGAGCAAGTCTCTGCTAAGCTATCCCATGGTGTTCTCACCCCCCCCCCAGGGAAGATGGGAGTCTATATACAGAAAGGTTGTGGGAGGAATCTAGGGGTGGTCCAGAGGAGGAGATTGGGGAGGGTCTTCAGGAGGAGTCAGATGAGGTCAGACTCCAGTAATGAGTGGTTAAGGGCGGGAAGTTGCTGGAGACCATAGACAATGGTGAGCCAGGCCAGTTCAAGGGTGGGAAACTATTGGAACAAAGGGGGCTAAAGACTTGGGCAGAGCCACAATTTAAGGCTCATGAGGGTAGGCAAATGTCTTCCCTGGGAAGGTTTACTTTCCCAGAGCCTGTACCTCAAAGAATCACCATTGGAACAAAGGGGGCTAAAAACTTGGGCAGGGTCACAACTCAAGGCTCATGACCTCAGGCAAATGTCTTCCCTGGGAAGGTTCACCTTCCTGGGGCCTGTGCCTCAAAGAATCAAGGAGAGCTCAGAAAGGGGGGGTGGCCCCAAAGCCTACACCTCATCATTGATTAATATCTGTCCTCAATGAACTGTAGAATTAAGGGAATTGATAATGAAATTCATAATCTACTAAGTGTGTGCTTTCACTGAGCTAATTAACTTACTAATTCTCAGTAGGGTACCTTTCTGACTCTTCTCCCAGGATACCTCTTTTTCTCATATTCACTCTTTCCTAGCACCCTTAGAAGTGTAGTAGACAGTCTATCTTGCACCTACCTGTCTCTCTACCCTCCCATAATTGGTACTAGATGGCAATACCTACCTGCATTAAGGGGGAAAAATTAGGATCTGCATAGTGTGGGGCCAGAGCATGTACATCTCATTCTCATAGAACTACATTTTCATATAATTAAATTCCCTTCCATGAATATTTATTAAGCTCCAACTATGGGTAGGGAGATATAAAGACCAGAAGAAAGCAGTTCCTGCCTCTTCCCCTGCCCCACTAAGCTTATATCCTAGAGGGTATGCAAAATGTATGCAGACAGGCAAATGTACAGCATATGTAAAGGAAATACAAAGCAATTTGGGGGAAGAAGGGTTAATTTATGGGGGAATTAGAAGAGGGTTTATGTAGGAGGGGCAGCTAGGTGGCGCCATAGTGTATAAATTGACAGGCATAGAGTCAGGGAGACTTAAATTCCAATTCTGCCTCAGGCACTTCCTAGCTGTGCTACCCTGGGCAAGTCACTTGATGGTGTTTGCCTTGATTTCCTCATCTATAAAATGAGCTGGAGAAGGAAATGGCATACCATTCCAATATCTTCACCAAGAAAGCTAGTGGCATCACAAAGAGTTGGACACCATTGAAATGACTGAGCAGCACATAGGAGGGGTACCTAAGAGGAGTGTTGAAGGAAATTAGAGATTCCAAGAGGTAGATATTAGGAATAAAGGAAGAAAACAAGCATTCATTAAGTACCTACTGTGTGGGACACGAATTCGTGAAAGCTTCTCAGTGTGGAATGTAACATTTTTTTCCTGAGTGCTATACCCTCCCCCTTTCTCCTGTCAATTACTTTTATCTTCCTTTGTCTGTTTTTTCCCCCACCCTGGTGAGGGCCTCCCATCTCCCTCCCCTTTCAGTCTCAGTGGGGAAGGGATTGGTGGAGTGAATTTTTCACCAATGAAAGGAGGCAGTTGGCCAGGAGAGGGGACGTCCTAATTAGGTCTTTAAAATCCTAGACCTGATCTTTGAAGCTCTCTCTCTCCTGGCCATCAGCCTCATGGATCAACATCGGTAAGAAATCTGAGATGTGGCACCCCTTTCTTCCCGGGGGAAAGGGAATAAATTCATCTTCTTATCTAAGGCATCTCTGTGTTTACTTTTCTAATTAAATTAAGAATAATGGTTTTTTTTTTACCCTAAACACTACTATATACCAGCAACGATGCTAAGTGCTTTACAAAATTATCTCATTTGATCCCTGTAGGAGGGAAAGTATTCATAGCAGAGACATCATGTACAAAGATCTGAAGGCAGGGAATGAAATACCTTGTAGAAGGAAGTGACTAAAGTCCCTGAAATCTCTCCCTTGGTTTTCAAAAAAGCGACCAAGGTAGAAAGGTTTATGTAGTATAGTATAGCATACAATGCCTTCATGCTACCGTCTGACAGTGAAAGGTAAGGTTCAAATTTTTTTTGAAAATTGCTGTACAGTAGTATGGTAACTGTAGATTTTATACTTCATGAAAAGGGAATATCATCTAAAATCAATCTGTTTTTTATTGAGATGTTGGCACAAAAGGTCACAAAATTCTAGGAAATTACTAGTGAAAAAGATGTTTTGCATGTTACCAGTTTTACTTCATATACTTCATTTTATGGATTATTCCATGGTTATTGTGTTAGGAAAGGTGCATATTATCAGAATTAATGTTTTATTTTAAAGAATTGTATGCACAAAAGTGTATTTTTAGCAACCTCTAGCAAAAGATTACAATTTTTCATGGTCATAGGACTCTAATCCCCTATTTCCCATACATTCAACACATCAACATTTGCACTTTGCACTTTCAAACCAGTTTCTATGAATTTTACCCCTACTAAAATTGCAGATTGACATTAACATAATATGTAGGGATCAGACTTGCAGTCCCATTTGGATGATTGAAATCTTAGATTCAAACTCAGAATAGAGATCCTTCCCTGCCAATTTTTTTTAGCAGTAACACAATTAGCAAACTAGTGGACTGTGATTCTATTTATACCCCAATATTCAAGGCTGACAATATGTATAAGAACATATGGTGTCAGCACTTTGAGGACGTGTGGGTTTTGCTTGTGTGCATACCTTCTCCACCAGTGCAAATCATGACTCTTTCATAGCTTAACAGACCACAGACAGGACCTCAGAGTTGGAAGGAACATCAGGGATGGTCTAGTCCAATTTGTACTTGAACAAAAATTCTCTGTCCAAAGTAAAAGTCAGGTACTTGTGCCTGAAGATATGTAGTGAAGGGGGAACTATCTCTTTCAGGAAGAAATTCACTCCACTTTGGGATATCCCTGATTGTTCTAGTAGCTAGGTGTGGAGGAGGGGGCAGAGATTAGGAAAGATTTTATGGAGAAGACAGTGCATGAGCTGAGCCTAGAAGGAGACGTTCTGTGAAACAGAGGTAAGGAGGGAGTACATTCCAATCATAGCAGACAGTCAATGCACAAAATCTTGGGGGCAGAAAGTTAAGTAGTAAAGCATGACTGGAGGGCAGAGTAAAGTAAACCGTAGTAGTAGAAAAGTAGGAAAAGAACTGGTTATAAAGAGATTCAAATATTAAACAGTGAGGATTTCTTTTTGATCCTAGAAGTAATAGGGAGCCAGTGGAGTTTATAGTGGGAGAGAGGGTGATAAAATCACAATTCAACTTTAGGAAAGTTTGTTTGGTCACAGGGTACAGAATAGAATGGAGAAGCATCTTAGAATCACAAATGGTACTTGGAGGGCATTGATTTGAACCCCATCATCTAATAGATGAAGAAATTAAATTAAATGATTCATGCAGGGTCTTATGGTTAGTAAGTATCTGAAGGAGGATTGAAACTTTTATCTTCCTCACTCCAAGGAAAGTTGTCTATTTGCTAAGTCCACTGAACCAGGGAGACCAAGTAAAATTCTATTATGATGATTAGACCTCCTTGGATACCCTAACCCTAACCCATCAAATAGAGACTGGATAGTCATTTATTATAGATGTTATAATGAGATTTCCTGCCACATATGAGCTCTACTAGAGAGCCACTAAAGTCCCTTGTAACTCTCAAATTCAATGATTCCATGAGATGCTTATTATCAGTTTCTTAAACCCTTCATTTATTTCTTTTCTTAGTGGTTGTGTCCTTCCCTTCCTACCAAGGGCATATCATTCAAGGACACAGGGTCCCCACTCCAGTTAGGTTTCAGAGGAGGATTTTAATGAAGGATGCTCTGAATCTACGTTACAAAAACTTCTGAGCAAGGATCCCTGATGTGTACAGCGAGACACATTGCAATTCCAACATTCTTGGGTCAATCGTAGCAGATTTTATTAATTTTTGGCTACTAATGATGTGAATAGAGAAATATCCCTTTTTAAAATGGCATAGAAACAAAACTCTAATTTACTATTTACAAATTGCTGTTTCCTGCTGTTCAATATTAGCTGACGCTTAGTCCTTCCCCAGGACAGATGTACTAATAATGGATTGAGAGAATAAGAAAGTGTAACCCTACTTATCAAGGAATATAATTAACAATACAGCTCAAATCCAGAGATCATAGTAGGACTAAAGTTGAGAAGTGCTGGCAAAATAATGTGTAGAAAGCACAGAAATGGACGTTTTGATGCCTCAGAAAATACCAGGGAAGGAGTGATCTGTCTCACTGAATAATGGCAAATCTTCAAAAATATGTGTGTATGTATATCTGTATATGTGTTTATATGTATGTATACACACATCTATATATACACATTCATACATGTATACACACATATATCACACCCACTATGCTCAAGGTACTTACTCCTTGGGAATGTACTCAATGTACACACACATAAGGGATGCAAAGATACAAAATGTCAAAAAAATATATAGTTTTGCTATAGAGGAACTTATATTCTTCCCTTTCTTCCTCTTCCCCTTCCTCTCCCTCCTTTTCTCTCCATTTCTGCCTCCATCCCCCTACTTTTTTCTCTTTCTCCCCCTCTCCTCCTCCTCTCCTTCCCTCCTTCTCTCCATCCCTACCCCCACTCTCTCTCCCTCTTCTCTTTCTCTCTCCCTCTCTTTCTCTCCTGTCTCCTCTCCCTTTTACCAAAGTAGCAGACAGAAGTACCTTGAAAATAAATATTTGCCAGTAAATCTAAAACTGAATTTTAGGAGATGACCTCATGTTTTATTTCTTTCTCAGCCCTTTGTAAAAACAAAAACAAAAAGCCCCAAAGCTTTTCAGATTGGTTTCCTATTATTCATCCTGATATATTCTGTTAATCCTTTGTAGCAATGTAGTACACTGGACCGAAGTCAGTAAGACCTAAGTCTAAATCTATCTGCAGACACTTACTAGCCATAGGAGCCTAGGCACATCACAACCTTCACCTACCTTAGTTTCTTCATCTGCAAAATGAGGCTGATATAAAAGCACCTCCCTTCCAGGGTTGTAGGGAGAATCCAATGAGATGACATTTGGAAAGCTCTCACATAGAGGAGGTGCTTAAAAAATGTGTATTCCTTCCCCTCTTCCTTTGCTCCAGTGAAACTGGCCAGTTTTGTGGTTCTTCCTTTTAAGTGTAATTACATCTCCTGTCCTGTGCCTGAGATACACGTCCTCTTCATATCCACCTCCTTGAAACCTTACATTTTCTTAAAAGCTCAGCTCAAGTGCCATATTGGATGTAAGACCTTTCCCCATTCCCTTCATTATTGAGATAATAATGAGATACTAAAAGACATCTAAGTGGTACAATGAATAGAGTGCTGGACTGAGAGTCAGGAAGACCTGAGTTTAAATCCTGTCTCAAACACTCTAGCTGAATTAGTTGTTGTTCAGTTCTTTTAAAATTTTCTCCAACTTTTCATGACCTCATTTGGGGTTTTCTTTGAAAAGATACTGCCATTGTCTTCTCCAGCTCATTTTACAGATGAGAAAACTAAGGCAAATGGAGTTAAATGATTTGTCCAAGGTTACACATCTTTTAGGTGTCTGACTCCAGATTTGAACTCATAAAGATGAGTCTTCCTGATTCCAGGGCTGGCATTCTGTCCACTTTGCTACCTATCAGAATGGCAATGGGCAAATCACTTTAACTTCCAGCCTCAGTTTCCTTAAAATGAGCTGGAGAAGATAGTGGCAAATCACCCCAGTATTTTTTCTAAGAAAACCCCAAATGGGATCACAGAGTCAGACAGAGTTGTTGTGAGGTTTAAAAGAAATATTTGTAAAGTGATTTGATAACCTTAAAGTTAGCATGTGTAAATGCCACTTACTATTATAGCTACTATTTCCCTTTGTCTTGTATTTCTTCATCTGTGTAGAATTTATCATTCAGTCCTACCCTCCACCCCGCCCCATACTCCCAGCACAATGCAAACACCTTGCAGGGAGTGTTATTTGGTTTTCATCTTCATAAACCCAGCCTAGCCCAGGACCTTGTGCAAAGGGGGTGCTTAATCTTTCTTAAATCCAATTAGATCAAATTTTGCTTAAAAACTTTTTGGGTAAAAACAACTGAACCCAAACATGCAAATCACTAGTAACTTATTCTGCATTCTCATCAGAAGCCAAATTCCTACTGACCTCAAATGCAGCTTGCCCATATGGAATGACCAAGGCTTGCTTTGCTTTGCCTATTTCAATGCTTTTAATTGCGGGCTATGATGAGGGTGGGGGAGGAGAAGAGCAGGGACCCAGAAAACAAAAGCAGCTCCTGGATTTTTGTTGTTGCTTATGTGAATGTGTTTGCTCAAGTGCTAGGAAACATCACCTATGGCTGAATGTTGTCTCCATATGTAAATGTGGTAGAATGGAGGTTTATACATGGCTAATTACCACTGGCCTTTTAAAGGAGAACACTTTGTGGTCTGAAATTGGACAGCTCCTCCACTTTTGTCTAATGCCTTTCAGGTCAGGAAGGAAGTGAAGCTAGGGAGTGCCATAGTGCAAACAGCACTAGACCTGAAGTCAGGAAGATTCACCTTCTTGAGTTCAAATCTGGACTCAGACACTTACTACCTGGGTGACCCTGGGCAAGTCACTTAATCCTATTTGCCTCGGTTTCCTCATTTGTAAAGTGAGCTGGAGAAAGAAATGGCAAAGCACTCCTGTATCTTTGCCAAGAAAACCCCAAATGGGATGACAAAGATGACAAAGGAAATAAGAACAAAGCTAGATTTAGAGTTGGAGAACCCAGGCTTAAAATCCTGCCTTTGTACTTTACTGCCTACATGACTGTAAGGAAGTTACTTAACTTCACTGTCCTCAGTTTCCTCACCTATAAAATGAGGAAGTTGGACTAAGTGGTCTCTAAGATCTCTTTCAGATCTAGAAATTTGCCTCCTCCTGCATGACCTCTTTTTTTTTAAGACATTAAAAACAAACAAATTTCCTAGATGGTTATGAGGTCTCTCATCAAATGTAGGGAAAACACAAATACCCTGATGGTTTCATTGGTTTTCCTCTCTCAAAATGCCACGACCCCTATGGAGTATCTGCCTTAATTAAGAACTTCTCTTATTAGCATCTCAGGTATAGAGGGAGAAGGGATTCTATGAATACCTGGATCCCCAAACCCTTCATTTTATAGATGAGAACGCTGAGTTTGAAAGATATTCTATGACTTGCCCAAGGTCACACAACTTGAAATTATCTAAGGCAAGATTTGAACCAAAGTCTTCTCAGCTCCATACTCCATCTACTCTTTCTGTCTGATTTTTCTAAGGTCTGGAAATAGGACTAAACAACAACAAAATTCCCATTTCTTCAATGACACTGAGGAGGAGGCAAAGAGTGACTAGATTTAAGATTAAGAGCTAGATAGGACCTTGGAGGTCTCTAGTTTAGCCACCTGATTTTACAGGAGGAAATATAGGTCCAGAGAATTAAAGTGATTTGTTCAAGGTCACTCATATGGTACACATGACAAAGCCAAGATTTAAACCCAGATTACAGACAACAAGTTTATTCAGCTCCAAGACTGGTTAATTGGGTAACTGGGGGTGGGGTGAGGAAGTGAGAGAATGGGATGGGTAGGGGAAGGAGAAAGGAGGGAGAGGTAAAAAAGGAGAAAGAAGGAGATAGAGAGGAAGAAAGGCAGAGAGGAGGGAGGATGGAGAGGGAGGAGTAAGGAGGGGAGGGATGAAAGGAGAGGGGAAGGGGGAAGGAAAAGGGAGAGGGAAACGGAGAAGGAGGAGGTGGAGGTTAAACGGGGAAGAAAGGAGAGGAATGGAGGAAGGGGGAGGGGCACATCTTTTGTTCCAAGTCCTTTCAAGATGGGCAGAGGTTTTCCAGGCCAATTTGTAATTCTCCTCCCCTTTCCTTTGTTTCTTCTGCAGACACACAAATTGTTTAAGTCCAGCACTCTCAGGAGAGTTTGCTGAGCTGGTGGTGTACTTGGAAACTAATAACTCACATTGGCAGTTTACACAAGCAGTCCCTTGGTCCCAATTAAAGAGCTCTTGGTCCAACTAAATGGCTTATGTGTATAGACCCACACTAGCTTTCAGTTTTCATTGGAGCGACATTCTGACTAGTACTGCTGATCTGGAAACCTCTCAAGAGCAAGCTTCCTCTCATTCCTTTCTAGGTTTTTGTGAGCAACTACAAAGGAGGCAGAAGATCAGAGTTCAAATCTTGGCTGGCTCATTTGCAGTCTACGTGAACTTGGGCAGATTACTTTCTTTCTTTAGTCTTTAGCTTCTTCCTCTGTAAAATGAGGGGGCTGAGTTGGACTCGATTATTGTTAAGCTGTCTCCTTGCTCTAAAATTAGATGGCAAATTCTGCATGGGTGTGAGAATGTGTATGTATATATACACATCTGAGCTAGGAGAGGCTTTAGATAAGAAAGTATTACATGTATATGTGTATGTGTGTGCATGTGCACATGTTTATATAAATACCTACATATAACATGCAGATTTACACTCTAATGTTTATATGCACAATATATTAAATATATTTATTTTTATTTGCAACTACATAGAAACATATGAGGGCAACTAAGTGGTGCACTGGATAGAATGTTGGACCTAGAGTCAGGAAGACTCATCTTCCTGAGTTCAAATGTGACCACAGACACTGTGTGATCCTGGCAAGTCACTTAACCCTGTTTGCCTCAGTTTCCTCAACTATAAAATGAGTGAAAGAAGGAAATGGAAAACCATGCCAGTATCTTTGCCAAGAAAACCCCAAATGGAGTCATGAAGCATCAAACAAGACTGAAAAATGCCTGAACAACAACACACATATACATATACATGTAAATGTGTCTGTGTCTATGTGCGTGTGTGTTTAGATGCTTATGCATACAAATATAGAAATTCTATGTGAATGCTATATTTATGCTTATATAATATACAGTGATCTACATATATGTATACAAACATAAGGCATGTGTAAATATACATAAACACACAATGCATGAAATATACAATATACCGTGAGTCATAAGACAAATCAGACCTTTCTGACCTAGTGATTCTATTTCTTGGATTCTTTCCCCCTCATTAACCACTCAGTAAGACTTTCTTTGGCCACTGTGGGTCAGGCTTGGGAGGCGATTGTGACCTAGTGGATGAAGAACCCAGCTCTGAGTTAGATCTATCTGTGTTCCTGACCCTTCTCTGACACATACTTATGTGATCCTGAGTAAATCACTTATCTACTCATTGCCCCAGGCTCCGTGTCTAGCTAGAACTATGCCTACAGCTCGGGAGTTTTCTCTTGAGGAGAACCCTACAATATGATCATTTGTCTACTCTAAAAAATAAACAAAAAGAGAAACAAAAAATCCCAACTGTATCAGCCTTTGTTCTGGACACTTGGATTACAAGGCAAGAATGAAAAAGCCCCTGCCCTCAGGGAGCTTGTATTCTATGGTTGAAATGCCAGAAACTGGATTTTTACTTTGTTGATGCTTATTAAGCTTATAGGAATTTTTAAAAATCAGATATGTTTTGGGCATACTCCGCAACTTCTGTCTACCATCCCTATTTCTTTTAATCAACTTGGTCTATATAAGATGCCAGAATTATATTCTTGTTGATTATCATCCTTATCTTTTTCAACAGAAGAGCAGTGTGGAGTAATGGATAGAGAGACAGAGATGGAGTTAGGAAGATCTGGGTTCAAATCCTACTTCAGTTACACCCTGACTGTGTGCCTCTAGGCAAGCCCTCCATGACCTCTCCTTTCCAGAGAATTTCCTTAGATTTTTAGTTGTAAAGCAGATGTTAATCTCTGGATAAGGAAAATTCCTGACTGGGAATTCTTTATACCAATGAAGTCACAGTTCTTATTAAAAACTGAGGTTTTATAATTGCAATTTTATGTGTGCCTCCCAGTCCAAAAACCAATAACCAACTCATCCACCTTTTTTTTTATTTTTAATTTCAATTTATTTTCTTGGTTACATCATACATTTCCACAAGGTTTTGAGTTACAGATTTTCTCCCCTTTTTGCCCCTACCCCCCAGCCCAGAACATTGATCCCACTGTAAGGCCCCTCCCACAATC
>CM053596.1:35327847-35345002 GCA_028646575.1 Pseudocheirus occidentalis | reverse complement strand
GAAGGCAGGAAGGAGGGAGGGAAGGAAGGAAAGAAGGAAGGAAGGAAGGAAGGAAGAAAGGAAAGAAGGAAGGAGGGAGGGAAAGAAGGAGGGAAGAAAAGGGGAGAGAGAGGGAGGGAAGGAAGGAAGGAAAGAGAAAGAGAGTGAAAGGAGAGGGGGGGGAAGGAAGGAAGGAGAAAAAGAAAAGGAAGAAAGGAATGAGAAGGAATGTGTATCTCTTAAAGTTCTGTTTCTCAGGATCCATGGCCATGGCAATGTCTAGTCTCCAGATGTTAGACAATAGCTCCCAGAGTAGCCCCAGGGATCCTAGATAGTAATTCCTAGAATCATAGTGATGGGCAGTCCTACTGAGGCTGTGCCATGAGATATGGAAGTGACATAACTGGTATTTACTATGCTTGCACAGAATGACAATATTGCTGAAGTTAATCTGTAAGCTTAATGTTGGCAAGATGCATTCTTTGTCTGTTGCACTATAAAGCAAGTGGGCATGGTCAGTGAGTGGGGAAACCACAGGTAATGCATACAGCAGTGGTTCTCAAACTTCCTAATGCCTTGACCCTTTAATAGTCATGTGTGGGCGTATCTGCATGTGGTTGGACACACCTGGAGACAGAGAAGTTTCCTAAGACCATCGGAAATATGGGTTTTCCAATGGTCTTAGGCAACCCTTGTAACCCCTGTGAAAGGGTCGTTTGACCCCAAAGGGGTCGTGACCCACAGGTTGAGAATTACTGGCATAGAGGAATCCATGTACCTGCCTCAATGGTCCCCCATGGAGGCTTGAGGGGATTTAGGAGAATGCACATGCTGTGTCTGTCTCAATTGACACCATTGAGACATAGGGATAATTGCCCCCTCTTCTCACTGGCCCCTGAGAGAAGAGTGATTAAGAAATGATGTAGGAGTTTGTCCTTCTGTCATCAGCAGTCCTCTTGAGAAAATTAGAGGAGAATAAAATAAGATTATTAACCCCTCTGAAGGTGTCTGTCTGTCTCAAGAGAGAACCTATTAGAGGCTGGAGTCTGAAACCTCCAGTGCCTCCTGTGTGTTATCTGTGAAACAGAAGGGAGAGAGGGAGGCAGGGAAGGAAGGCAAGGAGGGAGAGAGAAAGAGAGGAAAGAAGAGAGAGAAAGAGGGAAGGAGGCAAGAAATAAGGAAGGAAGGAAATGAGTGTTTGTTGAGAACCTATTATGTGTCCAGACTGGTGCTAAGTAAGCAATTAACAAATATTATTTCTTTTCATCCTTACAACACCCCTTTGAGGTAGAAAGAAGACCTGAGTTTGCCCCTTATTCCCCACATGACCTTCAACAAATCATTTCCCTGGGCCTCCTGTTCCTCATCTATAAAATGAGAGGATTGGACCAGATTATTTTAATGAGATTATTTTTCTGTTACTACTTTAATTAAGTGCTCTTCTAAGTTATGACTTTGATAGTAGTGTCACAAAGAAGGATTTTGAGCTGGAGAAGACTCCCAAGGTTCCTTCCAGCTCTGGATCCTGTGGTCTTCTGAGCTGCATTAGTACGACAGTATCATTGCCCCCTCTCTGAGAATCTTCACACGTATGTTGGTCATGTGACTCCTAAAGGTATTTTAGCAGAATCAGAAAACTGTTTCTGGGCCCAGGTTTTAAAGATTTTTGGTCCAATTGAAGAAAATCCAGTTAGAGAAACAGTTTTTGACATGACAGATTTGAACAGCATATCCACTGAATTCCCCCCATTTACTGTGAAAACAGTTCTAATAGCTATTTTAAGCAATTTTCAAAGAAAAAAACTAAAGATTGCAACATGGACTGTAAAAAGGCAAGAATGAAAAATTGCTCTCAGTTCCTTAATTCAATTGCAGCCAATTTTGTCTCTCTCTTCTCAGCTTTGCTTTTTATATATATTTTTTAACAAAACAAATTATAATACAAATACATTGGGGGAGGTGCCATAACAGATTCCATTTTAACATTGCATATTTGTATCTTAAAAATGTGTTTATAAAAAGCCTTTAAGTGCTTCTTGGAAATCTCACAACATTTTTTCAAAAGACGTGTTATTGCCACGGCATTCTCAGAATTTTAAAAGAATCTGAATGTAACATATTGAATACCCATGTAGCATTTTTTATAGGAAAAATGGAGTCATTTGTGTTGGGAGGGAGCGTGCAAATGACTAACAGATGCAAGGAGAATGCATGTTCCTGTGTGCTTTGACCATTACTTAGACTGCAGTCAACATTCTTAATGTTGCTTTGTTTCCTTTGAATTACATTCGCCTGGCAACTAAGACAATCTGACTTATAAAATCCAACACTGTTGCCGTATCTTTTCCTCGCATTATGCATATGCCATTTAATGAGTCCTGGAGCCCTGGAGACTCAGCTGGACTAGAGAGGAGAAGCAAAAAATAAAAAAGATAATCACTACCACAGCTGACATTTGTAATCACTAATAATAATACCTAGCAGTTACATAATAATACTGACGTATCTATTTAAGGTTTGCAAAGCATTTTACAAATATTAACTCATTTTATCCTTGTGGGATGTAGGTGCTGTTATTATTCCCATTTTACAGATGAAGCAGAGGTTTCGTGTTGTGCTCTGCATCACAGAGTTGGTAAACACCTGAGGCAGGATTCAAACATAGGTCTTCCTGATTCCAAGTTACATAGTTTTCTCTACTATGCCATCTAACTACTTCCCTTTGCTCTCCCTCTCCCTCTCCCTCTCCCTCTTCCTTTCCCTCTCCTCTCCTCCTTTCCCCTGTTCTTTCTCCTTCTCTCTCCCCTCTTCCCCTTTCCTGCTCTCTCTCCCTCTCCTCTCCTGGTTGTAAACAAGCATCAGAACTAGAAATATGAATCCAACCCCTCTAATGATGTTAAATCTCATTCTCTTTCCACTACCTTTTCTCTTCTTTGGCAAATATATCTGAAATAAGCAGAAACAGAAGACTAATTTGCACATTGATCAAGTAATCAATAAGCAAACATTTATTAAAAACCTACTCAGTGCCAGACACTGCTCTTGGTACTACGGATACAAATCCATTGGCTGCAACAATCCCTCATTGTAGGGAGCTTGCATTCTCACTGGGAACATAAGGACAAAGAAATATATGCAAAAGAAATGAAAAGATAATAGGAAGTAGTAGAATACAGGGCAGTTGAGAAGAAGAGTGCCAGCATTTGGGAGAATAGGAAAGGTGTCTTGTAGCTGCTGGTGCCTGAGCTGAGTCTCAAAGGAAGAGGAGAATTCTAGGAAGCCCATTTGAGGAGGGAGTACAGACCAGGTAGAGAGAAGAGCCAATTCAAAGGACATGGAATAGGGGATGGGGCTTCTGTGTCTGGAGAGCAGAAGAAGGAATGCCAGTTTGGCCAGATCACCTAGTGTGGGAGGGGGAATAATGTTCAATGAGGCTGAAAAGATATGTTGGGGCCAGGTTGTGACAGGCTCTAAAAACTAAACAGATGAGTTAATATTTTATCCTACAGGCAGGCAATAGGGAGTCCCTGGAATTGATTGAGTAAGGGAATAATGTGGTCAGATGTGTGCTTAAAGAAAATCAATTTGGCAGCAGTGTGTAGGACGGACAAGAGAAGGGAGGAACCTGAGCCAGAGATGCCGATTCGGGGCCATTGCAATAAGCTAGGCAAGAGATGCTAAAGATCCGAACTAAGGTGATAGCTGTGGGGGTAAAGAGGCAGTGTTCAATGCAAAATTTGGAGAAGGTAGAAATGGCAAGATCGGTGATATTGACTGGAGATTTGGGTTCAAGGATGATGTCCAGGCTACAAAACTGGGAGACCAGAGGGATGGTGATCTCTTCAACAGAAATAGGGACATTTGGAAGACAGGAAGGATTAGGATCAAAGACTGTGAGTTCAGTTTTACATATGTACAGTTTGATATGACTCTGGGACATCTATTGTAAAATGTCTCATAGTCAATTGGTGACCTGAAACTCAGGGGAGAGATTGGTACAGGATATATAACTCTGTCTGGTCATTTGCATAAAAGTAACAGTTAAACACATGGTTGCTGATGAGATTACTTAAGGAGTGAAGAGAGCCTGGGTCAGATCACTGAGTGACCACAAGCACACAAAGGCTGGCAATACCAAAGACATCCAAATTCTGATCAGGGAGCTGGCTGCCGAGGCCTGATGGTAAAGCACACCTCCAGCTCCTTAGCAGATATGTGTTAGATCCCAGGTGCTGAATGAGGCATATGTTGACATGCTAGGCCGATGTATTGAGTTGTTTTGCTTGATAATTCTTTTTTACTATGAAGACTTCTGTTGTGAGGGGGAGGGAAGCCATGGGGGAGTGTCATCTACTTAAAAAGAAAAAAAAGCACCATGAAAAATATAAATGAGAATTTTATCATGTAATTGGGGAAAAATAAAATACGAAAAAAATTTAAAATATATATGAAGAAAGAAAAGAAAATCAAAGATGAGTGAAATTTGCTGAAATTGAATTTGAGGGCTTCTTCTGATATTCATTTGGGGCTCATCTAATTGTTGATGTGAAAATGAGGCCCCAGAGAGTCTACAACCCAGACCAGGAAATGTTATTGAATCCCTGGAGTGTGTTCTGTGTTGGAGGGGCGTGAGTGTATTTTTCTATTAGCATCTTTGTTAATAGCCATGGAGGCCGGCATCTAGGCCTGCAGAGCCTCCCAAGACCCATCGCTCAGGAAACTAATTGCAGCCAGCTCTGACCTTTTGCTTTAAATCAACAGCTGCTGTAAGAAGAAAAAACCTTCCTTGCATTCACTGGCCTTTGTCCTGTCTGGTTTTCATGGCTGTCTAGGAAGCTTTGTTCACTTGTCATGTAACTTGCAGGCATTCTTTTGTAGGCACATTGAATGAAATGGCGTTGACAATGTACTAGGAAAATCTAGGTTCAAATCCTGCCTCTGATGTTTATTGGCTGGGGCATCCAAAGGAAGCCTCAGTTTCCTCACCTGCAAAATGAGGGGGTTGGATGGATGGGATGTTCTTGGAAGTCCTTTTTAATTTTAAATCTTACCATCTCTTAGCTACTATCCCTCATTATTGAGACACAGTCTAGAAACGAAAATGCTTTCACCTTGAGGCTCTGAAAGGAGAGAGCTTGGCAAATATTAAAGTACCCTATAAACACTGGCTATTTTTTTTAAGATATATAGCCCTGGCTTTGAGTAGATAAGTCTTAATGGATTGCCTGAGGAAATTTATGGCCTTGTCCAGGTCACATGGCTAGCAAGGGTCAGAGGGCTTGCATGTACCAAGAATTTAATAAATGTCTATTGATGTGAACATGGGAGATATGGGTAGATGTGGCTGAGAGGCACTTCTCAGCTCCATTTGGAGGCAGGGTGGAACAAAACTTTCTAATAATGGTTTATTGTTATTGTTGAGTTGTTCTTCAGTCATTCGGTCATATCCTGTCCAACTTTTTGTGACCACATATTGGCCAAAAACGTCCATGAGATTTTCTTAGTAAAGAAACTAGAGTGGTCTGCCATTTCCTTTTCCAGCTCATTTTATAGATGAGGAAACTGAGGCAAACTGAGGTTAAGTGACTTGCCTAGGACCACACAGTTACTAAGTGTCTGAGGCTAGATTTGAACTCAAGTCTTCCTGACTCCAGGCTGAGTATTCTAAGGCCCTTCCCAGGTCTGACATTCTCTGTTCTAATGGCCCTCCCAATTCTGACATTCTGACTTCTCAGGGCCCTCCCAGTTCTGACATTCTCACTTCTAAAGGTCCTCCCAGCTCTGACATTTTGGGTTCTCAGGGCCTTCCTAGCTCTAATATCCTGGGTTCTAAGACCCCTTCCAGCTCTGACATTCTGTGTTCTGAGGGCCTGCCCATCTTGAGGATTTATGTTTAATCCAGAAATATTTATTAAGTGCCTGCTAAATGTTAGGGTACAGAGTCAAAAAAACAAACATGTCCATTTTCCTAGAGCCTCCCAGCTCTGTTATGCCACACCTTTTTTTATTCTTCATTTAATAGCTCCCTTATTAGGGCTTCCTAATGAAACAAAACACCAGACATGTAGGTTTTACTTCTGGTGGGTCAGAGGGGAACTGTAGTACTGCCTGGGGGCAGAAAGCTTGGTGCAGAACAAGAGGAGCTCTGTGGGGAGGGGCCTGGAGCAGGCTGAGGACCCTGGGGTTCTATCAGGGAGGGCAAGAAAAGGGATAGCCAGGGGCAAGGGGACCAAAGGGTCCCAAAGAGAGCATTTGTTTATTTGAGGCAGCTTGTGGGGGTAGTGTAGTGGACAGCATGCTGCACTGGGGTCTCAGAGATGGACTAGCTCTGTGTGACCTTGACTTTTTTCAATCAAAATTTCCTCATCTTCAAAAATGGAGGTGATGATAATGAAGAAGAGGAAGGAGAGGAAGAGGAAGAGGAAGAGGAAGAGGAAGAAGAAGAGGAAGAAGAAGAAGAAGAAGAAGAAGAAGAAGAAGAAGAAGAAGAAGAAGAAAAGCAGTACCCACCTTCAAGGGTTGTTGTGAGAATCAACTGAAGGAAGTATGGCTCTTGGCAAACCTGAAATCAATAAGCAAATGTCAGCTATTATTATTTCCAAATATTGCTAACCCTTAGGGCATCCAAGCTTGTCCTACAAATGGAGAAAACAGACTGGGCTACTTAGTGCTCAGTAGAATGGCTTCTAGTGCCAATGTCAAGCCATACATGTTCAGATGACAGACGTCTGGACAGGAGTGTATGACCCGTGTGTGTATGTGTGTTTGTGTGAGTGTGTGAATATCAACCTCACACATGGAATGACTTAACAACTTCTGCCTCAATGTCCTAGGTATATCTGATTTTGGCTGTTTTTATAGACTAGCACAATGGGCAACTAGGGGATACCACAGTGCACAAAATGCTGGGGGTAGTCAGAAAGACTCATCTTCATGAGTTCAAATCCAGTCTCAGACTTAGTGACCCTAGGCAAGTCATTCAACTCTGTATATCTCAGTTTCCTCAGCTCTAAAATGAGCTGCCACTATTTCTGCCAAGAAAATTCCAAATAGGGTCACGGAGAGTAAGACATGACTGAAAATGACTGAATAATCACAAACTAGAACACTACTCTTATCTCTCCTGGAATCATCTCATTTCCTGGAGCCTAGCAGCTGGCCCTCATAGTATACAGGACTGAACCCAGCTGGCATACTTCAAGCCAAGTAGGAATGGAATTGAGAAATTGCATTTTTGATGTGTTTGGGACCTGGGGGCTCTGAACTCTTTCAATCGAAACAAAATCTCAACATTTTTCTTAAGTTGAGTGTGCTCTGTATGGGTGTGGATGTGTCTTCTCTAGGACCTGCTTTTCATGACTGCCTCAGTTGAACAAGCTCAATTAAATGAGTCAAATCAATTCAAGGAGTGCTTATTAAGTGCCTACATAACCTGGCACCTTCCTACTTTTCCTGACTTCTAACATATTATTCCCCTCTAAGAAGTAGATAATCCAGTGACACAGGCTCCCTTGCTGTTCCTTGAACAAAAGATACCTTAACTCCCAACTCCATGCATTTTCCCTGGCTGTTGACCCATTCCCATAATACTCTCCTTCTTCATCTCCACTCCCTGAATTCCCTATCTTCCTTCAATTGACAATTAACATTCAAATGTCTATGGAAAGCCTTTCCTGATTCCCCCTTATTGCTCATGCTTTCCCTTTGTTGATTCACACCATTTTATCCTGTATAAAGCTTCTTTGTACATAGTTGTTTTGGTGTTGTCTCCCCCTGTCCTGGAAGACAGGGATTGTCTTTGACTTTCTTTCACTGCTTGGGACTTTGCACTAGGCCTGACATATAGTAAGCACTTAATACATGATTGTTGACTAACTTTTGATTTACTGCTAGGCATTGTGTAAGCACTGGTGATATAAAGAAAAATCAGTCCCTGCTCTCAAGGAGCTTACATTCCTCTGGGATAAGGGTCTTCACCTGGGATCCATGAACTTTTATCTATGTCTATATAGGCATAGATATAGATATAGATATATAGATAAGCATAGAGAGGGTAGTATGTCAGACTAATTTATTTTGCTTAATATTCTACATATTTATTTTATACATTAAAAATGATCATTCTGAGAAGTGACCCATGACCCATGGATCGTTAAGAACAAGAGTTCACTAGAGGGCTACAACCAGATAGGGGAATCAGTGTGCTGCAGCAGAAAGTAGACAAGAATTTCTTTTTTTCTGAGGGAAAGGCAAGGCAAATGAGGTTAACTGAATTACCCAAGGTCGCATAGCTAGTAGGGTGTATTGAGTATCTGAGACCAGATTTGAACTCAGGTCCTCTTGATTCCAGGTCTGGTGATCTCTCCACTGTGCCACCTAGCCACCCCAAGAATTTCTACAATAATTTTTAAATAGGTTGAGTGTTTCAGCAGGCTCAGTTGGCTTCAGTCTTGTGTATGAAAATATATTAGAAAATCATGTCTTCAAATACTTCAGGGGAACAGTTCCATGCCTATGCAGAAGATACTGGGAGTGAGTACTCAGAATCCTTTGAATAAGTAAGAGATGGGGTAATTGGAGATAAGTGGAGATTATTGAAACAGTTGCATGCAACAAAGAGTTGGGAGTTTTAAAAAAATTGAGGGAATTGTATTACTTTTTATGCTCAAAAGTTTTCTAATCCATCCTCCATATAATGATTAACATTGCTGTTGAGTTGTTTCACTTATATCTGGCTTTTTGCAACCTAGCTGGAGATTTTCTTGGTAAAGATACTGAAGTGATTTGCCATTTATTTTTCCAGTTCATTTTACAGATGAGGAAAGTGAGACAAACAGGCTTAAGTGGCACAGAATGGTAATGTAGCTAGGGTCTGAGGCTGAATTTGAACTTGTAAAGATGAGTCTTCTTCATTCTAAGTGCAATGTTCTATCCACTGTGCCACCCAGCTATCCAAAATGGTCAATGTAATTTTTGCTAAAGAAGAGGTCTTACCATGATACTTTCCAGCTTCCTCCTCCCTTCTCCCAAACCTGTTGGCTCCCTACCGTCTTGGGTTATACCTCACTAAGGCATTCTTAAACGATCAGGCAGAATAACCACTTGCTGGGGATGTTGTTAAAATCGATAGAGACTGAAGTCCTTTCCATTTGTGAGATTTGAAAAGAAAAAAAAGTAACAATAAATTTGGAGAGAGAACAGGAGAGGAGAACAGGGAAAGGGAAAAGAAGACAGGGAAAACAGAGAATGAGAAGGAAGAAAAAGAAAAGATAGAGAAGACAGAAGAAGAGAACCAGGGGAGGGTAGTGTCAAGAATACCTAGAAAGGAAAAAGTATGGAAGAGGAAAGGATGATCAACAGTGTTAAATGATGCAAAGAGACCAAGAAAAATAAGAATTGAGACTACTTAAACTCTCTCAGCCTCTGGGGGTGGCTAGGTGATGCAGTGAATAGAGCACTGGCCCTGGAGTCAGGAGGACCTGGGTTCAAATGAGGCCTCAGACACTTAATACTTACTTGGGCAAGTCACTTAATCACAGTTGCCCCTACAAAAAACAAAAAACCAAACAAACCCAACCTCTCAGCCTTACTTTCTTCATCTATAAGTGGGGATAATAATTATACCCAATTCCCAAGATTGTGTTGAGGTATAAATGGCATAATATATGTGAAGTACTTCACAAACCTTAAAATGCTATGTAATTATAATAATATATAGTATATTATATATGGCATATGCATGTATAATGCATACTTGTATATATACATATGCAAATTATTATCCATTTGCTCTTTCATGTAGTCTCTCATAACATTTTTACAGATAAGTATATACAAATTATAAAATAAATACAAATTAATTTCAAAAAGGAGAGAGCACTATATACTGGGGATATCAGGAATAGCTTTATTTAGGAAGTGGCAACTGAACTGGGCTTTGAAATGATACTAATAAAAATAATACCAATAAAAAACATTATATAGCACTTTGAGGTTTGCAAAACACTTTTCTAATATAATAATAATTATTATTACAGCAGCTAGCATTTAAATAGTGATCTGAGTTTTGCAAATCACTTTACAAATATTATTTCATTTTATCCTCACGATAACTCCATGAAGTAGGTACTATTATCCCAGTTTTGTAAATGAGAAAACTGAGGCAGAGAGAAGCTTATTTGCCTAGAGTCATACACCTAGGGAAGTATCTGAGTATGCAATTAAATTCAGTTCTCCTTGACTTTAAGTTTAGACTTTTATCTATTGTACCACTTAGGAACAGAAATGAAGAGTGAGTGAATTCCAGGCATCAGTCACTAACTTTGGTAATGGCACAGAATGGGGAGATGTAAAGTACAAAGCTAGTTCAATTTGATTGGAATGGAGAGTGAATATTTATACTCAGGTTGATCATTTTCTTTTGAATGCTTAGCAAGCACTTACTTCAAACTTCCATTAATGCTTTTTTTCATAGTACTAGAGGACTTTTCTTTTTATAAGAAAACTGATATAGTTTCTGGTAGAATTTCAGATGTATAGCATGATCTTTTAAAAAATGTGTTGGTGGGCTAAGCTTCTGAGATTCCATTCATCTAATAATTTGTTTTTGTAACAAAATCACAATAATAATGAGGAAAAAAACCTACTCCTTCCATGTTTTCAGCCAATAGCATTTTTGCCTATAGCTGTGGCATAAAGAAACAGATCATATGTTTTCAAGGATAAGCAGAGATAAGAACCTGAATCTCAGCTTGCTGTAGAAATAGTATTTGTTCATCCCTTTTTGTCCATTGTGTTATTAAGGATTTTTTTTAATAAAAAAAGAAAGAAGAAAAGAAAACCCTAGCACAGAGTTTTCTGAATTACTTAGGCACCAAAGTCAGTTTTCTAAGTCCAAGGGAGCCAGAATCACAGAAAGCATCACAATTCAGGAACTTTTCACTGGTTGTGGTAATGACAATGATGGAGGTAATAGTAGTTATTTTTTTGTGGTGATGAAACATGTGAATCTAACTGGGATTTATTAAGCAGATATCTTACAATTCCACTGGAAATAACTTTACCTGAAGTATGGCCTCAAGTATCAACTCAGTTGCCTTTTGGTTGCTGAGTTAAGTTAAAGAACCAGGATTGAGGTAATATTGAAAGTTCCTTCATCTTCCATCCATTCTCCTCTCCATAATATATGGTATGGACCTATGACTTTATGGGTAGGACACCCTTATTGAGGAAACTGCCTTTGCCAGTGGAACTAGCC
Source organism: Pseudocheirus occidentalis (assembly GCA_028646575.1). Lineage (NCBI taxonomy): Eukaryota > Metazoa > Chordata > Mammalia > Diprotodontia > Pseudocheiridae > Pseudocheirus > Pseudocheirus occidentalis. The sequence continues at coordinate 35,333,766 of CM053596.1, read as the reverse complement.
TCATCTTAGAGCTGATCTTAGAGAGTTGCTTGGGGACACAGAGAGGTGATTTGCCTAGTATCACACAGCCAGCCAACATCTGACAGAAGCAAGGCACACACCCAAGTCTTTTTTTTTACTTCAGGACAAGTTTTCAATTCAATATGCCATGTTACCTCACCTTTCTCCATCTCATCCCTCCACTCTCTGCCCTCTTCCTTCTTCCCTCTCTACTTCCTTTCTCCCTTCTCCTTTCTTTCACATTCTCCACCTCCTCTTCATTTATTATAATTTAGACCTCAGCCTCCCAAACCCACACCTGAAAAAAGTGCCTCTACCTCAAACCCAACACATATTATCCAGCCTGATTCTCTAAAAAAGTCTAGTGAAGGAAAACTCATTATCTCATGAGGTAATAGGGAGCCAATAGAAGTTTGTCAGCAAGGGAGTATCAATATCAAACCTACACTTTAGCAAAATTATTTTGACAACTGTGTAGAATCTAGCTTGGAGGTATAATGTACACATAAGATGTTTATGACATCTTTAAAAATCTCCTTTGTTCTATTTCTGTTTCAATGATTTCTACTTATTCCTATCCACCCTATATCTCTATTCCAGCTCTACCCAATGCCCTTTATTCATGCAAGGAATTCTGAGTACTCACAGGAAATACCCTCTGTGTGGGTGTAGGACAGTTTCTATGATGTATTTGAGGGTGTAATTTGCTAGTATATTTTCAGGCACAAGGCTGAGGCTCCTGGAACAATGAGCCTGCTGAAACACTCATCCCATTGAATGAATATTGTATGAATTCTTGGAAACTTTCCAAAAAGTATGGTCTGAACCAAAATTTTCCCAATCTGAAAAATCTTTGATTTTCTCCTAAGATGTCTTCCTTCTCCTAGAATTTATTTTAAATAGCAAAGAAGGAAATAAATCCATAAATTGCAGACTGTTCAACAGAAAGAGGCATTAAATAGATAGATGGGTTATATGTCTGTTTGTAGCTGCCAGGCATGAAAAATAATAATGAAGGAAAACTTGGTAGGGGGAATAGGGGAGGTAAGGAAGGGAATTACATGAACTAATGGCTCTAGCTTTCAGAGAATGTCCAAAGGGAAGACTAACTAATGTTGTGGGCCTGTTCCTAAGAAGTAAGCCACTGGGAAAATTGGTTGGAAGAAAAAAAACACAAAAAATAGTATGACTCTATCAGTTACCAAGGATTTTTGAATACACGCTCTGTGCCTATGGCTGAACAAGCACTTTTGAGGCATTGGCCAGGATGTGGGAAGACAGTTAAGATGGGTGGATGAAGAAGTTACAATCTACATGAAAAGATAAGATGTTTTAGTGAAAAGTCTTGTTTTATACATTGTTTATACAAAATCTCAGCAAAGACCCTGTCTGATTGCTTATCTTTCTATCTGGGTTTGAATTCTACTTCAAATACATAAGTAACTGGTTGACCTTGGGTAAATCTCATAATATGCCAGAGTCTTACTCTTCTCATCTATAAAATGGAATTTTTAAGATTATAGGATTTAAAATTTCAAAGTATCTTTGAAAAAGTCCAATCCAACTCCATGTTATACAAGAGAAAGCCAAGGCCTCCCCAATCCAAGTAGTTTGCCTAAGGGCACACAGCTAGTAAGCAGATGAATCAGTATTCAAATCCTCATCCACTGAATGCTAATTCATCCATCTTTATAGTACACTAAAATATAAAAAATTATTGAAAATAATAAGTTCATAGACTTGGGACTGGAAGGGATCTTAGATGCCAGTTGGTCTAGCCTTCTCGTTTTGCAGATGAGAAAAGCAAAGTGACTTGCTTAAGGTCACAGTTATCAAGTGACATAACTGTGATTTAAAATCTGGCACTGTTGCTCGGATTCAATATTCTCTCCATTGTATTGTTCCACCACTCATTCCCCTTTTATTATTTGAATTTTTAAAAAGGTAGATTTCTTTGAAAATGGGATATCAAACATCTGCCCCACACATTTTGGGGTGCTAGTCAGGCTTGTTCAGCACATTTCAGCTGAGAAGTAGAGTCTGCTGAAAAAATTCATAACCTAATTAGGTGTGAACTATAACACAATCGGTTCTTGTTTCTGCAAATGTAAAATGCCACTTTCAATCTATTGTATGTTCTGCCCTTGCCTAGCAGCATTTCAAATTAGTGGGTTTGGAAAAGCTTACACTTTTCACAGACAGGAGTGGATGGTTTAATTGTCATTAGGGGAAGTAAGCTTTTATAAGGTATAGGTACTGTCCATGGTTCTGACCTTGGGACTGTTGTGATAGAGACAACAGCACTGCCAGACAGGCAGTTACGCCCTGCTTTCACAAGTCACAAGGGGTTTGACCTTGAATCACTATGTATCAATTTTAAAATGTCATTTTGAACATGACAAACAACATTTGTGTGAGTTTGTTTCTTAGTCTTTAAATATACATACACACAGAATTTAGCTCATTAGACATAAAAGCATTCTCACTGGTTTCTGTTTCCTTCTGAACCTTCTGTGTCTTCTGTGTGTTTTAATCCTTCCTTCCATTTTTTCTGTCCTCTCTCCCTCCCCTTACTTTCCTTCCTTCCTTCCTTCCTTCCTTCCTTCCTTGCTTCCTTCCTTCCTTCCTTCTTCCTCTCTCTCCCCTAATCACTAGTTCACTTCTCCTCGAAAAATCCTCTTCACTTCACAAGTTAGCATAGAAATGCAAAACAGACATACATATTTTCCATGTCTGAAAATGCATATTTCATTCTGCACCTCTAGTTCCTTGCATCTCTTTCAAGTGATTAGAAGCATTCTTCATCCTCAATCCTCTGGAATCATGGTTGGTCTCTGCATTGATGAGAATAAAGGTTTTCAAAGATTTTCTTTTCACTGCATTGATGAGAATAAACGTTTTCAAAGTTTTTCTTTTCTTTTCATTGCTATAGTCATTTTACGAATTTTCTTTTGCTTTTCTTCATTTCATTTTAACTTAGCTCGTTCAAGTGTTATCAAGTTTTTTTAATCTTTTAATCTTTTCTTATGGCATACTATTTCAATGCATTCCTATAGCTTAATTTGTTTAGGTATTACCAAATTCAGAGGTGTTTTATTAGTTTCCATTTCTTTGCTATATATAACCAAAGTATTGCTACAAATATTTTTTCATAGTCTGAGTTCCTTCCCTCTTTTTTAAATTACTATTTTCCTTCTAAATTTAACTGTATTCATTGTTGGCTATGCAAATGCTTTTCAATTTTGTATAACCTAATTAATCTCTTCTGATTTTCTCCATTGTTTGTTTAGTTAAGTAATATGATAGTATCCACAATTATGGGAACTATTTCCTAATATTCTTTCGTTTGTTTATGATATGATCTTTCTATCATGTAGACATTTGGAGATTTTTGCAGTATGTGGTTTGCAACGTTGGTCTCAATGAATTTTTTTCCAGACCACCTTCCAGTACTCCCAATAACTTCTATTGAAAGAGTCTGTATGCTAGTAGTTACAGTCTTTGGGTTTATAAAACACTGCAGTTACTTACTTCTGGATCTAGTGTTCCTAATCTCTTCCATTGATCAATTTTTCTAGTTTTTTTTAATGAGTTACAAAATAGTTTTGATGATTACTGTTTTTAGAATAGTTTGGGACCTGGTATTACCAGAGCCTATTCCCATTTTTTCCTCCTTTCCCTTAAGATTCTTGATGTTTTGTCTTTAAAATGGATTTTTAATTTATTTCTTGCTCCATAAAGTAATCCTTTAGTACTCTGATTGACATGCCACTGAATATGTAAAATTTAGGTAGCATTTTCAATTTTATTATATTGGCCTCCTGAGCAATTTATATTACTCTAATTCATATATTTCTTTAAGGATTTTTGTAGTGGAATTCTTATAATTCTTGGATATATCTCTGTAGTTAGACTCTCAAGTATTTCATTCATTCTACAGTTATTTTGATTGGAATTTTCCCTTATACTCTTTCCTATTGTATTTTGTTAGTAATGATTTGTGTTACTTTGTTTAATATCCTGCTACTTTCGTGAAGTTATTTAAATTAATTTTAATTCAATCTATAGAGTTCTTTAAGTAGAAAATTATATCTGCAAAAAGCAGCTGTTTTTCCTTTGCCTGTGCTTGTTGCCTCAGTTTCTTTTTCTTGTCTTATTGCTAACACAAGAATTTATATTGCTACAACAAATAATTGTGGTGGTAATTCTTGACTCACCAGACTACTTTTCCACCTCTTTCCCAATGACCTTATACTGGAAACATCACTACCACAGTGAATCTCCTGCAATTGGCGTGTTCCTCCTTGGAAGTTTTTTTTGTGGAAGCACCCATGCAAGTCATACTTACTTCACACCCTGTCTCTAGACTACTTTTCCACCTTGACTCTACTTGAGTACCTTTCCACTTTCCCCACTTTTCAGCTCCCTTTTATGAGTTGTCTTCTCTCATTAGAATATAAGATCCTTGAAGGCAGATAAGTCTTTCTTCTTTACTTACATTTGTATTCCCAGTGCTTGGCACAGTGCCTGGAACATAGCAAGTACTTATTAATGCTTTGTCCAATTTATCTAATCTGATCTCTGGTACTGAAGATTCTTACTTTTTCTTTAAGCTTTTTTGCAAGGGCCTCTAAGATTTCTCCATTACATAGAATACTAACTTTTAGCTTTAGATAGATGATATTTATTATATAAAATTCCATTTATTCTTTTTTTGGGGGCTAACTGCAATAGACATTATATTTTCTCAAAAGTATTTTTATATTTATTATGTCAATAGATATAAACACCAATAGATTAAAAATCATGTGATTTTTTCCTTATTAATATGTTCCATTGTGTTTGCAGTTGTTCTAATTTTGAGCCAAACCTGAATTCTTGACAGAATCCAAAATAGACATAGTGCACATTTTCCCATTATATTACTGTATCTTTTAATTAATATTTTATTTATTATTTATGCATCCATATTCATTATGCATATTGGCCTATAGTTATCTTTTTTGAATCTGTCTCTCCCTGGTTTAAGATGTTTTGTTTGTATTAGAAGGAATTTAGGGGGGCAGAGCCAAGATGGCAGTGTAGAAGCAGCAAAGCACCACAGCTCCCACACAAACACGCTAAAAAACTCATAAAATGGGACACTAAACAGATTTTCAAGCTCCAAAAATCTCCACAAGACAGAAAGCACATCTGTTGCTACAGGCAGCAGAGCAGGCGGGGCTCTTCGCAGCATGCCGGACCGGCAGCCGAAACCCTGGCCGGGTCAAGCCCTAGGGCATCGGGCGGGGAACCGCGTCTATAGGAGAGCAGATCAGCTGCACTGGAGGCACAATTACCACATCTATCAGACCAGAAGAAAAAAAGGCTAAGAGAAAGGTCAGTGGATTTTGCTAACTGGGGAGGAGAAGAGGGGGTCCGGCCAAACTGCTCCCAGGGCAAGGAGGCAGCAGGAGGTGGCTGTACCAGCAAGAATGGCTGAGAGCCGCAGCGGCCCGGCCTGGGCTGCTTCAGAGCCCTCGGCCTGCAGACAGCAGCGGGGCTGAGGTGATCCATCGGGGCCAAGGGCTCTTGCGTTGAGTGGCCTGGATCTGGATCGTGGTCTTGAGTGGTGGTCCTGGGGTGCGCTTTCAGTGAGCCAAGGCTGGGAGGTGGGGCTGCAGCACCCCACTAAGAGCTGTGGCAGCTGTGAGGGCCCCAGCGATTTGGGACAGACCTTTCCCCCTCCAGGAAGCAGAGTTCCACAAAGCTAAAAAAACCAACCAATTAATTGACTGGCCAACATGAGAAAAAGGAAGCAAGCTAGGAACAGCAGTAAAACTCTAGAATCCTTTTTTATGGACAAAAAAGACCAAAGCATGGAGAGGGAGGAAGGCGGCTCAGTCAAAACTCCCTCACCAAATGCTTCCAAGACACTGG
>CM053596.1:35307883-35318004 GCA_028646575.1 Pseudocheirus occidentalis | reverse complement strand
GACTCCTCTCAGCAATGCACAGTTAAAAGACAACTCTACTAGTCTCAGGACAGAAGGAGATTTCTACATTCAGAGAAAGATCCAGAAGGACCAGAGGTTAAATGGAGACTGAAGCAATGCATGCTATCACTCTTTTCAATGTTTGGTTTTTGTTTCTCTTTTCTCATTGTTCACTCCATTGGCTATAACACCTATTCAACCAGACTATTGTACAATATGATAGAGTTTGCAGATCCTATACATGATTGTATGCCACCATAGTGGGGGTGGGGAGAAAAATCTGAAACTCAAGTGACTGTGGAACTGAATATTGTAAACTAAAAGTAAACAAACAAATCAATAAAAAAATTTTAAAAAAAGAAAAAAATAATTCTTCCAAGATAAACTATGCCCCAAAAGCTATAAAACCATGCATACCCTCTGACTCAACAATATGCTACTAGATTTGTATCCCAAAGAGATAAAAAGGGGAGGGGAATAAAAATATTTGAAGCAGCTCTTTTTGTGGTGGCAAAGAATTGGAACTTGAGTGGATACCCATCACTAGGGGAGTGGCTGAACATATTGTGGTATATGATTGTACTGGAATATTATTGTGCCATAAGATATGATGAGCAGGATGATTTCAGAAAACCCTGGAAAGACTTACATGGACTGATGCAAAGTGAAGTGAGCAGAACCAGGAGAACATTGTGCTCAGTAACAACAATATCATCTAATCATAGATTGTAAATGACTTAACTATTCTCAGAAACACAATGATCCAAAATAATTCCAAAAGATGCATGATAAAAAAAATGCTCTCCACTTCCAAAGAACCAATGGAGTCTGAATGCAGATTGAAGCATCCTTTTTTTAACTTTATTTTTCTTGGCGTTTTTTTGTCTGTTTTCTTTCACAACATGACTTATTTAGAAATATATTTTGCATGGCTGCACATGTATAACCTATACCAAATTGCTTGCCTTCTCAATGAGAAGGGAGCAGAGAAGAGGAAGAAAAAAACTTTGGAATTCAAAACTCTAGAAAAATGTTAAAATTATTTACACGTAATTGGAAAAAAAATTTGAAAAACAGAACTAAGAAAATAGTTCTTCCAAGATAGGTGATACAGTCTAGGATGACCTTGGGGTAAGGATGACATTTTTTTTTCAAGCCTTTTGTGTTCTAGGCAGATAATTTAGCCTAGGGTAGGGAACATGATTTAAACTGTCAGGGCTCCAAGCAACTCCCTAAAACTATTAGCCACAAGGCAGATCCCAATATGTATAATTAGATGGAGTTTTCACAGGTAGAGTTCCTTATATTGATAGAATCATAAGCCTAAACAAATATTTATCCCCACTTATCCCCACTAATCCCCGACCCCTGATGTATCCAACTGGATTTATCCCAATTGGAAGAAAATCAACTATGCCAAGGGTCCCTTTGTCATATATAATCTCAACCAAAGTCTCAGACTTAGCATACAGTTGACATCTGGACCATATCTTCAGAAAAGCAGCTGGAGGACAGAATTCTAGCAGGACAGGGCAGAGGAGGAAAAAAGCACAGGATTTGGAGTTAAAAGAGATGAATTCAAGTTCAGACTCAGTCACTTAAATTTGCTCTGTGACACTGAGCAAGTTAGCTCCCCTCTCTGGACCTCAGTGCCCCATCTGTAAAATAAGAAGACTGTCAGATGGTTTTCTAAGAACCCTTCCAGATCTGACATTCCTTGTTCTACGGTCTAGTCTTCCATGTTTTATCATACACTTCAGGTCCAATCACAGAAGCTCATAATTTTTAGTCAAGGAAAGGACCACATTTGCCAACTTGTGCAAACCATACCTTAAAAAGAAAATCAATCAGCAAGTATTTATTAAGTCCCTACTTTCGTGCCAGACACCAGGCTAGGCCCTGGGGATACAAATGCATTCAGTGAAACAACTCTGAAACCATAGTTATATATCTATTGATGTAGGTGGATAACTGCTGAGCAGCGGTCAGCTTCAGCCCATTTCAGCTGTTGAGATAGACAATTATCCAGTTAGCCCTAGTTGTGAGAAAATGTATTTCCTGACATTAAAGAACAAGTCAAACCCCTCTTCCATCTGATGGCCCTTCAAATATTTGAAGGCAGCTACTATTCCCTTCCTCCACCCCTCATTTCCCTCCCCTCCCCACTTCCAAGTCTTTTCTGCTCCAGACTAAACATCCCCAGGCCCTTTAGCGGATCACAGACTCAAAGCCCTTTGGGGTAGCCGAGATGGAGTTGACATCTGGACCATCTCCTCAGAAAAGAAGTTAGAGGCCAGAATTCTAATAGGGTAGGGCAGAGCAGGAAAAAAATACAGGATTTGGAGTCAAGAAACATGAGTTCAAGTCCTGACTCAGCCATTTATATTTGCACAGAGGACCAGGCCTGGAACCCAGAAGCCTTATCTTCCTTAGTTCAAATCCATCCTCAAACGTTTACTTGCTGTGTGATCCCGGGCAGGTTACCTAACCCTTTTGGCCTCAGTTTTCTCATCTGTAAAATGAACTAGAGAAGTAAATGGCAAACCATCCAGTATCTCTGCCAGGAAAACCCAAAATGGGGTCACAAAGACTTGAACACAACTGAAACAGCTGATTAACAACAGAGCTCTTCCTGGTCTCTCTCCCCTGGGCACACTCCAGAATTTCTATGTCCTTCTTAAACCAACGTGCCTGGAACAGACCACAATAGTCTAGCTGGGGCCATGACCAGAGCCAAGTACCAGGGGACTATAACCCCTTTTAACTCTTTTTTACTCAATTTATATGTCCAAAGAGAGAAACAGGATCATCCCAATCTGCTTTGACTCATATTTCTACTCCCTTGGAATAGTAGCACTAAAAGGGGGAAATATTCAGCTTCTCAGCTTCCTGTGGAAATGAGTTCTTCAAGAAATCCCAATCACTAAGAATCTCAAGTTGCTTCATTTCCTTATTCATGACCTTCATCTACCTTCTCCTCTATAAACTAAATGGCAAAACATCGCTCTGATTAACAGGGCCTGGTTCCTTGTCATCCATCAACCAAGATGACATGTTTTATCTTGACAGACATAAAGGGACTTGAGTGTGTATTTAAGGGGGGCTTTCTATAAACCATCCCTGATTACCCAAAGCACTTTCTAAAAAGAAAACTTTCTGGTCTCACTTTCCCCCTCCTTCTCCCTGAATTTTCAAAGGCATGAAAATTATATGGTGTTCCGTGTATGCTGATTGCTACCTTGTCTCAGTGGAGGTATTGTTTAGGATGCATCATTCATCAATGATGTCAACAGACACCTTGAAATACGATTAGCTGGGGCTGCTCCCTTTCCTGGCAATCTCTGCATTAAAAGTCTTACAGAGACACAGAGTCTATTTATTGAATTATTTACTCTTCACAGAGATAGTATAGAGAATGGATCTTGGTGTAGGGAAGTCTCAGAAAAGGAAACTCCCTCTACTAAAGCATGATGAGTACCTTCTTTGAAATTTAATCTTAGAAAGTTGCCTGGGATGGTAAGAAGTTAAGTGACTTTCCCAAAGTGATACAGTCATTAGATGTCAGAGGCAGGACTCAAACCCTGGTCTTCTTGGTTCAGAAGCTGGTTCCCTGGCCATTATTCCACAAACTTCTCAGAGGTATGCGTACTAATTACAAGTGCTTAGAGCTGAGAAATCCCATTGCAGCTATCAAAGAAAGAGAAGAATAAAAGAATTTCAAATCCAAGATGGCTGTCTTAGAATCTCAGAGCTGAAAGTGGTTTTCAAGGTCATATTACCCAAGCCTCCACCAATAAGTATTAATCTGGCCTCTTTCAGATGGACGGATTTCCAATGACTTCCAAAGACTTCCAATGATACAGAGCTCAAAATCCTCCCCAAAGCACTTTGAATTATTAAGAAGCTTTTTGCTTCATTGTGGCAAAATTCATCTCTGAAACTCATTCAGAGCTTGGTTCTTAAGATTAAAATTAGAAGAGTCATTAGATGTAATTGAACCCAAGCCCCTTATTTTTGCTGAAGAGGAAAATGAGCTCTACTAAGGTAAAAATGACCTGTCCATGATCACCCAGCTAATGATCAGAAGAGTGAGGATTTAAACCCTGTCCTCTGATTCCAGATGAATGCTCCTTCCATGGTGTCATGCTGGCTTCCTACCCTCCCTTTCCCATTCTTCCCCTTTCTAGCCAAGCACAACAAACCTAATCAATCTCTCCCTTTCACAAGACAGCCTTTCAAACAGGTGAAGACAGCCATCACGCCACCCCCTCACAAAATCTTCTCCAGGCTAAATATTTTTAGTCCCTTTGAATGGGCCTGAGATGGTGGAGTGTCCAGGTCCCTCCCAGGCCTGTTCACTCTGTTTCGGACATTCTATGGCTTATCAGTTTCCTTCTTGAAACATGGCTCCCCTGATGGCAATAGTGAACGTTGTATTAGACTGTAAATTCTTAGAGAATATGAGAGATATTGTGTCTGTAAAGGGCTAGAAACACAGTGGGAACTCAATGGACACTGAATAAGCAATCACAAGTGGTGTAACTATCCTTAGGAAGCAACAACAACAGCAATAGACATTTGTATAATGCTTTAAGGTTTGCAAAGTGCTTTGAGGAACAACGGTCACTTTCTTCAACCCACACATCCCCCAGTGTCCTTTGATGAGGATGATAAAGGTAGCTAGCAGTTAGATGGCTCCAGCTGCCACGTGCCAGGTACTATGCTAAGGGATTTACACATATTGTCTCATCCGATCCTCACAATAATCCTGCAAGGTAGGCGCTAATATTATCTCCATTCTACAATTGAGGAAACTGAGGCAGACCAAGATTAAGTGGCTTCTCCAGGTCATGTAGCGAGTGTCAGAAACTGGATTTGAACTCAGGACTTCCTACCTGCAGGTCCGACTATGTTACCTAGCTGCCTTTGACCTTTCCCCTTTAATATCACACAATGCACCTCTCTGATGCATTGAGCAAGTATCTTCATGTCATGTTTTCAACCAGAATATGGGCTCCATGAAGTCAGGAACTTGTTTTATTGAAACAATGTATCTGTCCTAAGGTACTGTAACCCTTATTTCTTAGATGTTAATATCGCAAGGATCTCCTCTTTCATCTCTTTGGTTACTCTGTCTACTGTCACAGGTCACAAATCCCTCTGTGATATATCAGAAAAAGGCTTCGGAGTCAGAAGAAGGGTTTGAATCCTGAGTTTGCCTCCCTATTACCTGTGTGATTGTGGGCAGGTCTCTTGGCCATTCTGGGTCTCCACTTCCTCATTTGCAAAATGAGAGGTCCTAGGACTACCTAGTCTGAGGTTTGAGCTCTGTGAATTTACCTTAAACAGATGGTCTTCAGGAATCATGGCAGCTGAAAAATCCATAGCTCACTATAGTCAAACTGATGTTTGGTCTCATGCCCCGAATTCCTTTTAGTCTTAAACATAGGCATATGAGCCATAGTCAAAATTTTACTCAAAACCTATCCTTTCTTGTTCAAACCTGCCAGACCTTGTGCCTCTCAGGCACAACCTCAAAGATGATAGGGTCATTCAACCATCAGGTAGTCAAGACATTTTTATTACATATCTACTATGTGCTGGGGATATGAAGAAAGGCAAAAGACTGGGCCTTCTCTCAAGGACCTGACAATCTGAGAGAAGAGCACATAAAAGGAAGCTGAAAATGGTGCGTGGAGGCATAATAGAGTCCAATCCACGAGAGCCCAACCAATGGGCAATAAAGGGATGGCTGGCCTGGGAGCCTTCTCTAAATAGAGGCTTTGAGAGGAGTTCTTTGGTCCACCCCCCAATCCTCCAATCAGAGGGGCAGAGGCTTCTGAGGGTACCAATGTGGTGTGAGTTCCAAGACTGATGTAATCTGAAATGTATGAGTTTCCTGATGATGAGATTTTCTGGGGGCATACTGGAGTCCAAATCAAAGGAGTTCAACTGGTGGGCAATGAGAGGTTTGGCTGGCCTAGACCACCTTCCCACTACAGTGAGGCTTTGGAAGAGGAATTTAGTAAAGGATATGTAAGCAGTAGTGCTTAATAATTGCTTGTTGAGTGAATCAATGGTTATTTTCATTTCTGCCAAAACAAAGCAAAGAGCTCTGCACCTATATAGTACATGTGCAATAAATGTTGCATCGAGTTGGCCTTATCTAAATCGTTACCTGCAATCAGAAAGAGACAGGTGCTTTGTCTGCATTGGGCATAAGGCAAAAATCAATGCAAATCAAGGCCACTGACTTAGGCAGAGGAAAGTAATGTGATAGGCACAAATAGATTGGGGAACAGTAGGAGGGGAGGTGAAATATGTGCTCAGCATCCCTTGCTGTTGGCCAGGCTTCCATAGCTGGATCTGAAATTTTGTAAGCTTAGTTTAGTTTTTCAATGCCCAGGGCAACATCAATTGTAACACAGTCTCCAGAGATGCTGATGTGAAGTTCACTGTGTTATTCTGGGGTCACAGACACTCAGGATGCCATCCCATCAGCCCCAAGGGATATTGTCTGGGAGGATATGTGCCAATGACCATGGAAGAATGGTGGTGAAAACCACCCACTAAATCAAAGAAGGAAGGAAGCTCAGAAGTCATCACATTCAACTTACACCTAACCAAGACTCTCTCTTACTATATCCCCAACAAGTCGTCACCTAATCTCCATTTGCAGAACATTAATAAAGGGGAAACAGTTAATAAAAACTGTAGCAAAGTTAAAATAAGAAATTCATTTTCAAGTAGGGAGGGCTTCCTCAAGAAGCTGACATTCGCTTAAAGTTTTAAAGGATTCCTCAGAATCCAAATGCTAGCCCCAACCAATAGGATGATGGATTCAGAGTTCAAAGACCCGTGTTGAAATCCCAGGTCTGCAAATTGCTTCCCATATGACCTTGAGCTATGAAGCCTGCCTAGGTTTCACTTTCCTCACCTGCATAATAAGCATGTGTTGAACCAGATTACCTCTGAGGTCCCTTCCAAATTTAAATACAGGATACTATGATCCCATGAATCTCTTGGAGGCTCAAAGACTATGCCTGGAGTCCCAGCCAACTCTCTTGTTGGCAAACCAATGGTCCTAAGGGCAACCAAGGAAGAAAGTATAGCAGAAACACCGAGTTCCAGAAACATAAGTCAGAGAATAAGTCCTGCTGTTGGTAAGTCACTCATGGTGACATCTGGCATGGCTGTTCTTAGAGGTCCCTTCCAATAGTTAAGACAAGATTCCATGATTCTGAATGGCAATACCCTTTGCCCCAAAGAACTACTTTAGTTTTCACTCCAAACTTCAGAGAAGGAAAACTGTCTTTTGACATTTATATATCAGTCCCCTCAGATAGACTATTGCTGAAGGCTAATCCCTAAAATGCTTTAGCAGGCACATTTACCCAGGGACAGTGTCTTATGTGTCCTTTTTAATCTCCAGTGACTGCCAGCCCTGCACGCATGGTGCATGCTTAATAAAGGTTGGTTGAACAAATAAATGAATGGAAAACATGGTACAGTGGAGAGGGTATGGACACTGACTCTAGGAAGACCAGGGTTTGAAAATCACATCAGGCACTGACTGGAGGGCCCTGGTCAAATCACTTTGACTTCTTTCAGCTTTGGTATTCCTTGTTTGCAAAATGATAATAACAATGATGATTACAATAGCATCTGCTGCTGTTCATTTGTTTCAGACTCTTTGTGATCCCATTTGGGGTTTTTGTGGCAAAGACAATGGAGTGGTTGGCTATTTCCTTCTCCAGCCCATTTTATAGATGAGGAAACTGAGGCAAGCAGGGTAAAGTGACTTGTCCAGGGTCACACAGCTAGTGCCTGAGGCTGGATTTGAACTCATGAAGATAAGTCTTCCTGATTCCAAGCCCAGAGCTCTATCTACTACACCATCCAGCTGTGTTGATAATAAGCACCTACCTCATTGTATTGCAGAATGCTCAGCAAACCTCAAAGCATAATTCAAATATTAATTATGATGATAATAATGAATATCAGCATTCTCATGACAGAATCTTATGGAAGTGGTGCCGATCCCCCCCATCTCAAAGTTGGAGAGACTATCTTGGGAGTGCTAAGTTCCTCTTCAAAGCTGCTAGATGTTCTCTTCTCAGAAGTACCATCCAGATCATTCTTGCTCAGAAATGGGCTCTGAGATGGACCCTTCCAATTCTAAAATTCTACTATTCTATTAACATTCTAATCAGCCCCTATAATTAGCTAGTTGGGAAAAGGGTGAGATTATTGCCTAAAATCAGATGTGAGATTACTGTGGAGGAGGGTTGGGGAGGCAGCCTGGTATTGCAGACAGCTAGCTTTGGAAGAAAGGAGACCTGATTTCCAGGTCCCTCTTCTGAAGCATATTGTATATGTGACCATGGGCAAGTCACTTAGCCTTTTGGTCCTAAGGCAACTCTCTAAGACTATTAGTTACAAAGAAGGTGACAGCCTGTTTTAGTAGAGGTATAATTCTATCCACCAAAGAAATCACAATTCTAGTTCCTGTGCATTTCCCAAGTTAATAGTTTTTCCTTAATCATCACATACAACTGGACACGGGGAATGCAGCGAAACTCTTCTCATAATGCTAATGTTGGGGAAACTACTGAGCCATGTTTCTAATCTCAGCCCATTGGGCAGTTATTAAGAATCAACCACGTGGATTGGGAGGGGACAGAGAAAGATGGTGGCATAGAAGCAGCAAGGCTTTGCAGCTCCCACTCAACCACCCGAAACACACATAAAATATGACCCCAGACAAAGTCTAGGACTCTCAGACTACAGAAAACACATCTCTCACTGAGGGCAGCTCAGCAGCAGGGGCTCATCACGGCAGGTGCGGAGGCCAGCCCAGCCTGAAGCCGAGTCCGCGGCCAGGCCTGGGGTGGTAGGAAGGAGCTGAGCTGAGCCAAGCCAAGCCGAGCCAAGCCATGCCGCACCGTGCAGCAGCCAGTCTGCTGGAGAGAGGGTCTACAGCCTCTAGTACCTCCACATCTATTGGAGAGGGGCAGCTTGGCAAGTGGCTCATCCAGCAGGCCAGCAGGCCTGGACGAGACCAGCCCAGCCCCAAACCACAGATCCAAACAGGCCAGGGCCCAAGGCAGCCAGGAGGAGCCAAGCCTCCCAAATCACAGCTTGAGTCTACTTCACAGAAGATCTAAAGCACCTGCCTGAGGGGATCTTTAAATCCAGCTGACCAGCATCAGAGACAGTTAGTGAAAGTGAAACTTTGAAACTAAATTTGGGGAAGGAAAAGTAGTTTGGCCAATATGCCCCCAGGGAAGGAAGCAGTGGGGGAAGGGAACTGCTGGAACCAGCGGTCCCCACAGGCTGCTTCAGAGCCCCTGGCTTGCGGACTCAGAAGGGGGCTGAATCAATTGATCAGGGCCAAGGGCTCTTGCGTTGAGCTGCCTGGATTCGGATCGTGGTCTTGGGTGGTGGTCCTGGGGGGCGCTTTCAGCAAGCCAAAGCAGAGGGGACTTGCAACACCCCCCTAATACCTCCAGCAGCTGGGAAAACTCCAGTGATTTGGAACAGAGCTTTCCTCCCTGGAAGCAGAGTTTCACAGAGCTAAAAAAAAAAACCAACCAAATAATTGACTGGCCAACATGAGGAAAAGGAAGCAAAATAAGAACAGCAATAAAACTCTAGAATCCTTTTTTGTGGATAAAAAGGGTCAAAGCATGGAATACGAGGAAGAGAGCCCAGAACTCAGAACTCCCACACCAAATGCTTCCAAGACAATTGAAGACTGCCTAGAAACTATACACCAACTGAAAAAGGACTTTGAAAACCAAATAAGACAAGTGGATGAATAATTGGGAAGAGAAATGAGAGTGATGCGAAAAAATCATGAAAAGAGAGTCAACAACCTGACTGAAGAAAACAACACTTTAAAGAATAGATTAACTCAAATGGCAAAGGAGGCTCACAAAACCAATGGGGAGAAGAATGCCTTAAAAAGTCGAATTTCCCAGATGGAAAAAGAATCTCAAAAGCATTCTGAAGAGAATAATTCCTTCAGAATTAGAGTGGAGCAAGTAGAAGCTAATGACTTTATGAGAAACCAAGATACTATTAAACAGTTACAAAGAAATGAAAAAATAGAAAGCAAT
>CM053596.1:35253057-35307383 GCA_028646575.1 Pseudocheirus occidentalis | reverse complement strand
GAACAGATTGTGGGAGGGGTCTTACAGTGGGATCAATGTTCTGGGCTGGGGGGTAGGGACAAAAAGGGGAGAAAATTTGTAACTCAAAACCTTGTGGAAATGAATGATGTAACTAAGAAAATAAATTAAAATTTTAAAAAAAAAGAAATAAAAGGGGAAGGAAAGAGGAAAAAGAGAATTGAATACATGTGTATATATCCATACATATACTCATAACCTGAATTACAAAAAAAGAAAGTGTTTTACCCCATTGAATAAAGCAAATCACAAAACAGGAACATTCAGAGAAATACCAGATGTCAAAGAGAAGAGTGATGCCAAGGCTGGCAAAACCCACAAGTATCTCAAAAGGCAAATTAGGGAACAATGGAGATTCACCATGCCCCAACTCCTATGCCCCCCTCCCCTTAAAAAGAATAAGCTCTTAATAAAAATGGGTGAAGCCATCTTCATTGGGTTTCTATTAAAAGTTTAATTTGCAAGATGCTCAAATGCCGGCTCCATTTCCCAATTTGGAGGAGAGTGATTGATCCCCTGTCATGCAGGCAATACAGGTTGGGGGTGGGGGGGGAAGAAGAGGGTCATTTGTTTTTGCCTGTGACAGGAGGTAGACCACAGCAGCAGCTGCAAGCATGCATGCTCCCGACACTCAGACCATTTGAGACACTGAAATGAATTGATTGTACTAAATGATTTTTTCACTTAGCCTACCACAGCATCTTAATGGGGAATTCATAGAACTTGGAGAGGCAGTTACTGCTGAAAGGGAGTGATGGCCACTGGAAGGATGTCAGTGAATATCAAATTCACCTGAGCTCATTGGAGAATGGAACAACCATTTTGTTTCAAGTAAAGCGCAGCTTTGGAGAAGACATCAGGATCCACTCATGGCTCCTTCTGGCCAGATCTCCAGAGATGGAACTGCCATTTGTCTTACATGTCCACCTCTTGTCTTAGTATACCTTTATTCTTATAAAAGACCACAGAATGAGAGACTTAGAGCTGCAACTGGCCTCAAAGAAAATATGGAGTCTAACTCATTCATTTTCCACTTGAGGAAACTGAGGACCAGAGAGGTTAAGTAACTTCCCCAAGGCCACAAAGAGGTAGAATGTTCATTCCCCTTTCTTACCTTTCTCAAGTGACAGTTTAAGTAATTGAGGTTTGGTTGAATATCATACAAAAGGGACCCCTCTCAACCAATTTTATCCTTCTCTTCCTTTCCAAAGTCTTGTGGCCAATGTATGTCAAAGACCAGACTAGAACTGAGGTCTTCCTGGCTCTGAGGGCAGCTTGCCATCTGCCTGTGCCAAACTGCCTGATTGCTCCTCGTTCCTGAGCTCTAACACCACAGCAAAATCTCTAATTCTTACGGATTCTCTGGGCAGCGTGGACAGGAACTCAAGAGAGAATCGAACTTTTACAGCATTTGCCCTGGAGGGAGAACAGAATGCCTGCGTCCCTAAAATAAACACTTCGAAATTTGTTAGGAGTGTCTAAGACCCAGAAAGAAAAATGGTGGAAATGCTGGGAGAGGCATGAGCTTAAATTCAGACAAGAGAACAAAGAATAATTTTAAAGCTGGAAGAGGCCTCCAAGGCCACCTTGGGAGTAGAGGGAAGGGAATAAGCACTTTTGTGATGCCTATTGCACACCAGGAGACACCGTGCTACACACTTTACAAGTATTTTGTTGTTCAGTTGTTTTCAGCCATGGCTGACCCTTTGTGACCCCATTTGGGGTTTTCTTGGCAGACATACATGCTAGAGTGATTTGTCATTTCCTTCTCCAGTTCATTTTACAGATGAGGAAACTGAGGCAAATAGGATTGAAAGACTTGTCCAGGGTCACATAGCTAGTAAATGTCTGAGGCCAGATTTGAACTCAGAAAAATTAGTCTTCCTGACTCCAGACACAGTGGTCTATGTACTGCAGTGTCACCTAAGGGCCCATAATCACAAATATTACTTCATTTCATTCCTCACAATAACTCTGGGAGAGAGGTGCTGTTATCACCCCCATTTTACAGGTGAGGAAAACAGAGACAAAAAAGGGTTAAATGACTTGCCCAGGATCACACAGTAACTGTCTGAGGCTGGATTTGAATTCAGCCCTCCCTGATAGCAAGTCCAGGGCTCTATCCACTATGCCACCTGACTGTCTCTATCTAACCCCCCTGTTTTACTGATGAGGATCATGGAAGGAAGTGACTTCTCTGAAGTCTGCTTCCCAAAGTTAAACATCTTTGATCTAATCCAACCAAATATTTTTTATAGATTAAACAACTGAAATGCAAAATTCTAAAATGACTAAGGTGAATAACTCCTAATTATTTTCTTATATCAGTTGTAACAGGCACACAGTAGGTAAAGAGATCAGAGACTAGAATCCAGGCCTTTTCACTTCCAACACAAACTCCACTGGCCCATTCTGCCTAAGACAGACTGAGACCCTCAGATAATAAAAACAAGAAAATCCCCAAACTCTACTATCCTTCTGAATCAGATTCTCGGCACAAGGCCATCGAGATATAACCAAGACAAGGCAACCTGGGCTTTCCCCAAAGCACCAAAATTCATAGATGTTTTGGGCACTTGCAGTCACTTCAGCATCTTAGAAACAGCTGAGCTCATCATTTTGTTAGCAAGAATAATTAGCTGATTAGGAAGCTGCTAAATGACACAGTAATGGTTGCCCTTCAGGGAAGCTTCCCCTGACTCCCAGTATTGGAGGACACTTTTCATTTGGTTTGGTCCTGGCACTGAAATGACCAACTACAGTTCTACAAGGGAGGAAGAAGAGGAAGATAAAGAGGAAAAGAAAGAGAATGAGGAAGAAGATGAGGAAAATGATGAGAATGAAGAGGAAGAGGAAGAGGAAAATGAGGAAGAGGGGAATGAGGCAGAGGAAGAGGAAAAAGAGAAGAAAGAAGAGGAGAGGCTTTGTCTTCCTCAGACTAGACACAAGAGCCCTTCTCGTGACATGGAATTCAGCAAGGCTGGCTAAACAATGGACACACTCACTGAGCCACAAAGGGACAAAGAGTCCTGCCCAAATGGAGCAAGTCATGGTCTTCATGGGGTTTCCTAGGGTTTGGTGCATGAAGGAACCTTATGAAAACTTGCAGGGTCCAAAATGTTCTTCCTCCTCTGAGTTTTCATGTCTTCCTTCAGGTTTGAACCCAAATCCCACTTTCTAGAGGACTTTCCTGATCCCTCCAGTTAAAGCCTTCCCCTCTGAGATTACCTTCTATATCTTAAATTACTGTATCTCTATATGTCCCTAAGCATATGTGTGTATGTGTATGTTTAAATACACACACAACCTTAGCAACAATCACTTAAAACCCTGTCTTAGGTTCCTTATCTGTAAAATGGTAAATAATAATAACTGTGTATTATAATCTACAGTTATAATAACTCTATAATCTATATCTTAGATTACTTTATCTCTATGTGTTCCTAAGCATATGTGTGTATGTGTATCTTTATATACACACACACACACATAGAAGGTAATTTATTATATCTCTTTCTCTACTCTCTCTCTACTCTCTCTTTATCTCTACTCCTTCTATCTCTACTCTCCCTCTATCTCTATTCTCTCTTTACTCTCCCTCTATCTCTACTCCCTCTTTCTCCTCTCCCTCTCCCCCTATTCTTTCTCTCCTGTATCTTTATCTCTACTCCTCCTATCTCTCTTTCTCTCTACTCTCCCTCTCTTTACTCTCTCTTTACTCTATATTTATCTCTACTCCTTCTATTTCTACTCTATCTCTACTCTCCCTCTATCTCTACTCTTTACTCTCCTATATCTACTCTCCCTCTTTCTCTACTCTCTCTTTACTCTCTTTCCTCTCCCTCTATCTCTACTCTCTCTCTATTCTATCTTTATCTCTACTCCCTTGAACTCTACTCTCTCTCTCCCCTCCCTCTATCTCTCTCTCTATCTTTATCTCTACTCCTCCTATCTCTTTCTACTCTCCCTCTCTTTACTCTCTTTACTCTATATTTATCTCTACTCCTTCTATCTCTACTCTATCTCTACTCTTTCTCTATGTCTACTCTATATCTCTATGCTATCTCTATTATTCTATCTATGTCTTGTATTTTCCTATTGTTTACATGTTGATTCCACTCATTGGAACGCATACTCTTGAAACCCTGGGTCATGTAGCCAACAAGATGGAGGGTTAAACATTTTACCCAGCCCTATTAATTCTCAGAACCCTTCAAAAGAGGAATTATTCATCAAATAAGGAACAATTGTAGCTGTATTCTTCTGGTAGGCTTAAACATCAGAGACCAACAAAATTATATTTTCTCTTGAATCATGCCTTATTAATTAACAACAAATAATGCTAATCCCCACCGAGTTCACTCCATATCCCCCATACTTAAGAATGGCATAGAATCTTACCAACCATCTCATGTTTTGTGAGCCTTTCAGCAATTTCCCTGCTCTAGCTGTGGTTGCTTCTTGCAACAAGCTGAGGACCTCATTTCTTTGCAGTCATTTGTAGAGGAGGGAGAAGCAGAAGTAGATGGGACTCTTCTACACTAAGTCAGAGAATTAAAGAGCTGAAGTAACTGGTTCAGGATACCCGTGTGTGCCACTGCACTTGGATTGAAGAAAAGCAGACTGACACCTAGTTGAGGCCCAACCTGTTCCCTTCAGATGTCACTTGGGATGGGATTGGGGA
The DNA here is from genome assembly GCA_028646575.1 of Pseudocheirus occidentalis. Taxonomy (NCBI): domain Eukaryota; kingdom Metazoa; phylum Chordata; class Mammalia; order Diprotodontia; family Pseudocheiridae; genus Pseudocheirus; species Pseudocheirus occidentalis. The sequence continues at coordinate 35,302,681 of CM053596.1, read as the reverse complement.
CAGAGAAATGTGAATCTGCTAATATACAAGGAGCCTGAGACAGCTCTGAGGTCTAGTCCCCAGAAGTAAACCTACCATCAAAGGGGGAATTGGAAAGGAGTCATAGGGGAGTGTCATGGGAAAATGATTAAAGCAATCAAAGATCTCAAGAGGAAGGAAACATTGAAGAACCCTGGAGCGCGAGCAGAGAAATCCAGAGGGCTTCGAGTGAAATCTCCAGGATTCTCCTCCAAGCCCCCCCACACAGATGCTTCCTCTCCCTGCTCCCTTCTCTTCTGCTGGTCAGCTCCCTTTTGGAGTTAACAATCCCCATTAAAACCTAAGTTTCTGGAGAGCAAGGACTGACTTTCCTTTTGCTTGTGTTTTTACTTTCAGCAGTTATTTTAAAGACTGTCACATAATGAGTTTTTGATAAATGCTTATTGACTTGACTAAGATCAAAAGAAAAAATAGATACAAAGACACCTAAATGGTTGGCAAAATCTCTAAATCAATATTGTAAGACCAAGGAAATGGAACCAACACCTGATGAAACAGGAAACCCTGCAGATTTTTGGGAAAGCATGGAATTGACACATGACATTGCCCTACTGTTCAAGGGAGAAATTATAGTCTTGAAAGAAGAAAAAAATGGCAGTTTGTGGCCTACATAGAAATAATTAGAATAGAAAAATTGAGTTGCCTCCTTAGACATATGTGTGTGTTTATACACAGGCACACAAACATTTATATAACATAGACACATATATACATATGAATATTGAAATGGTTGAAAAGGAATTCTTAGAGTATTTGGAACAAAAGAATATAAATTTTAATGTGTAACTGGATCTTTAAAGGCTGCCCTTGATCATCATTCATTACTTAAGTCCTAACCCAGTGGTTCTCAACCTTCCTAATGCCACCACCCTTTAATACTCATATGTGGGCATATCTGCATGTGGGCAGACCTGCCTGGAGACAGATAGAGGAGTGTGTCTCAGTTGCTAAGACCATCAGAAATATGTGTTTTCTGATGGTTTTAGGTGATCCCTGTGACCCCTGTGAAAGGTTCGTTTGACCCCCAAAGGGGTTGTGACCCATAGGTTGAGAACTATTGTATCTAACCCATCATTCCCCCAAACAAACCAGGATGGCAGAACCAGTGCACTCATCAATTCTCCTACTGGAATTCCAGTCCATGGAAGCAACAGAGATCGTCAGGGCACTTTTAGGGAAATGGTTTGTAAACCTGACTCCTGTAACAAATACTAATGATGTCATTAGGCACAACACGGTCTTGAATGAAATCAATAGCCCAGGCATTTTATCTTCCTTTTAAAAAGATAAAAAGAAAATATACTCTTTTGTGTTCATTTTCAGTGCAGGTCTGATAGGCAACATTATAATGTGAAGGAAGAATCTGAAAGTAAGTGAATGAAATGTTTCCCATGGGAAGATGGAGCCAGCAGAGCAAGATGAGGAAGGTGGGACAAGGTGCCTATTTAGGGTACCCTTCTCTGGGGCATCTTGTACTCCTAGTAGGATAAAAATTCCTTGACAGCAGTTGGCATTTTTTTTTCATTTTCATTTCATTTTCACATTCCCAACACCTAGTACAGTACTAAGCACATGGTGAGTGCTTGTTAATTTTATTTTTGCTGGATGAGATGAACACATACACACTTTCTTTTTTCCTTTCTGATATAAGGGAAGTAGAGAGAGAAAAAAAGGAGAAAGTTAGGGCAGAGAGGGAGGGGGAAAGGAAGTGGGAGAGAGGGAGAGAGAAAGAAAAAAGAGAAGACAGGGAGAAAGAGAAGAGAGAAGAGGTAAGGAGAGGTGAGGGGAGGAGAAGAGAGAGGAAGAGAGAGAAGGGGCAAGGAAGGAAAGGAAGAAAAAAAGGAGTAAGGAAGAAAGAAAAAGAAAGGAGAGATCTATTCTCTTGAGTAATATTCAATCTGAATTTTAGATATATAATCTTCATTTATACTATGTAACATACACAGTAGAAGGTAATCTCCTTGAGAGCAAGACTGTTCCACCCTTGTTTGTTGTTGTTGTTTTTATCTCCAGTACCTAGCATGAGGTCTGGCACATAGTAGGCACTTAAATGCTTGTTGAATCCAATTTAATCTAAAATGTCGCACATATGCATAACACCAAATCCAAAGAAGAGGAGAAGCAGTTGCATCTCATTTGGGAAGCTGTCCAGTCTTTTCAATGATTCCAAATTGCTTTCTGCCACAAAAGCCCATATCCTCAGAATGGATGGTGGTGTATGACCACAAGCAATCGAACCCCAGCAGCTCAGCAGAATCTCAATTGCAGGTGATTCAAAGGGCAATGGGAAGAGCCATGTGGGCATAAGTGGGCTGTGACATATTGCCAACGATGATTTCTGCTCAAAAAGAGGTATAGAAGACGTCGTCAAGGACAGAGGCAACTGGACAATACTGTCCATGTGACCATGGCAAAGGATAATAAAAGACTGATGGAATCCAAGAAATACAAAAAGGGTTAGAGCACACATTTCACTAGTGTGTATGGAGAACGTCTATTGAAGATTATAGAAAGGTATGAATTGGAATCTCCCAGGATAAGGATGTGTGGGCAAGGTATGATCTGCCCCGGGGGAGGGAATACCTCCCCTCTTGATGAACTCTCATCATCTCTGAAATATAATGCAAGAGTCTGAGCCTTGCATTTAATGGCCTTCACAATCTGGTTCCTACCTAACTTTCTCATCATTTTCTATTAGTCCTCTTTATCCACTCTTCATTTTAGTCAAACTGCCTGATAGCTTTTCTTCATACATAATTTTCCACATCCTCACCCTCTGCCTTCACACAGGTGCTTGGAATATATTTCCTCATCACTTTGACCTCTTAGAATCCAAAGCTTCCTCCAAAACACAACTTAAGCATTACCTTCCTTCCTGATTCCCCCACCCCACCCAGTAACTGGTATTCTCTCCCTCCTGAAGTCTGTGTGTGTGTGTGACTTTGTATACTACTCTAGTGTCCAGTGACACTGGCCTCCTTTCCATTTCTTGAATAAGAAACTCCACCTTCCAAATCAGGGCATTTTCCCGCATGACCCTCATACCTGTAACTCTCCCTCCTCACAACCCCTTGCTTCTATGTCTTCCTTCAATCCCAGATTAAATCCCACCTTCTACGAGAAGCCTTTCCTAGAGCCCCCTTAGTTTTAGAGAACTCTCTGAGTTACCCCCAATTTACCCTGTATACATCCCGTTTGCATATAGTTGTTTGCATGTTGTCTCCCCCACTAGACTGGGAGTTCTTTAAGAGCAGTGGCTCATTTTGTTTTGTTTGGGGTTTTTTTGCCTTTCTTTGTATGCATAGTGCTTAGCACAGAGCCTGACATATAGCAGGCACTTAATAAATGCTTCTTGACTTGACCTGACTTGACTTACCTCTGCAACTATGGAAGTAGCTCCACACTCTATATCTCAAGTAGAATGTAAGTTTCTTGAGAGCAAAGATCATTCCCAATCCAATCCAATAATCCAATAATATGTGCTAGGCACTGTGCTAAGTGCTGGGGACACAGTTAATAATAATTATTTTATTAATGGTCCCCGCTCTCAAGGAGCTTATGATCTAATGAGAAAGAAGAGAATCCAACACACAAAAGGAGGCAGGAAAAGAGGGAAGAGAAAGCAAGGAATAGCTGGCATGGGTAGGGGGGCATCTTGCTCCATGGAGTTGAAACCAGGCAGAGAAACAGATGCAAAGTGGAGTGAGCTGAGTCCAGTTTCTGCTCTCCATCAAGGAAGGCATTGGGAGGAATTTGGTGCTCTATCCTCCAGCCTTTAAAACAGAGGGGGAAAAAATGTAGAGGAAGGTGGAGTTAATTAAAGCATGAGTCAGCAGCATGGTAGCCTGGCCTGGCGTCAAAAAGTCCTGGGGTCAAATCTAGCCTCAGATACTTAGTAGCTGTGTGACCCTGGGCAAGTCACTTCACCCTGTTTGCCTCAGTTTCCTCATCTGTAAAATGAGGTGGAGAAGGAAATGGTGAACCACTCTAGTGTCTTTGCCAAGAACAGCTCAAGTTTGGTCACAAAGAGTAGGGGACGACTCAACAACAACAATAGTGAGTTTAAAAGTGATGAGCTTATATAGGGAAGGGCATCTTAATCTGTGGAGCTGAAACTGTGCAGATACAAAGTGGAAGGTTTCATTCCTTTTATTGCATCCCCAGAACCTCACACTGAGTAGGCCTTTGATAAATGTTATTTAATTGAACTGAAAAAACTAAATCCCAGAAAGGTCGAGTACCTTGTCCAAAGATCACACAAGAGGTAATTGACAGAAATGGGGTTTGAATTAAAGTCTGACTCTTAATTCAATGCTCATCCTCATTCACCATGCTTCTGTTCATCCACCCAGTCCTGAATAAATTGGGACTGGCTTATGACATGTTTCTGGCATATGGATATCATGGCATCATAATCTGAGAAATGGAAGGGACCTTAGAGGTTGTCTCCTCCAACTGCCTTGCCTTCCAGCTGAGAAAATCAAAGGGAAGAATAGTTAAATGCCTTGCCTTCTACCTCTCCATTCTTGGAGTGACTGCTTAACTGTGTAGGGGTGGGGAGAGGAGTCACATGATTCCATAGGAGGGGTAACTTGGGATGTTACCCCTTTATTGAATCTTGCAGAATATAAGTCATTAGTTCTGAGACTTGGTTTAGAAACTGTTGTGAGATGGATTTATTTTTAAACAACGATTAGCAACTTGCGCTAATGTGATTGGTGATTATTAATATAACTAATTTTCAGGATGGGATTGTTTGTTCTTTAATCCCTGAGAACACTGAAGAACAAGGTCTGACAGAAACATAAAAGACACAAGTTGTAAGGCACCGAATTTCATGAAGGTTGAGGATTTTAAATAATCAGAATAATTTCTGTAAGGTAGGGAAATCAAAAGGTAGTCAGAACTTCTAGTAATTAACATGCAAATAATCTTAAAACTGACAGTTCATTGTGTCCAAGGTAGAACACCAATAAAAAATTTCTCTCTTTGTCTTTCTCCGTCCCTGTGTGTGTCTGTCTCTCTCTCTTTCTCTGTCTCTGACTCTGTCTTTCTCTGTCTCTTTCTCTCTGTCTCTCTCCCTCTTCCTCTCCCTCTCTTTCTCTCTCTGTTTCTGTCTCTATGTCTCTCTCTGTCTCTCTGTCTCCGTCTCCCTGTCTCTCGGTCTCTCAGTCTCTCTCTGTTTGTCTCTCTGTCTCTGTCTCTCTCTTTGTCTGTCTCATTCTCTGTCCCTGTCTCTCTGTCTCTCTCTGTCTCTCTGTCTCTGTCTCTCTCTCTCCCCTTCTCTCTCAGTCTCTGTCTCTCTCTGTCTCTGTCTCTGTCCCTCTCAGCCCTGACCCCCTCCAGGTGGTACAGTGGATAGAACTCTAGACCTGGAGTCAAGAACACCTGAATTCAAATCCTGCTTAAGACATTTACTAGCTAGATGACCCTGGGCAAACCTCTGTTTGCTTCAATTTTCTCAACTGAAAAATGGGTTTCATAAGAGCATTTACCTCCCTGGCTTATTACAAGGACCAAATGAGATACTTCTAAAGTACTTAGCACAGTGCTGAATGCATAGCAGGCATTATGTGTGTGTATGTATATGTATATGTATATGTATATGTATATGTATATGTATATGTATATGTATATGTATATGTATGTAGGTATATATATATTCCAGTTATTATTTATCATTATTTATATTTTTATTTTCTTCTTCTTAAAAATAAGTTCACTGATCATAGATTCCAAGTAAAGAAGTGATAAGAAAAACATAAGGTCATACTGACATTTTTTAAATGGCTATGCTTTCTTTAAATAAACCAAAATGCGGTGAAGAGCTGCATACAATCTGAAATTTTTCTCAGATTAATTTTCCCTTTGGTCAGTTCAGTCATTTTCAGTTGTGTCTGACTTGTGACCCCATCTGGAGTTTTCTTGGCAAAACTACTGCAGCCATTTAGCCATTTCCTTCGCCAGATCATTTTACAGATGAGGAAACTGAGGCAGACAGTGTGAAGTGACTTGCCCAGGGTCACTGAACTAGTAAGTGTCTGAAGCCAGATTTGAGCTCAGAAAGGAGTCTTCCTGATTCCAGGACCAAAGGTTTATGTCTATGCACTATGGCGCCACCTAGCTGCTCCATCTTTCCTTTGTAGATAGCTGGTAATTGTAACTTAATTGTAACTAATTGTAACTTCTAACTTAAAAACCTTCAGTGTCTCCTGATTTTTCTTTCTTTCTTTCTTTCTTTCTTTCTTTCTTTCTTTCTTTCTTTCTTTCTTTCTTTCTTTCTTTCTTTCTTTCTTTCTTTCTTTCTTTCTTTCTTTCTTTCTTTCTTTCTTTCTCTCTTTCTTTCTTTCCTTCTCTGTTTTTTTCTTTGTTCCTTTCTTTGTTTCTTTCTATCTTCCTTTCTTTCTCTTTCCCTCTCCCTCTCCCTCTCCCTCCCTCCCCCTCTTCTCTCTCTCTCTCTGTTTCTCTCTCTGTGTGTGTCTCTCTCTGTGTCTCTCTCCCCTCTCTTCTTTCACAAAACCTTAAACAACCACAATAGGTCTCTTACTGACTGTATTTTGGGCCCTCCTGGCTTTAAGTAAATGTCAATGGTAATCATTTCTCTTTGGCAGGGAAACCCTGAGGGTCTTCCCTGCCAACTTGATTTTTTTCTAATTAAAGGGGCCATCCCTTGACTCACTTCTTAAAGAGGTCTATTCACTGAATAGGTGTTACCTCACTCTAAGTGAGTACATGAAAAGGCCTTAACTTAACAGGGCCAGGGTCTCCCACTGGATCCTGAGCCATCTCCAGTCCTCCTGACTGATATCTGACCACTAGACCCAGATGACTCTGGAGGAAAGAGTGAGGCTGATGACCTTGCACAGTCTTTCCTCACTCAAATAAAAGTCCACTGCAAGTCATGTCAACTCCCTGATGGGATGGTCCTCTTCAAAAACTAAGGACAAAGAAAAACTTTTGGTCACCCTGTTCCTATTCTTCAAATGTCCTTATCTTTTCCTTATGGTCATCCACTAAAACTTGATTCAGCCTCTCCCCAGTCACAAATACTTTTACCCACTCATTCTCCCTTCTCTGAATACTCCATTTTGCACCACTTCAAGGCACTTATGTATTATGAATCATAGTTACCTGTATGGATGGTTTCTCCCCTTACTAGACTGAAAGCTTCATGAAGGCAGAACTCTGTCTTATCTAAATCTCACATCTCACCCAGTCTCCTCTGCGCAGCCTAGAGATAACACAGTGAGATGGTAAAATGCTAGGCTTGGAAAATCTGGATTCAAATCCCAACCATCCCTTACTATGACACCACATATGAAAAGTCTTTTAGGTTTCCTCAGTCTGTTTCCTTATCTGCCAAATGGGGGAAATACTGTGGTTCCTTTTTTAAGGCTCAGATTCCGATGACGTGTGCCAAAGGCTTTGCCAGCTTTAAAGAGCTATGCAAATATGAGTTACTGTTATGATTTTTAATGCAGATATCATTTCATCCATAAAGAGAGTTCCTGACTAAGAAATCACCCTAATAGTCCAAATGGCACCTGCTTTACTTTTCCTTTTTTTCTGGGTTGTTTGTTTTCTTAAAGAGCTACCTGGAGTCATTAGAAATTAAATGATTTGTCCAATGTCATATAGACAATACTTTGTCATAGTCAGAACTTGAACTCAGATCTTCCTCACTTTAAGGCTAATTCTCTACCAATTTCCCCAAATGCTGCCTTATTCTAAGAGGTGCTTAATAAATGTACCTTGAATGAATGAATCACCAGATGCAGTGCTAACTTTGTAAATCAATTCCTGCACTATAATTAGTGGGAAACTCTTAAATAGCAAAGGAAGCATTATGAGGACATGGTCTAGTATAAGTAACCTATTTTTAACTACTGTAATCAATATAAGGGTTGTTTCTTTTAAGTAACTCAAAAAAATGGATGAAATGGTAGGCCCATTATTTTTTTCCCTAGCAGCATTGGCAGTGCAGCCCTGTTGTGCTGAAAGATTTTGCTATTAAAAATACAACATTAATGGAGTCCTGGAGATTTATTACTGGCAAAGGAATGGGTGGTAGGAGGGGAAGGAAGCAAGAACACTGATGTCAATCAAGAGAGAAGCCAAAGACAAGCAGGACAAATAGGATGTCTTTTCCAGCAGAGCACAGTTTTAGAAACAGAAGCTCAGATTTGGAAAAGAGATTGGCTTCCATAAAGTCTGACCCAGACACAAACATGAATTTCCTTAATATCACATACACAGAGGCAACTAAGTAGCACAATGGATATAAGACTGGCCTTGGAGTCAGGAGGACCTGAGTTCAAATTTGGCCTCAGATATTTACTAGCTGTGTGACCATAGGTAAGTCACTTAACCTCAGTTGCTTCCCAAAAAAAGGTATATTAAAAAGAATTGTTTTTAAAAATCATACACATATACAGGTACGGATACAGGGATCATGTATTATATTGTAAAAACATCAGCAGGAAAGGAAGCTTGGGCTGGGTACCTTTATGTAAACCAGACTAGGGATGATGCTTGGGTGGGGGTTTTTTGTCCATTTTATTTAGATGTCATGTCCATTTGGTTGAGACAGCATTCAACATAGATATGGGTGGTAACATGAGGCTTACCATAAAGGCAAACCATCACATGGAGTTCCATGTGTTGATTTGGGTGGAAATTCCCAAGTTCTCCTGGAGGATACTGGGAATATCACTAAAGCCCAGCGTGAATCACTTACAGCCTCTTCTCTCCCCTTTGCAGGTCAACCAGTCAGTCAAGTGCAACTCTTCATTAACCCATGTTCTTTGTCATGCCAGGCCCTTCTACCCTCCAGTATCTCACAAAGTCCATCCAGTCCACTGTTTCCATGATACCATCTACCTCATCGTCTACTATCCCTTTCTCCTTTTGCCTTTGATCTTTCCCAGCATCAGGGTTTTTTTTTCCAATGAGCCCTTGAGGCCAAAGTAATTAAACTTCAGTATTTGACCTTGTAGTGAATAGCCTGAATTAATTTCTTTAATTAATTAATTGTTTTACTTCCCTAGCATCTTCTTTACTATAGAACAGAGACTAGATCTGGGACATTATTGGCACAGAGGACTCCCAAGTAAGGAAACAACCTCCATCAATGCAGGTACCCATCACCACTTGAACCCTTAAACCACTACAGCCTGAGAAGTCAGATGACTTGGATATGCTTATCTATATGAGTGGCAGGATTTGTACATAGGTCTCCTTGCCTCTAAGGCTGACCTGCTCTCCACTTTGCTATCTGCTTCACATAATACACATGTGGTTCAGAGGAAAAAAGACTTGGCTTGGAGTTGGGAAGTCTTCTTGTGTTATTCAGTTGTTTCCATTGTGTCTGACTCTTTGTGACTTTTTTTGGCAAAGATACTACAGCAGTTGACCATTTCTTTCTCCAATTCATTTTACAGATGAAGAAACTGAGGCAAACAGGATTGAGTGACTTGTTCATGGTCACACAGCTAGTAAGTGCCTAAGGTTGGATTTGAACTCATGGAGACAAATCTTTCTGACTCCTTTCTGATTTCTTTTTTCTTTCTTTTTCTTTTTGGGAGGGGCAATTGGGGCTAAGTGACTTGCCCAAGGTCATATGGCTAGTTTTGTGTTAAGTGTTTGAAGCTGGATTTGAACTCAGGTCCTCCTGACTCCAAGGCCAGTACTCTATTCACTGTGCCACCTAGTTGCCCCCTTTCTGACTTTTCTATGCACTGTGGCACCACCTAGCTGTCCAGCATCAGGAAGACTTGAATTTAAAACCTGCTCCAGACATTTGTTAGTTCTGTGAATGTGGATGGGTCACTTAACTCAGTTTCCCCATTTGCCAAATAAAGAAGTTGTACTTAATAACCTCTAAGGTTCCTTCTAGCTGATAATTTCATTGCCAAGTTGCAGAAGATGGTGGTATATGAGATATTGGGGGGGAGAGGAAGTCACTAGTAACTAGAGGAAATCAGGGGAAGTTTTCTAGAAGTGGCCCTTCAGTTGTGCTGAGCTTTAACAGGCAGTCACCAATCCCACGGGTTAGGCAGGTAAAAACATGCTGTGGCCAAGGTGCCAGGAAAGTAAGGGAAGAGTGGGGAGAGTCTACCAGTTCTCTACAAGGCCCCCTTCCAAGGAATATGTGGTTCCTCTCTCCAGAGGGAGCTACTTCCGTCCCAAAGCTCTGGTAAAGTCTTCAGCCCCTTCTGTTTCTCACTCATGCCTGTTGAAATGCTACAGTGAGACTGAATTTGATTAGTGATCCCTAATGATGATAGGAAATGTCAAGTGCTTCTCTGTTCTAATAATACTCACCTGGCCCATGTCCCAGATGATAATCTGTTCGTTTTCATTTGATTTACAGTTGGAGAGACAGCAAGATGGAGGAAACAAGGATGAACCAAAAAAAGACGTAGGAATTAGGTGAATAACCAACCCAACACAGACCCACACAATGCAGCAATCCACCAATCATCATATATGTATCAAACAATGAAAGCAAAAACATGTGCAATCAAGATGTGGATCAAACCTAGTCCCCTGCTATGCAGAGGGAGGGTCTTGGTGCATTCTCAACTTTACTGGTGAATTTCAAAGTCCTTAATCTGGCATTCAAGGCTCTTTCCAGCCTGCCTTGTTCTCTCCCAAGACCTACTAGCATACCCACGGCCCAGTGAGAAGAACAGTGGAGTAGGATCCAGGAGAACTGAATTAAATTCCCAGTTCTGTTCTTGAGGGACTATATGACCCCTCTTGGGAGCATAGTTTTCTCTTCTGTAATCTAAAAGCATCCATTGTGTGCAAGGTATCATGCAATGTACTAGAGATTCAAAAATAAGATAAATTAACTTGATTGATTTAATTTAATAGCCATTGCCTTCAAGGAGCTTACATTTAACTGGGAGGATGCAATTGCATATATACATAGCAAATTAAGTCCAAGGAATATTAAAGAGTGATGATGAGATGTCTGAAGCTCCAAAAGAAATTGATTTGCTTACAGCTGCACAATTTAGTGTCAGAGGTAGGATTTGAAACAGATCTCTCCTAGCTCTGCATCTGGTACTCTTCCCACTCCATTAGGCTTTCTTTATTTTATTTTTTCCTATCATGGGTCCTTTTATCAGTCTGAGGAAGTCAGTTGACTACTCAGAATCATGTTAAACAATGTATGGAAATACTAAATTTCAATTAGAAAAATAAATAAAAATAAAATAATATTTTTCCATCCAAGTTCATGGGTCACCTGAAATATATCCATGGATCACAGTTTAAGAACTTCTGCACTATACCAAATAAAAAAAAATCATAGATTTAGAACTGAGAGGGACCACTGAGTCTACTCCTCCAATTCTGCAGATGAGGAAAATGAGACTGAGAGTTTAAAGTCATAAATGATTCCTGCAGGCAAGATTTGAACTCAAGTCTTCCTGAGTGCAAACCTAACATACTAACCACCACACTACCAAGATGCCTCTAGGAAAAAACCCTACTATTTTTCAGCGGACAGAATTGAGAAAAAGGGGGGACACTTTCACCTTCCTTAAGAAAATGTAGGAAAGTTCTAAGTCTAAGACATAGAGTCTTATACACAGTAGGCTCTCCTAGAAAAAAGAGTAGGCAGGTGCCCATGAGAACATACTCTCTTTGAGCCTGCTTTGTTGTGTATCCAGTGGCAACAAGTAACATCATTTCATGGGATGTTGGGTCAGCTTGTATTTCAGCATGCCTGCTAATTATGTGAAAAAAGACCATCACAAACATAATTGCAGCTTATTCCCCAACATCTGTTGCTGAGCAAGAGAGATAGAAAATTTCCTACAAAGAACTCAATGAACCCGTACAAATAAAATCAGCATACACTCAGATACGGGAAGACTCTGATACAAAAGTAGCCAGTGAGAAGGATGGTGAAAATCAAGGTTTTGGAGGAAGAAACAAGAGAAATCTCTGTATGTGGAATCCTCAAGCCTATATATCATGATTCCATTCTTGGAAAAAAGAATTGGGAGACACTAGATTGGCATGTACCATACAACATAAGAAAATAAAATTATTTTAACTGACAATGAAACAGATTATGAATAATGTAGGATACATTGGGGAATCAATTGTCTATACAGTCAGAATACCGTCTTTTTAGAGCAAAGATAAAAATGAATGCAAAACATGGTTGATATATTTTGAGTGGGAAGTGACCTTAGAGACCATTGAACCTACCCTCTCATTTTAAAGATGGGGAAAGTAGTGTAAAAAGAGGTTAAGATATTTGCCAGGGAACAAGACCTTGTTAGTATCTAAAGGATGTGGATGCAGGTCCTTCAGATTCCAAACCCAATTAATATATTTCCAAAAGTATATATTGGAAAGAAGCTATGGATGGCCAAAAAGAGGGGTATTAATAGAGAAACAGATATCACTACTGATCATTAACTCCTTCCCAAAGAATGACCAGCTAGTGGTCAAGAAGACTCATCTTCATGATTCAAATCTTGTCTCAGACACTTACTAGCTGTGTGACACTGGGAAAGTCTTAATCCTATTTGCCTCAGTTTCCTCAGCTGTAAAATGATTTAGAAATGCAAAATCACTCTAATATCTTTGCCAAGAAAACCTCAAACATGATCACAAAGAGTCTTGTAGTTGTGTGATTTATCTTTTGTTCTCAAAGAGAACCATGGCATCAGGGAGGTGATGCCATGACTGGCAAGTGAATTGGATTTAAATGAGGCAGGGTTGTGCAAAGTCACCAGCCTCACTTTCTCCTCCAGAGTCACCTGAGTCCAGTGGTCAGATTTAGATCAGGACAAATGGAGATGGTCCAGTCCATAAAAAGTCAAATACAACTGAACAGTAACAATAAAGAAATGTACCCAATGTAAGCTTCCTAGCTGCCCCACTTCTTTAGGAACGTGTCAATGACCAGCGTCAATATCTGTTTCTCCCTTCATTTCCCTTCTTTTGTTTTCCATAATTTTAATAGGAAACTGAAAATATTTTATTTGCACTAGACAGGACATTGGGTTTAGAATCTGAAGGACTTAGATACTTACTAAGTATTTGACCCTGGTAAGAGATATAAAAGGATATTTTTAAAAGCTTAGTATCAATTCAATCAGCAAACATTTAATCTCCCTGTCAAACAGAGATATGGCAGCCAAGAGCAACACCATCTAACACCCTAGAAAGAAGGATGGTGGGAGATTATGTGCAGCACAATCTCAAAAGAACCACTGAGAAGTAGTGGAGGGGAAAACAAGGTGAAGTTTTGAAAGAGAACCAATTAGCATCATCCTGAGGCCAAGAGTAGTAGATAGAAAAAAAATAGAAAGCAAATACGTTTAACAACAAACTCTTTTTACCATCAAGAACACTGGAGGTACCACATTTACACTCTAACATCAAAGTCCCAGATATGCTCTGAGAGAGTAGAAATGGCGTTGAGAAAAACAAAGATGGGAAAGGCAGCTAGACTAGATTAAGGGTACACAAAGGAGGTGAGTGCTCAAGTTGACTTGATTTTTAAGGCATTAAGGAATTGATTCCCAAAGGATTGGATAAAGGGAAAATACTACAAAGTGTGTGGAGGAAAATTTCAGACTTTATTACCAGAAAAACATCAACCAAAAGAACATCAATAACTACTTGATCTTATGCCTCCTTTATCACATATGCAACATATTTATGAGAAAAATCTAACCTTGTATCAAGGGCAGCCTTGATGATGGAATGAGAAGAGAAGAAGTAGGCTTTTACAAATGATTTTCTATAGAAGACCATGGTTTTACAATCACATGCATGCCTTAAAAGTGAAGAGAATGTAAGATCCACCGTATTTGTTGTTTGTTGACTATAAAAGCATTTGATTTGGTAGAGAAAACCATAAAACCACTCTCAAGTCTTTCCTCCAATGAAGAATCTCCTGTACCTGCCTCAAAATCATAAAAGATTTTTGAAAGATATAACAATTGAAAAAAAACTGTGTTCCACTACACTGATTATTAATATCAAGTGAGGCATGAAACAAGGAGATTTATGCTCTCCAAAGGTTTTTTGCCATTCGAGGACAATCTTTCATACAGCACCCGAGTTAAAGAGGATTTCCCTCACTTAATTATATTCAATTTGACTTACAGATAGCTCATTTGTACATAATTTTCCACATATTGTCTCCCCCACTAAACTATTAGCTCCTTGAAAGGTAGAATTGTCTTTTATTTTTCTTTCTATCCCTAGCACTTAGCACAGTGCCTTGCACATAGTAGGCATTTAATACATTTGTTGACTGACTGGCTCTAGACCCTCCCATTTGCATGTAGCATGATGCTAATTGCAACAAATCCCAGAACACTGCAGTCTTCCTAATGAAATCTGTAATCTTACAAGAGTTCAGTTTAACTCTCCATACACAAAAAAACAAATAGATGAAGAATGTCTACTATCCAGAATATGATATGCAGTTAGATGGATGGCCCATAGAACAGATCTATCAGTATGTGTCTATCAGTGTGTACGCATGTGTGTATATACAGATTAACATATACATACCAATAGACAGACAGACAGACAGACAGACAGACAGACAGACAGACAGACAGACAGACAGACAGACAGATAGATAGATAGATAGATAGATAGATAGATAGATAGATAGATAGATAGATGGATGGATGGATGGATGGATGGATGGATGGATGGATGGATGGTTAGATGGATAGATAGAAAGGTAGATAGATAGAAAGACAGATATAGACATAGATATAGATACACATACACACCCAGATGAATGAGACAAATCCTGTGAAGGGATAGGACAGGCTCCAAACTGACCAAAGTGGATTGACTTTTTCTCCCACTGCCTTTTAGAAATTATGATTCTTACAATGATTCCAAACTCCTCTCTGAAGCAAACTTCTCCTTTAGAACACTCAAATTCTCCCAGTGATATCACATGGCTACTCAGTCATAGAATCCCCCAGACTCTGAAGAATTGATGTTGAGGATAAAACTAGACAAACAGAAAGGTGCCCAACAGGCGCAAGAAGTCTGTAATACATTATAGATAAAGAATCATACAGGAGAAATGGTATAAAGGATGTTATCATAAATATGTACAACCAGAAGAAAAATGGATTTATCACATGTGGAAAAGCAGAGGAAAACTAATGGACACTTCATGAGTTCCATTTGTATTCATGAGATCAGAAGTTCTGGAGGAAGGTCTCCAACATATTGAATTCCACCCACCTTCCATGGAAGACTGAAAGGAATTTGAGGATGAGAGTCACAGAGGATTAGTGGGAGTGGATGGAAAACAATTTGGTCTTGAAACCAGGAAGAACCCAGGAAGTTCAAGTCCTATCTCTGATAACCAGGAAGACCTGAGTTCAAAACCTACCGTGGACTTTGTGACTCCTGGAAGGTAACTCAACCTCATAGTCCTCTAGACAACTCTTTGAGAGTATCAGTTTCCTAGGATACATCAATTTGCATTGGTAGAGAGAGTGTCCTCACCTGGGAGTTCCTTATACCAGTTAAATCACAGGTATAACCCCTACCAGGACAGCTAGATGGTGCTATATTGCATGGAGCAGGGCTTCTTAAACATTTTCCACTCTTGAGCCCTTCAGCACTTCTTAAACTGTGGGTCACGCCAGAACACCAGACTTGGAGTCAGGAAGACTCATCTTTGTGAATTCAAACCTGACCTCAGACACTTACTAGCAGTGTGATCTTGGGCAAGCCACTTAACCCCATTTGCCTCAGTTTTCTCATCTGTCAAATGAGTTGGAGAAGGAAATGGCAAACCACGCTTGTCTATGCCAAGACAACCCCAAAGGGGGTTGTGAAGAGTCAGACACAACTGAAACGACCCAATAACAACATGGCCTCACCCAATTTATATACACATGTGTGTATATATATGTGTATAAGAGAAAGAGAGAGAGAAACAGAGGAAGGGAGGAAGGGAGAGAGAGAAAGAGAGAGAAGGAAAGGGTGAGAGAAAAGGAGAGAGAGAGGAAGAGAGACAGAGAGAGGGAGAGAGGAGAGAGAGAGGGAAAGAGGGAGAGAACAGAGAGAAGGAAAGAGTGGGAGAAAAGGAGAGGAAGAGGGGAGAGGGAAGGGGGGAGAATATGTATGTGTATATGTATAGTTATTATATATTCTATTATATTTATATATACATATGTGTATATGGTTGTGTGTGTGTATATAAAATTTTTGAATTGATTGTGTGAAATGGGAAACACAATGGCATAAGACCACCCACCATGGTGTGCCCTCATCAGAGAAGGTGCCATGCTCTATGAGCAAAGCAGAACTACAGTAGCTCAAAAGAAATGTGAGATGTGCAAATTTAGAGAATCCACCCCAAATGTTCACATGACTATTTGTGCCTCACCTGTGGTAGAGCATCCCAAGCTCATATTGGTCTAAGCAGCCACAGTCAGATGCAATAGAATTTGACTCTAACACAGTTTTGGTCCTCTTTGAAAATGGACAACAACCAACCAGCATGTGTGTGTATGTCTGTGTACATAAATGGATAGGTATTTATATATATATATATATATATATATATATATATATATATATATATATATATAGAGAGAGAGAGAGAGAGAGAGAGAGAGAGAGAGAGAGAGAGAGAGAGAGAGAGAGAGAGAGAGAGAGAGAAGAGGAATGATATCAGGCAGTTCATTCAAGACAAGAACATCCATCTCATTTTTGGAAACCAATTAACAGGGCTACTAAGCTGCCAAAAGTGAATGATTTTTTTTCAGGTCCCACAGGGACAAGTGGGTGCTTTGGAATGCTCAAATTGCCATCTCTCTATTAAACTGCTATTAAAATGTGATTTACATAAGAGAAGGAATAGAAAGAACATGGACTATTGGCTTGAGTTGGCACCAAAAAGACTCTTTGGCTCTGCTCCCAGGTCTACCACTGATTTAAATGAGCATTTTTTAGGAATACCATGACTCAACTTACCTGGAAATGGGGTAAAGATGGACTCAGAGTTTAATGATAGTGAGGATGAGGAGGTAAATGTCACAAATATTTAATCCAGGGTGTCTGCATCTAGGGGGCCACGCTTCTTCTCACAGCAAGTATTGCCCCCACACCTCAGTTTGCGGTGATTTGCTGTCTCATCTAACCAGGCCATGTATGGCTCCGCCTGAAGCTATACTTGGCCCACAGTTCCAGGGCTGTCTTAATGGTAACTCTCTTTGAAGCCACCTTCCGCTTCTCACCTTCTCAAGGGTGAGAGTGCCTCTGTTTCCAGCTCCAAATAAAAAATAATAACAGGTACAGAGAGCCTTAAAATGACCAGAATTATACAATGTTAGAGATGGAATGGGCCTTAGAGACAATCCAGTCCAATCCCCTCATTCTGTAGAAGAAAGTGAGATGCAAAAATAAAGGGGGATGACTTGTTTGAGGTTAAAGCTTCCTGTGGAGTCCAGGTCTCCGTGACTTCCCATCTATTATGGGCTGATCTTTCTAAGAAGTGTGCTGTGTTTCTAGGAGGGAGGGAGGGAAAGAGGGAGGGAAGGAGAGAGACAGAGACAGAAACAGAGACAGAGACAGAGAGACAGAGGGAGAGAGAGACAGAAAGACAGAGAGACAGAGAGAGACAGAGGAAGAGACAGAGAGAGAGATAGAAAGACAGAAAGACAGAGAGAAAGACAGAGACAGAGAAAGAAGAGAGGAGACAGACACAGTCAGAGACACAGAGAGACAGAGAGAGACAGAGACAGAGGGAGAGACAGAGAGAGAGACAGAGAGAGGGACAGAGAAACAGAGAGATAGGGAGAGAGAAGAGAGGAGACAGACAGAGAGACTGACAACGAGACAGAGAGACAGAGACAAAGAGAGACATAGGGAGAGACAGAAAGTCAGAGAGACAAAGAGAGGGTTAGAGACAGACAGAGAGACAGAGACAGAGACAGAAAGACAGAGAGACAGAGAGGGAGGAGAGAGGGGGGAGAGGAGAGAGGAAGAAGAAGGAGAAGAAGGAGACAGAGAGAATCCATTTACTAAGCATTTCTTATGTACCACACGCTGTGCCAAACTCTAGGGATACAAACACAAGTAGCCAGTCCTCTGTCCTCAGGGTGCTTATAGAGGAAGACCACACACAAAGCCCTTAAGGGATGGCAGAGGTCCTTCTGACCCTTAGGTCAGCTCTCAGCCCCCTTGGAATCAGTACCTGAAAGGGAATGATAACACAGAATGGCAAATGAAGGTATGTGTATAAGGGATGAAAGGCAGTTTGACACAGGGGACAGAAAGGCAGGTTCACATCAAAGACAATCAGTGCCCAAGCCCCCTTTCTGAGCATGCTGGCTGTGTGACCATGGGCACTCACCGTCTAGGTGCTTTAGACAGCTCTAAAATGGTAAGTTGCACGAGAGGAAGTGCCTTCATTGGGAAATTCCCTATAGGAATGAAGTTGCAGGTCTAGTCACTATACCCATTGGGGGGGGAGGGCTGAGGATTATATAAGTTAGGCATTAGTGACCACAGACTGGTAGGTTTCCTGCCCCCCCATCCCAGTGCTCTAGAACTTCATTACTTCGTGGTAGCCCAGGGACCACAGGCAAATGAAATCTAGCCTCATTTTGACTCTTGCCCCAAACCATATCAGCAATCACACAATTAATTCAAATGCCCCTCCGGGCTTAGAAAGCTGATGTAAACCAGAAACTAAGGGTGCCATAAGTGGAACAATGGGTGAAAAAATTATGATACATCAATGGAATGAGAAATTGTTGAAAACAAAAGGCTTCAGAGAAATTTGGGAAAACCTGTATGGACTGATGAAAAGTGAGCAGAAACAGAACAATTTCTATAATAACAATACTGTAAAGACAAACAATTTTGGAAGACAGAAGAATTCTCATCAATGCAGTGACCAACCAGGCCTCTAGAGGACCAATGATGAACCAACCTCCTGACAGAAAGGTGATGTATTCAAGACACAGACCGTCACAAACAGCTTTGGACATGGCCTATACAGACATTTGTTTTTACTTAAATATGTCTCTTAAAAAAATAGGAAGGAGTCTCCCTTTTCTTTTTTTTTTCCCTTTTCCAGTAGGAATGGTGGGGCTGAGAAAAAAAATGAACACTTTTTAATTGAAAAAAAAATTAAATTAAAAAACTTATCTTACAATGGTAGCACAAGTAAGACCTTTCTATAATGAGCTAAATAAATAAACAAACAAATAAATAAAGTCCAGGAATAAGCTAAGCTGTGAGCAGAGCAGTGGCAATTCGATTCTTCACCCTCCATTTTTCCTATATGAGGAGAGCCTCCGCTGAGCCGCTGTAATTGATGGGATGGGACCTTCTACCTGGCAATGCCTGCGGGTTCTATTTCATCAAATACTTTTAAAAGGTCAGACCAGCCGTGGCTGAGCAGAAAGCCGGTATGCAAGGAGCGCGGATGAACGGCTTTGAGCGTGAATCGGGCTCATTCCATAATTTCACAGTCAGAGAATGGGATATATGTGTTGCTTTTAAAGGTGTTTTGGGAAAGGATGTGTAATGGACTACACATATTACCAGATTGCTTGAGGGCATGACCTGAGACTCCCTTGAAGGGTCAACTTAGTGTTTTATCTTTCTGGCTAGAGAAAATGAATTCTACAAGCCTTGCTTAAATGTTTTCTTGCCTGGATGACCTTTCAGAGCTGGAGTCTGGCTTGTATTAGTAGGTTTTCAAGATGCCCTGGGATCAGTTTCTTTTATGTTTTCCATTTTTCATATTTACATTTTTATTTTTGCTGTAGAAAGTGAAAAAATTTGTAAATATTTCACATTTTATGTTATTTAAACATTATATAAATACATATAGAGGTATCTGATATCACACTTAGCGTACATACTCTTATTTAAATAGCCATATACAAGCAAATCAATTGTGTAAGGTATCATTTCAACTAGAGTGCTTTATACTTTCTTCATAATAAAGGAAATTCACAAAAGCCAATTTCAGAAACTTCAGATTTATATTTATGCTTTAGAGGTAATTACAAATCTGTTTTCTAAAAGATATCTTTTTATTCAATTATTTTGGTAGGGAAGATGTGGCTAAATCGCTAAACTGCTTCACTATTGAATTGCATTTTCACCAATGTTTACAAACTGAACTATTTTCCACAAGAAAAAAAATCAACAGGCTAATGATAGTGCATACAAGCGACCCACTTGAGATATAACTTAGCTTTAACACTGATATCAGCTAGGCATCGAAATCCACCATAGGCAAATTACTGCTCTGATTTAGAAACTGGATACAAATTTAACTGTCTCTTGTATTTAAACAAACTTGCCAAGTGAATCCGTTAAAATGTTCCTGGACTTTACCCATTCAGGATTGTTTAAGTGCTTTCTTATTTGACTCCAGCTGCTACAGAAGATCTCCTTCTCATGTTTCTTGTATTTGAATGTCAAACTTTTTATTCAGCTTTGATTTTTTCATCAAGAATGCTTGAAAGCCCTCCACCTCATTGAATGACCATATTTTCCCCTGTAATATTATACTCAGTTTTGCTGGGTAGGTGATTCTTGGTTTTAATCCTAGCTCCCTTGATCTCCAGAATATCATATTCCAGGCTCTTCAGTGTCTTAATGTAGAAGTTGCTAGATCCTGTGCTATCCTGATTGTGTTTCCACAGTATTTAAATTGTTTCTTCTTGGCAGCTTGTAATATTTGCTCCTTGTTCTGGAAACTCCAGAACCTGGCTATAACATTCCTAGGAGTTTTCTTTTGGGGATCTTTTTCAAGAACTGATTGGTGAATTCTTTTGAGTTCTATTTTGCCCTCTGGTTCTAAAATATCTGGGCAATTTTCCTTGAGAATTTTTTGAAGTATGCTTTCTAGGTTCTTTTTTTGATCATGGCTTTCAGGTAGTCAAATAATTTTAAAATTATCTCTCCTGGATCTATTTTCCAGGTCACTGTTTTTTTTAAGGAAATATTTCACATTGCCTTCTATTTTTTCACTTGTTTGGATCTGTTTAATAGTATCTTGATTTCTCATAAAGTCATTTGCTTCCATTTGCTCCACTCTAATTATGAAGGAATTATTCTCTTCAGTGAGCTTTTGAGATTCTTTTTCCATCTGGCAAATTTGGCTTTTTAAGGCATTCTTCTTCTCATTGGCTTTTTGGGCCTCCTTTGCCATTTGAGTTAGTTTATTTTTTAAGGTGCTATTTTCTTCAGTCAGGTTGTTGATTCTCTTATCATGATTTTCTTGCATCATTCTCAATTCTCTCCCCAATTTTTCCTCTACTTCTCTTATTTGGTTTTCAAATTCCTTTTTAAGCTCCTCCATGGCCCCTATCTAGTTTGTAGTTTTGTTGGAAGCTTTTGGTGTGGGAGTTCTGACTGTGTTGTCTTCTTCCTGTTCCATGCTTTGGTTCTTTTTGTCCCCAAAAAGGGAATCTAAAGTTGGATTGCTGGTCTTGCTTTGCTTCTTTTGGCTGCCCATTTTGCTAGTCAACCACTTTGCTTTTGAGCTCAGTAGGAAAATGCTGCTTTCAGAGGGGAGAGCTCTGTCCCAAATCACTGGGGTTTTGAAGGTGCTGGAGCTATTAGGAGCCCTCTGTTTTTTGCAGCCCCCACCAGCTTTGGTTCACTGAAAATGCACCTCAGGACCACCACCCAAGACCATAATCTGATCCAGGCAGCTCAAAGCAAGAGCACTTAGCCTCTGAATGATTGCTTGACCTCCTGCAATCTGCAGGCTGGGAGCTTCTGTAGCAGTCATGTGTAGACGGCTACAGGGCCACCACTTCAGACTGCTTCTAGCTCTGGATGCAGTTTGGCTGGACCCTCTTCCCCAAATTAAGCCAAGTTCCACCAACCTTTTCCCTTTGCCCTTGGCTCTTGTGGGTTGGTGATTCTGGAAATTGCCATAGCTGCTGATGATCCATGTTCCTGAACACCACAGCTGCAGCTTCTCCTGGATACCCTGGGGCTGAAACCACATGGGCCCGGGCTCTGCTTCCAGCACCCTGCAAAGACCGCCTGCCAGGCTGCCCTCAGGGGGAGCTTTGTTACTCTGTCATTTTTTGTGGAGTCTGGAGCTCCAAAATTTGTTTAGAGTCATATTTTATAGGTATTTGAGGTAGTATTAGGAGGAGCTCCTGTAGTTCTAGTGTTTCTGTGCCACCATCTTGCCTCTGCTCTAGGATCAATTACTTAAGAGATCAGTTCCAGGTAGTTATGAAAGCATTGGTCTCTAAGAGATGAAGACTTGGTTTAATTCCCACTTCTGACATGAACTGTGTCTGTGTGATTCTGGGTAAGTCACTTATGGCATCTCTCAGTAACTTGGGCACTTTTCTAAATCTATGACCTGCAAATAAATTACAGATCTAAAATGGTAACATAGAACTCTTTATATTGATGAAATTACAGAATCAGCCATTTTTTGTTAAAATAAAAGTCATTATCTCTATTTCCTGGGTCTGATTTCAAAGCTTCTTCTATATTTTCTCATGTACTAGGCAAGAGTTACATTCCACCTCCCACATTGATATCATAGTTCAAGTTGTCATTGTTGTTGTTTGTCTTTCATGTCTCCAAAAAGACATCATGAGCATAATTCCCGAGTTGGATTTGAGTGAGCTACACAGAGCCCTCAATCTTGCTCTTTCCTCCCGAGAGTCATCAGGATAAAGGTTAAGATGCCTTGTGATGGACTAGAATGCAGTGGATGACGTTGGCTTTTCTAAACTAAGGTCTTTCCCAGGTCTCAGCTTGTCTGAGACTACACCCATTCAGTGACACGGGCTAGTTAAATATTGAGACCAAAGATGACCCGACTTACCATGCCAAAGAGATCTCTCTGGGTTGGGAAGACCCTCAGAGGTCCTAGCCAGAAGAGAAAACAATTGTCTTTTGTACTTGTTTGAAACCATCAGTGTTCCAAATGATTTGCCACAGTTCAAGAGCCAACAAGGGAAAGCCTAGCTGCCAGTTCTGACCTTGATTCTTATTTAAAGTGCCATTGTTGATAATTCTGACTAGATCACTGCCCAGCTCAAGAAGTTTGAAGGGCTCCTATTGCATTTAGGAAAAAAATTAAAATAAAAAAAATTCTTCCATTTTGTATTTAAATCCCTTCTAAGTCTGACTAGCCTCCTTTTCCAGATTGATTTCACATTATTCTCTTTTGCCCACTCTACAATCTAGTGAAGCTAACTGATGTGATGTTTGTAGAGCCTCGAAGTTGGAAGAGACATCTGGGGCCATACAGTTTGAGCTACACTTGAAAAAAAATCTTATTACAACTCCTCCCAAAAGTGGTCATCTGGAAGTGGCTTTCTCAAAGACATCTAGGGGCAGTGAAGGGAAGGGAATCTACTCTCTCCTGGGGCAGCCCACTGCATTTTTGGACAGCTTTTGTGGTTATAAAGTCTTTGTTTCATTCTGTTTTCCTGACAAGGGTTGATTAACATATCTTCGTTTGCATCCCAAGCATTTAGTACAGGGTCTGACATATAATAAGTTCCAAATAATATGCATTATCTCCATCAAGCCATCTCCCCACTATATCATCTACCCCTTGTTATTAGTTCTGACCCCACATTGGATGTTCTATCCACTATCCCTGTGCCTTTACCTCTGTTCCCCATTTCTGGAATGCTCTTCTTCTCACCTAGATCTCCTAGAATCCTGAGCCCCCTTTGAGGCTTAGCTCAGACACCAGCTTTCTCATGAGAGCAAACCTGATCCTCCCCCAAATTGATAGTGCCCTCCTTTACTCAAATTATTTTGTATTTTCTTAGCTATGTATGAGAAACAGCATCACAGAGTAGATAGAAAGCTGGCCTCTGAGTCGGGAACAAAAGTTCAAATCCTGCCTCTGACACATACCAGCTGTGTGAGCCTGGACAAATAATTTTTTCAATATAGGCATAATTCATTTTATTGAACTGAAGTTTATTGTACTTTGTAGATATTGCACTTTTTACAAACTGAAGGTTTGTAGCTACTCTGCATTGACTAAGTCTACGGGCACCATTTTTCTAACAGCATGTCAGATTTCTGTGTCATATTTTGGTACTTCTCACAATATCACAAAGTTTTTCATTATTATTATTCTATTTGTTAAGGTAATTTGTGATCAGTGATCTTTGATGTTACTATTATAATTATTTCGGGGTATCATGAACCACTCACTTATAAGATGGCAAACTGAATCGATAAATGTTGTCCTGACTCCTCTACTGACTGCCCTTCTCCCATCTCCCTCCCTCTCCTTGGGCCTCTCTTATTCCCTGAGACACAACAATATTGAAATTAGGCCAATTAATAACTTCACAATGGCCTCTAAGTATTCAAGTGGTAGAAAGTGTGGATCGATGCAGCAAGCTCCCTTGTTGTCTTATTTTAACAAATTGCCACAGTCACCCCAACCTTCAGCAACCACCATCCTGATCAGTAAGCACCCATCAGCATCGAGGCAAGAGCCTCCACCAGCAAAAAGATGACAACTCACTGAAGGTTCAGGTGATGGTTAGCATTTTTTAGCAATAATTTTTTAAATTAAGGCATATACTTTTTTTTAGTTGCAATACTATTACACACTTAATAGACTGCAGTATACTGTAAACTTAACTTTTATATGCAATGGAAAAGGAACCAAACCTGAAATATCTCTGAGGTATGTCTGTATTCTAGGCAACTCTCTAAGATGGTAAGTTTCAAGCATGCAGAGGGAGTTTCTTTACCTGGAGTTCCACATACAAATGAAATCCCAGGTCCAGTCCCTATCCTTTCTCTAAATACATAGCAATTTTTCGCAGTAGAATATAAGCTTCTTGAGAATAAGCGATCTTTCCTTTTTTCTTCATATCGTCAGTGTCCATTGTGCTTGGCACATACAAGGTGTTGAACGAATGCTTCTTGAATTGATTCATCTTACACAATTTCCGATCAGCCAGGTGTCTTTTGAAGGTTTTCCCCCAATGAGGTCTGTTCCTTTCCTCAGGCTATTTGTGGGACGTTAATAAAGACATTCCAAAAGTACATTGTAGTTTTAATTCTAATAAGAGCTGGTAGTAGTGATAATAAAAATATTTACGTAGTGACTCCTATGTGCTTGGCGCTGTACCGAGTGCCTTAAAATTATTATCTCGATTGATCTTTATAACAATCCTGGGAAGTGGGTGCTTATTATCCTAATTGCACAGAGGTGAAAATCGAGGAAGGGTCAAGTGACTGGCTGAGGTCAGGTTTGACCTCAGGTCTTCTTGACTCCAAGCCCAGCACTCTATCCACCATACTACCCAGCCCCCCCCCAAATTAAAACTCATTCAATCCAGTGTTCTTGCTTTACAGAGCAGGACTGAGGTCCCTATAAGTTGACTTACCAAGGTCATGGTTATTAAGTAGCAGAAGCAGGATTCAAACTCTGGTCTTCTGACTTTAAAATAAGACTTCTTTCCACCATACCATGGCACTATAAGGTCCCACATAGGAAGCTTAAGGTTCATCTAATCCAACCAGTTCCATCCTTGTAGAGAGGAGGAAAGTGGGGCCCAGAGATGTTAAGTGGCTTATCTGGTGATACACTCAGGAAGCAGCAGAGGTCTTTTGACTCTAAGGCCATAACTTGTTTCTCTTTGCTATATTGGCTCCTAGACAATTTAGTAATGGCCATGTCACAGTGTGCTGTTGAATTTAGAAAATATTTTAGGGATTAAAAGTGCTGGGCAACAGGAAGAAACCATTTTGGAGTATGATTCTGTGATGAGAGTGCATGCGTGCGTGTGTGCGTGTGTGTTTGCATGTGTGTGTGTGTGTGTGTGTGTGCGTGAAATATTCCATTCCTAAAGCCTCCTGCACAGAAGGTGATATTGTCTAACAGGACCAGAGCCCTTCTAGTAAAAAAAATCAGACATAAGTTTTCCTATCCAAACCACACTTCATCAAGATCTTAAAAAAAAAATCTTAGCTGAAATGGTCTCAGTTAGATTCTAATAGTGTGGCAAAAAAACAACAAGCCCAACAGTGTGCATTATACAGAATCCCTTTCCTCCTACCTTTCTTCCTTCCTTCCTTCTTCCCTTTTTTCCCTTCTCCCTTCCTCCCTTCCTTCCCTTCTCCCTTCCTCCCTCATTCCCTCCCTACATCCCTTCCATCCTTCCTTCTAAAAAGTAGCCCTCCAGCCTCTGCATTAGTAGATCTTCTCTGGGAGCTCCTTGAGAACAGGGACTGTCTTTTGGGCAGGACAACTGTTTAGTCATTTAAGTCCAGTCCAGCTCTTTGTAGGGTTTTCTTTGCAGAGATACTGGAGTGATTTACCATTTCCTTCTCCAGGTCATTTTGCAGATCAGGAAACTGAGGCAAACAGGATTAAGTGACTTGTCCAGGATTAAACAGCTAGGAAATGTTTGAGGCCAAGTTTGAACTCAGGTCTTCCTGGCTCCAGAGATGAAATTTGAACCCAGGTCTTTTGACTCCAAGGCCAATGCTCTTTCAACCATATGAAAAGTTTGTGTTGCTTACCCTAAAATAGTCAGTTCTCTGCTTAATAAACAGCATGCTATCTTTGGGGAGAGAAGGAAAGAAAAGAAATGCCAAAGGGAGATTTAATTTGCTGTAATCAACGCCTTTTAGTATGCAGAGTCACACAGCCTGAGTGTAAAGAATTCATCTTCTCCCACAAAGTAGCATCCCCTCCCCTCAGTGTTGTGCATCTCATCACAGTGGGCTGAGTCATCAATTTTGTTGGAAACTGAGTCCTGAAGAGTGAAAGACACTGAGTCAAGTTTCTGAATCAATCCAAACATTCCAAGTTCTGCATTCTAGGGTTCAAGGGTTCTTGGTAAGACATGGGTTCTAAGAATTGTAAATGGGGGTGCTTCACCTTCATGATATGTCCCCTCCCCATCATCACCTACCAGCATGAGAAAAATATTAAGGAAGTGAATAGACCATCACCTGGCCTCCTCCACTGCCCCCTAAGAGATGCTATTCCTGGATTCCATTCAATTCAAAGGATTGTCAAGGCTGTCTATCACTCCCAGCACCCCTATTATGCCGGGAAGATATGTTTGCTCTCAGCTCTAATCCTCAGTGGCAGAATTTTGTCGCCAGGCACTGCTCAGATGCTGACTCCTTTCCTAAGCAGGATTTATTGATTCCAAAACAGATGTGACTTGAATGAATGACACCTTTTCCTCTGTCACACTTGGATCTGCCTCTGGGTTCTCGGAAGGTATTTGTGCTTGGATTCATTCAGGTTGTAAGCTGATGTCAGAGTGTTTCATCATCATCAATGCTCTTAACAGACTTTATAAGCATGGTGCTAAGCTTATTATGGAGCCAGGCAAAGAAATGGATTCTATGACTGGCGGTAGAAGGGCTTACTAGCTCCAACAGAGAGAACAGGCTTGCCTCAAGTAGGTAGGCACACAGGCTGATCCGAGAGGCACTTGGAGTTCCTGGACATTGCCATGTCACTCAAACAATAGTAACAGCCCTGCATCAGTACATCAAAAAACATTTATTAGACATTGCTATATGCCAGGTGCTGTCCTAGGTGCTGAGGATACAAACACAAAAAAGGTAAACTGTTCCTGCCCTCAGGGAATTAAACCTGTTTTGAGTGGGACTCCTCTTTCTAGTCTGGTTTGAAATTAATTAAAAAGGCATAGGATTTAAAAGGACACCTTTAATATTAAAATAATTATCAAAATATCTTTTAAATCAAGTTTACAGACCACCAGATTGAGAACTCCTACTAATCTAGGCAAAGAAAACGAGTATATATTCTATAAAGAGATATGGAAATTGAGATATATACTTGTCTATGTAAATATAAGCATAGGGATGTATATTATGAATATCTAAAGAATATTAATAAGTACATATATGTATACAGAATATGTACATATAGAGGGGGTAGAGCCAAGATAGCAGAATAGAAACAGGACTTCCTCATGGCTCTGGCTTCTACCTCTTCCAATACATGTAAAAAATGACTCTAAACAAATTTTAGAGCCACAGAACCCACGAAGTGACAGAGAGAAACTAATCCCCTGCTGAAGCCAGCCTGGCAGGCTGGCAGGAAGGGGATATCACACAGAGCTGGAAGCCAATCCCATCCCCATGTGAGCCATGTTGTTTTGGCCCTAGGGCAGCCCCAACCAGCAGTGGCCAAAGCAGATGTCAGGAGAGTGAAGCACCTGCAGCTGTGCAGGTTTCCAAGCTTTTCAACCCATGAAAGACAAAGACAAAGTAATAGGTCAGTGTGGAACTCTTTTGGAACAGGGATGGAGGGAAGTCCATGGTCCTGCCCTTGCCCCAGGGGTGAGAAGCTGCAATGGTGCAGTGGCTATTCAGCCATGCATGGCCACCTCAGGAGCTCCTAGACTGCAGATTGTATGGGGACCAAGCAGCCATTCAGAGGGTAATCACACTTGCTTTGCCCTGCTTGAATCTGGATCATGGTCTTGGGTAGAGGTCCTGGGGTATGTGTCCAGGTGCCAGCGCCTATGATGGCTTCAGGAAGGGCACCCTCCTAATAGCTCTAGCATCTGTGAAAACTCAAGCAATTTGGGGAAAGCTCTCTCCATTCTGAAAACAGAGTTCTACCATGGCAAAGACTTCAAAAGACAAGTAATGGACTGGCAATATAAGCAAACAGAAGGAACACAATCCTATTATAGATTCCTTTTTCTGGAACAAAAAATATCAAAGCATGGAATGGGAGAAAAGCAACACAGTCAGAACTCCTGCACCAAAATCTCCCAAGAAAAATATGAACTGGTTACAGGCCATGGAGGAGCTCAAGAAGGATTTTTAAAATCAATTAAGAGAAGTGGAGGAAAAATTGAGAAGAGAAACAAGAATGATGCAAGAAAATCAAGAAAATTGAGTCAACAACCTGACTAAGAAAATAATACCTTAAAAAATAAACTAACTCAAATAGCAAAAGAGGCCGAAAAGGCCAATTAGGAGAAGAATGTCTTTAAAAGCCGAATTTGCCAGATAGAAAATGAATTTCAAAAACTCACTGAAGAAAATAATTCCTTCAGAATTAGACTGGAGTGACTGGAAGCTAATGACTTTATGAGAAATCAGGATATTATAAAACAGATCCAAACAAATGAAAAATAGAAGACAATGTGAAATATCTCACTGGAAAAACCACTGACCTGGAAAATAGATCCAGGAGAGACAATTTAAAAATTATTGGACTACCTGAAAGCCATGATCAAAAAAAGAGCCTAGACACCATCTTTTAAGAAATTATCAAGCAAAATTGCCCTGATATTCTAGAACCAGAGGGCAAAATAGAAATTGAAAGAATTCACCGATCATCTCTTTAAAAATATCCCAAAAAACTCCTAGCCAATTATAGGCAAATTCCAGAGTTCCCAGGTCAAGGAGAAAATACTGCCAGCAGTCAGGAAGAAACAATTTGAATACTGAGGAAACACAATCAGGATAACACAAGACCTAGCAGGTCTTGACCCTTACATTAAGGGATTAAAGGGTTTAGAATGTGATATTCTAGAGGTCAAAGGAGCTAGGATTAAAACCAAGAATCGCCTGCCCAGCAAAACTGAGTATAATACTTCAGAATGGGGTAAATTATCTCATATAGAAGAGGCAAGAGAAAACTTACCGTGGAGGGGAAGAACAGGAAGGAAAAAGGGAATGGATCAACCTTGCTCTCATTGAATTTGGCTTAGGGAGGGAATGACATACACACTAAATTAGGTATATTGTCCTACAGAATAGGAGGGAAGGGGATAAGAGGGGGGGATGATGGCGGAGAGGGCAGGATGGAGAGGAGGGTAGTTAGAAACATACACTTCTGAAAAGGAATAAAGTCAAAGTAGAGAATATAACAAGTGGGGGGGTGGGATAGGATGGAGGGAAATATAGTCAGTCCTTCACAATATATCTGCTATGGAAATGTTTTGCATAACTACACATGCACAACCTATATAGAATTGCTTGTCTCCCCAGTAAGGATGGGTGATGAAGGAAGAAGGGAAAGAATCTGGAATTCAAAGTTGTAAAATAAAATGTTTAAAAATTGTTATTGTTATTATTATTATTATTATTATCATTACTTTACATGCAACTGGGAAATGAGATATGCAGGCACTAAGGTATGGAGATTCATCTTGCCCTACCAGAAAGTGAGAGGAGGGATTGGGGAGGATATAGGAGAGAGCAGATTGAGGGAGGGAGTATACCGTGGGATTGCTGTTTTGGGGTGGTGGATAGGGGAAAGACAGGGAGAAAATTTGAAACTCAAAATCTTGTAGAAATGAATGATGTAAACTAAAAATAAACAAAATTTAATTTAAAAAAGAATTAGAAATGATTTAGATGTCATCTAGTTCAACTGACCCATTTTACAGATGAAGAAACTAAGGCCCAGAAGGGTAAGTCATCTGAGATCAAACCAATGATATGCATCAGAGGCAAGATTTGAACCCAAGACCCCAAACTCCAGGACTGATGCTCTTTCCACTGTACAGATGAAGAGACCAGGAAAGGCCCCATGTAGAAAGTAGTGAGCTTTGAGGGAAACTCAAGCTTCTAGGAGGGTAGTTGGTCAATCATTCAGTCAACAAGCATTTATTGAGCACCTGTTGTGTACTAGGCATTGTGCTAAGTGTGCTAAGTGCTAAATCCATTGTGCTAAGGATTAAAAGAAAGGGGAAGGGACCAGTCCCTGTCCTCAAGGATTTTATAATCTACTAGGGGAGACAACATGCAAACTACTATATACATAGAGATAGGGTAAATTGGGAACAATTGGCAGAGGGAAGGTACGTCAGTATGTACAGCATTTACATACCTGATCTTCCATGAGCTACACAATGAGCTGCCCAGAGTGCCAGGATCCTGAACTCAGGTTTCTTTTGACTTCCAGGCCAGATTTCTCCCCACTTTTACCTCACCTTGTTGCCAGAAAGGCATCCCCCGAGACATTTCTTCAGCTGATGGTGCTTCCTCAAAGCTCTCATAGATTCAGTTGTGTTCCTTTCAAAGGTATACTTTCAGAATTTTACAAGGGGACTCTGTTTATGAGGCAGAGCGACATCTAACCTCCCAGTCGAGAAAATCCCACCCATGACAGGTATGGGGAGGGGGGGCCTCTGGGAGAGCCTCTTAATCTCAGCTTGCTCCAGGCAAACTCCCTAGGATCCTAAAGCTGTGAATAGAAAGGGACCTTAGAGGCCTTTCTGTACAACCCCTGCATTTCCTCAGGAAACTGAGTCCCCAAGAGGTTAGGCAATGTACCCAAGGTCACACTGGAGAGGAAAACTAGAATTGGAATGCAGGGTTTTTTTTGTTGTTTGTTGGTTGGTTTTTTTTTAAATCCAGTTACAGGCATCTTTCTCCTGCATATTCTAGACCTGTGCTAGTAGGAGACTGACAGGCTGTAATCTGAGCTGGTGGAGGGCCAGGAGTCTCCAACAGATCACAGATCCTCCTCATTTTCCTATGCTGCTGGTGAGATGCTGAGTCTCTTGGCAGCCTGGCTCTCACTGACTTCACCAGGGACCCACAGTCAATCATAACCCCCTGCAATCTTTCAGGAAGTTAGCAGGCCTGGAAAGGAAGGACATGAATTGCTGTCTCTTTAGACTAAGGCTGACAGCAACCTCCTCAATCCTGTCTGGATTTGAAAGCTAGGGAAAATTGGAGAAACTCATCGCTATTAAAGGCCTGGATGTCATTACATGCAGCGGTAGTGCCTGGAACTGGATTTCAACCATCACCACCACACTCTCTCTCTTTTTTTTTTTACAAATGTGGAAACTGAGTCCCAGAAAGGTTAAATGGCTAACCTCTCCTGCAGGTAGCAGGTGGTAGACCCAAGATTCCAACCCAGATCCTCTGACTCTCAGTCCCAGTTTTGTTTTCATTATACCACCACCCATCAGAAGGAAGGCCCTTCATAGACTTTAACACCAAAGACAAATGAGCTTTCATCACCATCACCAAGTACTAATACTATCCTGTGGATAACAACAGTAACGACCTCACAGCATCATCTGGGTCATCAGAGGAGACGATGTGTGCAAAGAAAGTGATCTGTCAACCTTAAAAACACTCTAGGAATGTGTGTGTGTGTGTGTGTGTGTGTATAGAGTGAGACAGACATACATGTGTACATATCTAGATATCTATGCATGTATGTATATGTGTATATTATATATCTTATGTGGATACATCTATATTTGTGTGCACACATATATACATGGATGTGCTTGTTTATGCATGTATGTATACTGCATGTGGGTATGTGCAGATCATGTGCTGTTCTTATTGTGTACATACATATACACATGCATGTATGTGTGTATACATACATATTCACATATTCCCCTTCCTGACTTTTTACATCTCTTCCCAGTGTGATGGGAACGTCAGCCTCAATCCCCTCCATCATGAAGGATAGCTAATTCATAGAAAGTCTTCCCCACTGCCATATACCAAGTCACTTCATTCACACAAGAAAACCAAACAGCAAGAGGCATTGATTTGGAATGAGAGCAGAGATAACAGAATCTCTGACATTCCTAACATCCTTAAAAATGTGTAAATTCTAAGTTCATTATAATTGCCTGAGAGAGAATCTTTCATTACTGAGACGGCTCAGGACTCAAGGTGCCAAGTGTGTTGATGGGGGTGGGGAGTGGGGTGCCTTTAGTAAAGGCTCAGTTTCCAAAGTCAAGTCCTAGAAATGAACAGGCATGACACAGTGCCCAGTCATTTCTATAGCTGGAAGCCTGGCAACCTGGAGCTCAGAGAATATCATTAGCAATCCATCTATATGCTTCCCTCAAATGGAGTGTTTAGGTACCAAATAGGGCCTGGATCTGTGGAAGGGATAGCTAATCCTTTGGGAGGACAATTTGCTCTCTTTTATTGTGTAAATTGTTTGAAAATTTCTCTTTTCTCTGGGCTTTAAATTGGCTGTTGTATCCTCAGAATACTTCCATTCTCTACCAGACTCTCTAGAGTAAAGAAGGGAGGCTGAGTGAGCTACTCATTGCAAAGGAGAGAGGAGGGGATCTGTGAATAGCAATGGAAGGATTTGCATAATTGGGGGTATTTTCAGCACACAAATCCCATGGAACCCTCGTTAATGCGCTGGGAATGAGTAAAAGCTTTGGCCAGTGAAGTCGTAGAATTATAGATTCTTGGAGTTAGAAGGGGCTTTAGAGGTCACCTTGTCTAGCTCTGACCTGAAGCAATAATCCTTTCTGTAACATCCCTGAAAAAAAGTTAGACCTCATTGATACAGGACTCAGTTTACAGGGTCACTGGTTAAAAAGGAAAAAATAAAGTGTATGAATATACATGTGTATATATGCACACGTATACATATATATGCACACCTTTATCAGTATATACATATATGGGTATGTATATGTGTATCTATATGCACACATGTGTGTATTGATTACCAGTACCACACAAACAAAAATTTCGAGACAGATGTCAAAATTATCCACCCTGGAATGGAATATTGGTCTAAGATTTTTCATGGAAAAACATGGTGAAAATTCCTTCCTTAGCAGTGTTCAACCAAAAGCAGAGCAAGGGACATTGATCTTGAGTCAATTTGTTGGAAATGACAGTTCTGAAGTAGTTACAGCTGGAGACCAGAGAAGACTGTTGCACAAAGCTTTAATTTCATTGGATTTCTCTACCATGAAAAACCATTTCTAAAACACCCAGTGTTTGCCCACCTGCTTCCTAGGGGACATTCGCCCACCAAGGTTGCTAGAAATAGGTACGTTGTGAATATTTTGAGATGCACATGAAATATAAATGAAGGCATTCATAAGATGTGTAAAAGGACAAAACCCAACATCCATAATAGAAGCCAAATAATATATATTAGCAAGATTTAAAAAAAAGCCTGACCCACATCACTGGTCTGCTTACTCACTAATCCATTCCATCTACCTAAAAGTCCTGCATTAGTTGGCTTGGCTTTCAGGTAGCAAATATTTACTCCAAGAATCTTTGAAGGCTGTGACCTATCAAGCTTGCAAGTAAATGGATTTTAACTTTTCCAGAGATAACAAAAGATCTGCTAGATTCTCAGAGACAACAACTATATTCTTTTTTTTTCTTTTAAAGCTCCATGACTTTGGCTTAAAACAAGCTTTTTTAAACCCTGAACTTGAAACACGGCATATTCAACAATCTAATCTTCCATATCATAGAACATCTGTCTCCTTCATGACCATTTGTCTCACACCAGAAAGTAACTATCAATGAATCTGAGAGTTGTGCTTGTTCCTGCAGATTAGATGCCCAGAGAACAGCCTCCTCCCCCCATTCAAACAGTGGGGGAAGGGGAATGGGGAATAAATATTCCAAAGGTTCCAACAAGAGCTTTCCCTGGTGCTTTGTACCTGGGCATCCATGAGGAGATGTCTCATCAATGTCATTGAGCTCTTCAGAGATTCTTTTTCTGTGGGTAGAAAGGGGTCTTTATCTTCCTCTAGGGTCTTCGACTTGGTCACCACAAAGTGGGAGATCTGGTCATTTAAGGTATGTAAGGACTGCACAGCTGTAAAAACAAAATACAGGAGACAAAGGAGAAAGGCATCGAATCAGGCCGGTATTAGGGGAGAAGATTCCATATTGTATACTTTCACTCCCCTCAATAGATCAGAAATTCTTTGAGGGCAGGGGGTATTTCTGAATTTGGCTTTGCATCCCCAGGATATCAGTACAGGGCCTGGTACATAATGAAGGTTAACTAAGAGTCTGTTGATTGCTTAGTGGGTTGTCTAGACCATGTCTTTGTCCCCATCCTTTACCACCTTGTAGTTCACTCAGTTGTGTACATGTTAGAATTTTTCTTATACGATTCCTCCAAGTACTATCTCCTAGATGAAACCTTTGCTGTCTCCCCCTTCCACTCATTAGTGTCATTTCTCTCTTTAAATCGCTTTTATTACTTTATATATACATATATGTGTTTATATACACATATAGACACATAAAAACATTTCTATTGCTATATCATGGTATATGTTCATATGTGCATTATAGGGTAGTTTGATGGCCCAGTGGATAGAGCATTGGGCTATGAATCAGGAACACTCATCTTCTTGAATTTGACTCTGGCTTCCAGTCCTTGGTAGCTGGATGGGCAAGTCACTTTACCCTGTTTGCCTCAGTTTCCACATCTGTAAAATGAACTGGAGAAGAACATGGCAAACCACTCCAGGATCTCTACCAAGAAAATCCCATACAGGGCCATAAAGACTCAGGCATGCATATATCATGTATGTAGATGTGTATTATATAATATACATGTACATACAGATATTCCTGTATAGATACACCGTGTATGTATATACATCATGTGTAAGTTGTATCCCCAGTGGAATGCAAGCCCTTTGGGGGCAGGAACTTAGTATTTTTTAAAATTCTGCATTTTTATTTTTAAAATCTTTGTAGTTTGAAAACCATTGTATTCCTAACACCTAGCACAGAGCTTTAGCGCATAGTCAGTACTTCATTTTTGTTTAACTGATTTTGATATCTCTGGGGTAGAGTGTAAGAGCCTTGAGCACAAGAATTGTGTCACTTTTTAAAAATCCTTAACACACCAGGGCCAAGTCCTTGGTAGAAGCCCTTTGACAGGGTCTCATATATGAAGCTCTGGCTCCCATCTCCTCAAGTCAACAAGCGCTCATTAAACACTAATTATGTGTCAGGGTCTAGGAATACAGGGAGGAAAAAAATTAAAAATAGTCCCGACCGTCAAGCAGTTTGCATTTTAATGGGAGAGATAACATGGAAGTAACGGTTTTACAAGAAAGAACCAGGGTAAATTGGAGGGTGTCTTAGAAAGATGGCATTAATAGAAGGAAGGGAAAGACTTCTTGAAAAAGACCTGGAAGTAAGAAGAGACAAAAGTTGGAAGGAGAGAGGGCATTCCAGACATGGGGAAAGGCTAACGGAAAGGCACAGAGTCAAGAGATGGACTATCCTGTTCCAAAGAACACTAGGAAGACCTGTGTCACTGGAGCACAGACTATGTGAAGGAAAATAAAACATAAGAAAACTGTATAAAGGTAAGAAGGGTGCAAGCTATGAAGGGTTTTAAAAGCCAAACAGAAGGTTTTGTATTAGATCCTACAGATAATAGGGAGCCACTAGAGTTTATTGAGGAAGGGCAGTAACATGGCCAGACCCACACTGAAGGAAAATCACTGATAGCTGAGTAGAGGATGGACTGGTGTGGTGAAAGATTTGGGGGAAGAAAAACCAAGCAGAAGGTTATTAGGATTGTCACAGGATGAAATGATGATACCACCCCAAGATGGGTTGTCAGTGTCAGAAGAGATAACGGGGCCTATAAAGGAGATGAAGAGGAGGTAGAAACAACAGGACTTGGCAACAGATTGATTATAGAGAGTAAAAGAAAGTAAGGAGTTGAGAATGACACCTAGGCTGAGTGTCTCAGATAACTGGGAAGATGGAGGTACCCTTGACAATAACAAATAAATTAGGAAGAAGGGAGAGATTGGGTGGGGGAAGACAATGAGTTCAGTTTTGGAGATACTGAGTTTCAGATGTCTACTGAATATCCAATTCAAGATATCCAATAGGCAGTTGGTAATATAAGACTGGGGCTCAGAAGAGAAGAAAGATCTGGATGAAAAGATCTGAGAGTTCTCTGCCCGGAGACGATCACAAAATCCAAGGAAGATGATGAGATCAACCACAGAAATAGTATACAGAGAAAAGAGAAGGGGGACCAAGATAAATTCTTGGTGTTTACCCAGAGTTAGCATATGCGACCTGGATGAATGTTAAGCAAAGATGACTGAAAAAGATTGATCAGATAAATTGGAGGGGAACCAGGGGAAAGCTGAGTCACAAAAGCCTAGAGATGACAGAGAAATCTGGAGAGAAAAGTGGAGAGAAATCAACAGTGTCAGAGGCTACAGAGAGGTCAAGAAGCATGAGGATTGAGGGGGGAAAAAACTATTAGATTTGACAATTAAAAGGCTGCAAGTAACTTTGGAGAAAACATGTTCAGTTGAATGATGAGGTCAGAAGCCAGATTATAGAGAATTAAGAAGAGAACGAAAGGAATAGGATAGAGGATAGAGGACCTGAGTGTAGCCCGGCTTCTCAAGCAGCTCAGAACCTAGAGCTGTCTAGAATGTTCTAGCAACTTGCACTCACCTTTGAGAATCACTGATTTTGTTCAAAACTCTGCACCTTCCACATGAAGCCTTTTTTGATTCCCCACTCAACTACTGATGCTCTCATCCCACCTATAATTTTCCTTACACTTATGTGTATATATTTTATACATTTATTACTATGCATGCCCCCTCCAAGCCTCACAGGATATAATCTTCACAAGGGCAGGAATTTCCATTTTTGCCTTTACATTTCCAGTGCCTAGTATGGTGCCAGGCAGTTATAAAGTGCCTAATAAACATCCTTTCATTCAGGTTGATGGTTTGAACCAGTGATTTTGAAAAGTCATTGTGTCTATTATGTGAAGGTTGAATTGGAGGCTGGAAGGCCAATCTGATAGTTTTTTTCAGTAGCCCAGGTGAAAGGTGAAAAAGTCTTTAATTAAGGCAGTGACAGTGAGACTGTGTAGAGAGAGATGGATGGGGAAATACTGAAATACACAAGTGAATGAGTAATGATTCTGGAAACAGAGGACCTGAGTTCAAATCCTGTCTCTGACAATTATTAGGTGGTATGTGACCAGGTTGGTCAACACATCACATTCTTCAACATCAGTTTCTTTATCTGTAATGTGAAGGGGTCATATTCGGCCTCTGAGGAACCTTTCAGTTCAAGAACTAAGATCTTATGTTTTGGAGATAGAATAGGGAGATTTTTCTAAATGTCTGAATATGAGGACTAAAGGGAGAGAAAGAAGCAAAGATGATTTAAAATTTTTAAGCTTGAGTGCCCATGAGGACAGTGGTCCCATCAACAAAAAAGAGGAATTTGGGAGGTTGCCCTTGAGATAAACAGCCAAGTTTCAGAGTTTAGAGATCTACCCCTTAATAGAAGGGAGTTCTTGAGAGTAAGCCTTTGGGAAACAGAAAAAAAGACATTTTCATGCAGTTCCCAAAGCTAGATTAGCAGTGGGAGACTAAACCTATAAATAAGAAAGCAAAAAATTCGTGTTTTGCTTTCTGTTCTTACTGTGAATTCTTTGAACAGTATGAGTCCGGTGTAAAGGGTACTTTTCCAACATCCCTAAAGTGTGTTTGCCTTCTGGGGAGCACAAGCCTGGAAAAAAATCCTCTGGAGTTCAAAGTCCTTCATTACCTAGCACTGCCTCCCTCCATTTCTTTATTCTTCTTACATCTTATACCTTTTCCCACCACCATACACTCTTTGACCCAGTAACACTTGTTTCCTTCACACAAGACGCTCCATGTCCTGACTTTGACCGGTTTCTCTGAATTCATGCCTGGAATGTTCTCCCTCTTCATCTTCATCCCCCTGGCTTCCTTCAAGTCCCAGCTAATTCCCTACCTCCTACAAGAAGCCTTTCCCAGTTTCTCCTAATTACAAAGCCAGCTCTCTCCAGTGATTATTATAGCTTGTTTGTACATGGTTGTTTGAGTGCTGTCTCCATCATTTGCCTAGAAGCTCCTTGAGGGCAGGGACTGTCTTTTGACTTCCTTTGTATCCTCAGTACTTAGCACAGTGCCTGGCATATAACAGATACTTAATAAATGCTTATTGACCAACTGATTGGAAGAGATAGAAAACTGAGGGAGAACTAGAGATTCGCCACAATATCAGGGTGTTGGCTCACTGGTGACTCCAAGTGTAGTCCTTTCTTAAACGGAATCCAACTACAGAGTGACTTTCAATTAGAAGGCATTTAAGATGCTGATGTAAAAATGAGATTCCCCAGGAAAGGCAAGAATGGTAACTGAATTCTTTATGTGTTTCTTATTTCAATTTCTGGATTCCCATGAGTCCTTTGTACATTCTGTATTTTCTAGGAGTAAAATAAAGGTGGTCCTGTACCAATATGCATATTACCTTGATTGCTGAATGGGAATTGGGGACCCTATTACTCACATTTGTGGGTATCTAGACATGAGCTCCATATAAGTTATGCTTGGAAATTTCCCAATGTAAACTCCAGGTGGGATCAAAATGAACCAAAAAGAAATTGATCTTTCAGGGTCAGCTCCCAAAATTAGACTGAGTCAGTGTTAGCCTAGAGCTTGGGGTAGAGGTAGGCAGAGGATAAAGGAAAGCGAGACACTGAGTTATATGTGCAAGCATGATACTAGACCCTTGACATATGAAAATAGGAATAAAAAATCACTTTATGTCATTAAGAAATTTATACTCTCCTGAGGGAATACACAGTATATAGAATAAGTCAACGCAAAGTAATTTCAAGATGGAGAAAGAAAGGCCTTATATAATTAGCATAAATAGGAGAGCATGGTTCAGGATGAGAAGGAGGACTGGAAGCCTGGTACTGGAATGTGTACTTTTTACTCTTGTAAGGAATATACTTTGAAAACCACAGGGCATCCAATAAATCCCAGTGAATGGGCATGATGTTCTGTACCTACCTGAGGCTTTGACAGCCTCCCTTAAGGAGCTGGACACGTAGAAAGCCAAGGAAGCAGATGAGGTCACTAAGGACCTCAGGGCTGCTCAGGAAATAGGGAAGCCTTACTATACCATGGCCTACATGCTCATCACTCATTTTAAACATAAAAATACCAACAGAACTCTCCTGTGGCAAGATCACATCATCAGCAACAAGTAGTCATTAAACCATTACTAAGTGCCTAAAAAGTAAGCACCTTACTATGCTAAACAAAAGGAATAGAAATGTAAGCCCAAAAAAGGATGGTTCCTGTCCTCAAGAAGCTTATGTTCTCATAAAGGAAAATAACATAAGAGAGCATCTAGATGATGCAGTGGATAGAATACCCAGCCTGGAGTCCAGAAGACCTAAATTCAAATCTAAGCTCAGATACTTACTACTTGTGTGACCCTGGGCAAGTCACTTTACCTTGTTTGCCTCAGTTTCCTCATCTGTATAAATGAATTAGAGAGGGAAATGGCAAACCACTCCAGTATCTTTGCCAAGAAAACCCCAAATGGGATAACAAAGACTTGAACACCACAAAACAATACACAGGACATTGGAAAGCAAAGGGCTATGGGAGAAGGTACTCTGAAACAAAGAATGATGTCCAAAGAGTCAGGAATGCTATCCAAAGAGGAATGAAGGTATGAACATGGCTAGCCTGGGTACTTTCCTTTAAATGGAGGTTACTGGACGAACTGACCAATGAGAGGAAGAGGATGGATGGATGACCAAGTATGAGAAATTATTATTAATAATCAATAATTTGGGAGGAGAGTCACTGCTCTCCTGTTCTTCTAGTCTAAGACTAGACTTAGAAGTTCAGTCTGAAGGATATTACTGATAAAGAGACTACATTAACTCTCCTCACCTTGGTTAGACCTCACCCAACCTTACAAGGAATTTAATCTAAGGTGGGTAAGTCCATTGCATTCTACTCAACCTTTAATGGAGGCAGATCTTTTGGTCTAGCTAGCCCAAGGCTGGGAGTGATCTGGTATAACTGGGAGTGGTCTGGTATAACTGGGAGTGGTCTGCTATAGAGATATTTTCTGTCTAAGGGTGACTTGATGATAGGTGACATCAGCCTCTCTTTGGAAGGGTATATAACTGTGAGCCTGCTGCCATGATTGTCTTTGGTCTGAGAGCGATGGCCAAATGACCATCCTTTTATTAATAACTTGCTCGCCTTGTCAATAAAATCATTAAATTACCCAGAAACTATGTCTCTTGAATCTTTTTAAACATCACACAAGTAAATACACTTTCTTACCTACCTAAATTTTAAAAAATTAACTCCTTTAAAACAGTTCTTTGGTGGGTTTTTTTTTAATGGAATAGAAGTTGAATTTATTTTGTATTCTCCTGGTCTATGGCTATAGAAAACAAGCATTTCTATGCCAGGATTATTTATATAAAGGAGATCATTTGAATCCCACTATCCATTAACAAGTATTTATTTAGGAGCTACTGGCAAAGAAGGCACATTCATGTGCCGGAGTAAGGAATAAATTACAGATTTCAGCATTTTCGCTTCATTAGCAAAAACAGAATATTCACATAAAATTCCATAATGTTTCCAGGAAAGGGTCAGGACAGTGACAGCATACCAAGTGGTAGCCCCATTTCCTTTCATCAGACCATGTAGAACATGAAATAATAATAACATGATCCAAAACATTCATTTTAGGGAGGCAAATCTAGCTGTCATTTGGAATGACTTGCCTACATTTTTACGGAAAGGTATATCAGATTAACAAAGAATAATACACATTCCCCCAAACCATGGCTTGGAAATGTTAGGAATTTTATGGATTCATCATTCATATGATCCATGGATGTGAACTAATAGGCACACTTATCTGTGAGTTTTAAAAGACTTTTTCTTGTACCTGAAATTCCACAATGAATTCTGCATTCAAATGCTTGCAAGTTTCCAGTTTGTCCCTAAATCTAGTTTCATTAAATAAATGGAGCCTAAATAATTCATGCATTTATTTAAAAAATAAATAATTTAATAAATTAAAACAGAATGCGGGAGTAAAGCTCTTCCTACATATCTAATGCTGATGAGAAAACGTTGTGGGCTCCCCACAGCTAATAAAGAAAATCGGTGGCTCTTGGTGTGTAAAGACAAGACTGGCACAGTCTCGACAAGGCTTTGCCCCAGGGACAGAAATTTAGAATGCACTTTCACTCCAATTGTCTACACGTCTTTGGAAGCACAGAAACAACCATGTTTTGTTGTTTTTCTGCTTTTTTTAGGTCCTGTCAGACTCTTCACGATCCCATTTGGGGTTTTCTCGGCAAAGATCCTGGATCGGTTTGCCATTTGCTTCTTCGGCTCATTTTACAGATGAGGAAACTGAGGCAAATAGTGTGAAGTAACTTGCCCAGCATCACACAGCTAAGTGTCTCAGGTCAGATTTCAACTCGGATCTTTCTGACTCCAGACCCAGAGCTCTATTCACTGCACCACCTACCTTCTCCTAACCAATCAATCAGCATTTACGAAACACGTGTTATAAGCCAAACGCTATATAATTGCTAGTGATATAAAAATTAAACAGCTCCTGCTTTTGAAGAGTTTACACGCTATCAGGGGATAGATTGTAGGGCCAAGAGTCATGAAGACCTTAGACGTTTACTGGCTGCATGATCGCTCCTGTTTACTCATCTGTAAAAAGGGGGACCACAATAACACGTACTTCCAAGGGCTGTTGTGAGCAAAAGATGAGATAACATTTGTAAACCACTTTGCAAACCCTAAACGGCTATAAAAATGTTGGCTATTGTTTTTATGTTACAGAATAATTATATACCTTAAGAAGGGAAATAAATAAAATGTAGTTAGATATAAGGTAATGAAGAAGAGAAGGCTCTTGCAGTGGAGGGGAGGGAATCTGCATAGTGGAATCTGAGCTGAGTATTGAAGGAAATCAGATTCTAGGAAGGGGGGAGAGGTGGGTAAAACAGGAGGCCATTTCAGGTATGAAGGAACCAGCACAAAGATGAAGAGCTAGGGGAGAAAATAGCATTTATGAGGCACACAGAGAAGGCCAGGTTGAGTGGATCTCAGAGCATTGTGGGGGCAGTAACATCCAATGAGACTGGATAGATTGAGCCAGGGTGCACACAGCTTTAAAAGCCAAACAGGGGAGATTATATTGTATCCTAAGGACAATAGAACACCATTGAAACTTGTCCAGTAAAGGTGTGATGTGGTCAGATTTGGGATAAAGGAAAATCTGTTGGAAGCTGTGTGGTGAAGAGATTGGAGCGGGGCAAGACTTGGGGCATGTAGATGGGATAAGAAGCTGTTATAATAACTTTGCATGAAGGGATGAGGGGCAGCACTGAGATGAATGAGCAGAACATCTTTGGGGGCCATTGTGAAGGGCAAGTGAAAGAATTTGTAAAATTAGGCAATGATTATATTTATATATATACACACATATACATATATGCACATATGCATATATGCATATACACACATGCATATATACACACATATGTGTATATACACACGTAAATGTGTATGTGCATATTGAAAGTATTATATATTTATATATAAAATATGCATGTGTGTATTATATGTGTTCATATATGTAAATGTATACTATGTGTATGCACAGTATTGGTTCATGTGTGCATGTATATGATGTGTGTGTACACTATACATTCATGCATGTGTATGCACACGCAGATATGCACATACGTGTGTCCGCGTGCATGTATATACACATGCAAATATACATGTGCAAAAATACAAAGTATATTTGTATAAGCATATGTGTATATGTGCATTATATTTTTGTGTAGCATGTGCATTTAAATTATGTGTGTATCTGTTCATCATATGTCTGTACATATATGGTACATTTGTATGCATGCACACGTGAAATTTTATGTGTCAGCATAAACATGCATACACATATGTATGTGTAGCATTTGCAAGTGGGTGTGTCTATAGACACATAGAAGGAAAAGGGAAGAAGAGCAAAGGAGAGGGAGGGAGAAAAATGTCCAAATGATGATGTTAAGAGACTGGAAGTATAATGGTTTCTTTGACAAAAAAAAAAAAAAAGTTCAGAAGGATTAGTTTGGTGGAGACATGAGGTAGAAGATAACAAATTGACTTTTTGAGTTTAGAATGAGCCAGTTGTCCAGTTGTAAGAGCCAAGTAGGATTTGGTAATGTAGGACTGAGCTCAGAAGAGAGCCTAGGGCAGGATATATGCATCTGTGAGCATCTGTAGGAAGACTATTAAGGCTAGGGGAGCTTGGTAATGAGATCACCAAGGGAGAATGTACTGTAGAGAGACAATAGACAGAGTCCCAAGACAGATATTTGGAGAAATATCTCAGTAAGGGAGCATGATACAGATGGTATCCAATAAGATGGTGTA
Source organism: Pseudocheirus occidentalis (assembly GCA_028646575.1). NCBI lineage: Eukaryota > Metazoa > Chordata > Mammalia > Diprotodontia > Pseudocheiridae > Pseudocheirus > Pseudocheirus occidentalis. The sequence goes on along the minus strand of CM053596.1, from coordinate 35,258,576 downwards.
TCTAAGGGGGGGAATCACAGGGAGGTCAGTGTCAGTTGATTGCAGAGCATGGGGATGGAAGTAAGTAAGGTGTTAGAAAACTAGAGGGAGTGAAGGGATCAGAGTATGAATGGCATTGAACGGCAGAAAGAAGATTTGATATTTGATGCAGGAGGCCATAGGGAGTCCCTGGAATTTACTGAATGGGGGAGGGTGCGTGGAGATGACACGGTCAGACCTGAATATCAAGATAGATTTGGCAGCTGAGTGAAGAAGAGACTGGAGCAAGAAGGGAGTGAAAACAGAAAGACCAACCAAGAGGCTGATGCAATAGTGGAGCATGAGATGATTGAGGGTCTGCCCCAGGGACTTGTTGTGTCAAAAGAGAGAATAAACAGATGAGATATATAATATATTAAGAGATATATTAAGAGATACATTAAGATATATTGATAGATATATTAAGAAATATATTTTGATATACTAAGATATATCTTAATCTATTAAGATATTAATATAGATATGTATTTATATGTGCATACACATATGTAAATATGTAAATGCATGTGTACCACATATATGATGTGTATGTACACTATACATTCATGTAGGTATATACCAAATATACAAATATGCATGTCCATGTGCATGTATATACACATGCAAAAAACAAAGTATGTTTGTATAAGCATATGTGTATATGTGCTTATATTATGAGATATATTAAGAAATATGTATTAAGATATATTAAGGTGAGATATATTAAGAAATAGCAGGTTGTAGTGACAGAATGAATATGGGGTGTATGTGAAGAGAGCAAGGGGTCGAGGATGACACTTAGATTATGATCCCGGGGGACTGGGAAGATGGCAGCACCTTCAACAATAATACAGAAGGAAGGAAGAGGGGGGCATAGGGCTGTGCAGTGCAATTTAGATAAGGCAAAACCTCCTAAAAATGAGCTAGCCCGGAGCAGGATGGGCAGCTAAGTGGTACAGAATAGGATGACAGGCCTGGAGTCAAGTTCAAATCTGACCTCGGAAACTTATTAGTTGCATGACCCTAGGCAAGTTACTTCACCTTGTTTGCCTCGGTTTCCCCACCTGTAAAATGAGCTGGAGAAGGAAATGACAAACCACTCTAGTGTCCTTGCCAAGAAAACTCCAAGCAGGGTCACAAAGGGTCAGACAATACGGAAATGACTGGACAGCATTGACAACAGAGGAGGATGGGTCAGCCACACTGCTGGTTAGATTAATTTCATTCCTCTGTATAATTTCATCTCCATTCCATCCAAATCAGCCTAATCACTGCTCTCCAAACTCCACGTGCCATTTCCTCACTCCATTCTTTGCTCAGATAACTCTCTAGACCCAGAGGGAACTTCATTCTCTCATCTATATCTCAGAAACTTCAGCTTCCTTCAATCTTCAGCTCATTGGCTCTAGTCTATGATGCCATCCCTGAGCCTCCCAACAGCTGTTAGATATATTTCCTTCCTAAAATCACTTCATAAATATGTCCATCCTCATCTTTGCCAGCTCAGACCTGACCCTACGCACTCCTCCAAGAGAAATTCTGAATGCTACAATGCTGCTGGGAGAGCCTGATGATGGGAACAAGGTCAAGTTCATTTCATCTTAATGAAGATTAGAAGATAATAAATTGTAACAAAATTGCCCCACATGAAAAAAAATTATCACACAGCCTGAAGAATTACTAGGGCAGAGACCACAAATTTTCTTTTGAATCTGGGTAAAAGCTACAATAGGAACATTGATGTTGGCTCCAGTAGGCAGAACACAGGGCCAAGGGTATATAAACCCCAATGTGACTGAAGATTTCGTATCTTAACAGTGGTACTTAGAGAAAAGCACTTTCCATACCAGTGGCTGAGTTCTCTCTCTGTACCAATAAACACTCAGAAAAAAGCAGAAAATCTATCAGAGTGTGATATGGTTCAGACACAGTTCACATCAGCTAAGTGACCAAAAGTTTAATGACTTGGCTCGACTTGCTTTGGCTGGGGCAGGACTGTTCTTCCTGATCCCCAGAATCTACTGCGTCCTTTCTTTGTGGTCCTTCCAAAGTTTGTCCACATCCACCTCTAAGCTTTTGCCTTTCCTAGTTTTTGCCATGAGCTACATCACAGTGTAAGGGATAAAAGGTTGGATTTAGAGGACGCGGGTTCAAATCCTGGTTCAGATACATACCAGTTGTATGACTGAACAAAGCACTGCACTTGCGAGTCTCTGTTCACCTATAAATGAGTACAATGGCAGCCTTGCAGAGTTGTAAAAATCAGTGAAATAATCCATAGAGGGCTTAAAACATCATGCAAATTATTATTAGGAAATACAGAGGTTTAGCAAGAGACAGCCTATTTGAAATAAGTCCATTTAAAATGACAATTATACTCTGTCTCTTTAAGATTTGCAGTATTATCTCAACTCCTATTGAGGTAGGTGCTATTACCATATCCCTACGGGATTTCTCCAGGGTCACACCAAAGGTGGGATCTGAATGTATATCTTTCTGATTCCAAAGCCAGCACTCTATCAGGTAATCCCCATTGCCAGTTGTGATGACATATGGACAGCCATAACAGCATGAGACCTGCTTCCATTTACACTGTGAAATGGATGTTTGACTTGAGTAGAGAGCCCGGCCTGCCAATAGAATTTCATTGCCTGCCCTCACTCAGTGCATAGGATGTTACATTATGGATGATGAGGAACCAGAGGTTCCAAAGAGCTGCTAATGAGAAGCTGCTGCTCAGAAATGCAAGGAGATGGGAGGAGGGAAGATTTAGTGAATCAGAGGGTGGATGGGGGACAGATCATGGTTTTCTGCTTAGGAGCAAGCAAAAATCAGGAAAGTCTCCAATTACCCGGGAGGGATCATAGGCTTCAAGGCTGAAAGCCAGGTACAAGTCCTCCACCAATCTGGACAGATGAAGCAAAAAGGCTGGAGGCATTTCGTATCATGAAGACAGGTATGGCATCACACAGATCCAGGACCCAATATCATGATCATAAGCTGGGCTTCAAAATTCAAATGCAGAAAAACTTTATTAAGCATATACTTTCAAGTTGTTGTGCCAGGGGCTACAGATGCAGAGATAGAAGAAAAAAAGAGAAAAAAAGGGAGAGAGAGAGCCCCTGTCTTCAGGAAGTCTCTCAGAGAAGCAGCATGATCTGGTGGACAGAGCATTGGGCTTGGAGACAGGAAGACTTGAGTTACTCAGATTCAAATTCCGCTTACCACTTAGAATCCATGTGACCCTGGACAAGTCCCTTAAGCTCTCAGGGCCTTGGTTCCTTCATCTGTAAAAGTAGGGGATTGGATCAAATGGTCCCTAAGCTCTATTGCAGCTGCAAATCTGTTACCTGAGTTCTTACCCTCCATTACAGCCTGCCCAAGAGAGATTTTGAACTGGATATCCAGTAGGCATCTCAAAGTCAACATATACAAAGCAGAACTCGTTATTTTTCTCTCCCAAACCAAATCCTTCTTCTGAACTTTGCTGTTATTATCTTGATTTTCATAATCCTTTTTGAACTCTTTCATGGCCTGTGACCGATTCATATTTTTCTTGGAGGCTTTGGATGCAGGAGCTTTGACTTTGTTGTCTTCTTCTAGTTGTATGTTTTGATCTTCTTTGTCACCAAAGTAAGATTATATACTCTGAGGTTTTTTACACTGTTTGTTCATTTTCCAAGTCAAATATTTGACTTTTAACTCTGTTAAGGTAGGACTCTGCTTCCAGTGTGGAGGGTATATTTCAAGGGTTTTGTGCAGTTGTTTTCAGAGATACTTCTAGGGGTCTGTTTCGGTTCTTCCAAGGTAGAATGATCAAAGGAGAGGTGTTTTCTCCTCTCCTGGTCTGTGTTATCTGTGAATGATCACAAGCACTCTTTTCTGCCTTGGAACTGTGAGGATTCCCTCTCCACTGCAGCCACAAGCTCCACCACACCAGCACTCCTCCTGCCACCTAGACTGCAACCCAAATCCAGGCAGGGCAAAGCAAGAGAATTCTGCCTCTGTACTTGTAAAGAGATGTTTGCAATCCCCCTCTGATCACCTGCTCTTCCCTCCCCCCACCACTGTCTCTCGGCCAAGAGCTCCAGAAGCAGCCACTGTTGCCTCTACCACCACTGCCACCTCTACCACCCCAGGGCTGGGGCCACACCATGCTCCTCTCTCACCCAGGTCCAGACAGACCTTTCCCACTGACCCTCTAAGTTGTCTTTGGTGTTTGTGGGTTGAGAAGTCTGGAAATTGCAACAATTGCCAGTGATTCAGTGTCCTGAGGCTGCTCCAGCCCCATCTGTGTCACACGGTCTATGTTGGACTGTGTTCCTCTCCTAGCCTGGTGCAATAGACCTTTCCTATCAACCTTTTAGGTTGTCTTGGCCTAGAGATCTGTTTCACTTTGTCATTTTGTGGGTTCTGCTACACTAGAATTTGTTTAGAGGCATTTTTATAGGTATTTGGAGAGGTTTGGGGGAGAGCTCAAAAAAGTCCCTGCTTTTACTCTGTCATCTTGGCTCCTCTCTCCCCTTCTTTGTTATTATCAAGGTGATCATCATACTTCAAGTTTCCCAGGGTCACCACCTCAGTGTCATCCACAGCTCCTCACAATCACTTCCCCATAGAGCCAATTCAATCTTATTATTTGTTGTTCATTTGTTTTTTACCTCCACAGCATCTCTCATACATATCACCCCTCTTTCCATTCACACGGCCACCCACTAACATCTTGCCTGGTCTATTATACCAGATTTCTATCTGATCTCTTTCCAGCCTCGACATTCTCCCCGCTCCAATCCACCTTCCATAAAATCATGAAAATGGCTTCTTTCAAAGACAGGTCTGACCATATCCCTCATGCCAGTAAACTCCCATGACTCCCTATTGATTCTGGACCAAATATAGAAACTCTTCTGTTCTTGTTAAAAGCTCTTCCCAAGTAGACTGTTTGCTGTCTTTCTAGTCATTACACATTCCTCCTTTCCACGCTTTCCAAAGCCCGGCAATATTGGCCTATCTGCTCCATCTGCTGACTCCAAGGTTTTACACTGATTGCTCACCACGCCTGGAAGGTTTCCTTCCTCACTTCTATCTCTTGCCATCCCTGGCTTCCTTCAAGACTCAGTTCAAGCATGACTAATTACAGAAGGCTTTTCCTGCTTCCAACCCACCAGCCTCCTAAATGATAGTGACTTCTTCCCCAAGGCTATCTTACTTGATTTGGATATATCTGCTTTCTATCTATCTATCTATCTATCTATCTATCTATCTATCTATCTATCTGTCTGTCTGTCTGTCTGTCTGTCTGTCTGTCTGTCTGTCTGTCTGTCTGCCTGCCTGTCTGTCTGTCTGTCCGTCCGTCCGTCCGTCCGTCCGTCTGTCTGTCTATCTATCTGTCTGTCTGTCTATCTGTCTATCCGTCTATCTATCCTTCTATCTATCTATCTGTCTATCTATCTATCTATCTGTCTATCTGTCTGTCTGTCTGTCCGTCTATCTATCTGTCT
>CM053596.1:35166309-35252557 GCA_028646575.1 Pseudocheirus occidentalis | reverse complement strand
ATCTTTCTATCTATCCTTCTATCTATCCTATCTATCTATCCATCTATCTATCCTATCTATCTATCTATCCATCTATCTATCCTATCTATCTATCTGTCTATCTATCTATCTGTCTGTCTGTCTGTCTGAATGACTGTCTATCTATCTGTCTATCCATCTATCTATCCATCTATCTATCTATCTATCTATCTATCTATTTATCTATCTATCTATCTATCTATCTATCTATCTATCTATCTATCTATCTATCTATACTTCTATCTATACTTCTATCTATCTATCTATCTATCCATCTATCCATCTATCTAGTCTTTCCATCAATCTGCCTATCTATCTATGCATGTATGCATGTATATACACATGTGTATATATACTGAATACTGTATTATATATGCTATAAATATATACTACTATGTAATTAACTGTTCAGTCAATCCAGTCATATCTGAACCCATTTGAGGTTTGTTTGGCAAAGATACTAGAATGGTTTGCCATTTCCTTCTACAACTCATTTTTCAGATGAGAAAACTGAAGCAAACAGAGGTTAAGTGACTTGCCCATGGTCACACAGCTAGTAAGTGTCTAAGGCCAGATTTGAACTCAGGTCTTCCTCACTCCAGGTTTGGTTCTCTAACCATTGAGCTATCTAGCTTCACTTATACATATAATAATGTATACTATTATATTCCTATTTGATCTTCCTGTCATAACTCTTTCCTCACTCCAATCCCCCTTCAACATAGTTCTGTGTATAGTACATATGTATGCACGTGTATATGTATGTATTGATATAATGTATGTCCTATAATGTACACATTACATATGTGCACATAGAGGTGATGTGTCATGTGTACATATATCTACTTTCTATATCATATATACCATGTATGTTATGCATTGTGTGTGCACATATAACATGCACATTATATAAAACATTGTATATGTATATGCCTATATATAATGTGTGTTTATATAAAACATATACTACATGTATGTATATAATATAAATTATCTAAAAGTTCATGTTATATGTGTGGATAATGTGTATTACATATATATGTGTGTATATAGCCACATATATAAACAGGTATATTATAAACATATGCGTAGGACAGTGGAGCTGACTCCACTTGAATCCACTAACCCCTCCTAGGGTACAGACCTTCGTTTTTATCACTGTATCCTCAGCTCTTACTTAACACAGTGCCTGAAACACAACATGTAGGCACCTAAAAAAACGTTTGAATTAATGAAATGATTCTTGAAAAAAGCCAAGGATTTTAAAAGGTAAAGGGGAGAAAAGAGAGCATTCAAGAACTCATCATTGACAGCAACCATTTACTATGTGATGAACATTGTGTCAAATGCTGGGAATACCAAAAAAAATGTAAAAGTAAAATCCCTGCCCTCAGGAAACTTGTAGTCTAATGTGGGAGACAATATACAAATGATGCTATAAATGCAAGATATAGTCAGTGAAAATAGAAGGTAACTTGTAGGGAAACAGGAGAAATCCTTTCAGAAATAGAATTGCCAAGACTTGGTGTGTGATTAGACACACACTAAGGAAAGGAAAAGAAAGGAAAGGAAGAGTTGGATTTTTTATATAGAGACTAAATAAAACAACTGAGTTAAGTGTCTTTCCCAATGCCATCCTGGTAGTGAGTAGCAGATAGGGGATTTGATCCATAATGCTCTGATTCTACCTCCATTTATCTTTCCTCTGTTCTAGATGGCCTCACATATCTGAGACAGCAAGATGCTGGGAAATGTTTAACAACCGGATCTCTGAGAAGGAGAAAAAATTACCCATGAGGACTTTTTGGTTTAATCTGTACTATTAGCTTTTTCTTCATCACTTTCTTAAGTCTAGCCAATCAACAACACAACAAAGCAGGCTCTGCCTTATAGCCTTTGCCAACTATAAGGCGCATGCTCGTACTGAAAATGTAACAATGAGAATTGTTGGAGCTGGCTCCAGCAATCCCCTGGAAGCATATCTTTTTGGCAAGACACATTTATTTTGATTCCTTTTTAGGACCCTACAATGCCCTAATCCAATATCTCATCTTGGTGTGGAGGTGACCCTGGAATCCAAGGCTCTGCCAAGGGAGTATAAGCTCTGGCAGGTTCTATCATTCTGAAAAAGATAAAAAGCATGGCCCAATCATCAGAATAGTTAATATATATTAAGTGCTTTAAGATTTGCATAGCATTTTCCATAAGTTATCTCGTTTTGCCTCTAAACAACCCTATGAGGTAGGTACCATTACCCCATTTTATAGAGGAGGTCACCAAGGCTGAGGGATTATAAGTACCCTGTCCATCGTCACATAGCTACTTAGAACGTGTCCTAGGCAAGACCTTAACTTGGATCTCTCTGATTTCCAAGTCCAGAATTCTATCCATGATGCCACCAATGTCTGTAAAAGTAATAGTAACAGACTGGTTCCATTTTCTCAGAACTAGCTAGAGAAGTACAGAGAGGCTTAGCTGTAGACTCACCATTTGGTGAAGAACTCTTTGTCATGTCAACACATGAAAACAAGAAAAAATTAAAATTGCAAGTTGCAAAATGAAGCTAGAGAAAATCATGAAATTGTCAACTGAGTCCACCATGTTATGTAATCTCAGCTGGGCTCTCACTGATACAGGATAATACTTTACAGGATAATACTTTTACATTTAATTAACTCAGTTTTCATTCCCCACAGCCACTTTTCCAAAGCCTTCCATCCCTTCTTAAACCTCCCATGATTCCCCTACCCTCATCCTCCCAGCTGAGAACCTGTAGCCTCATATTTCACTAAAAAATGAAGCCATTTGCTGAGAACTCTCTTCCCTATCCTCCCCTCTCCTCTTCCCTTCCCTCCCCTCCCTTCCCCTTCCCTTCCCTCTCCTCTCCCTCTCCTGCCCTCCCCTCTTTTCTCCCTTCCCCTCTCCGCCTCCTCCCTTCCTCTCCTCTCTTCTCCCCTCTCCTCTCCTCTCCCCTCCTCTTTTTTTCTTTCCATCTTACATTACTAAAATGCACATCTTACCCTGCTATCATCCCCTTTACTCTGGTCTCACATGAAGAGGTAGGTGGTAGGTCCTTTCCTTGCCAAGGCAAATCTCTTGACCTGCACAAGTGGTTTCTTATCATCCCAATATCTCCAGCAGATTGTCCCATATATCATACCCAACTTCTCATTTATCTTCAGTTTCTCCCTATCTATGCCATATATCCAATAGGAGCTAAGATTGGGGTATAGTATGCTGGGGATAGTTTTAATCTAATTTGCCTCCTAGGTCTATTGGAGGAAATTTCAGAAAATTGAAAATAATGTGTACCACCTAAGGAAGGGCCAGGAGGATGAACTTGATTCAGAGGAGGCATTGAATCAGTGATTTTCCTTTTTGGGGGTGAGGGATTGGGGTTAAATGACTTGCCCAGGATCATACAGGTAGTAAATGTCTAAAGACAGATTTGAACTCAGGTTCCCCTGACACCAAGACCAGCATTCTTTTCACTGCGTCACCTGCCTACCTGAGTTCTTTTCCTTTTAAACAGCACATGGGTCTGTAACTGTGTCCTTCAGATGACATGATTTCTTAGATATTAATGGAGCATGCCTCTAGCTTTACCAACTACTAGTTTACCAGCCGGCACTGAAACCTCACTCACCCTCAAATTTTATAGCCCAACTCAAGTGCTACCTCCTACATGAAGCATTCCCTGATTTCTCTGATCAGCAACGACCCTTCCCATCTGAACCTCACTCTATGCTTTACCATAGCACTGTGCAGAAATGCTGGGTTGTGTCTTCTTTCCTTCTTAGGCTCTAAGTTCCTTGCATCAGATATCATGGTACCTAACCTAAACTTTCTCTCCCAATGCCCCAACATAGCCTATGCATAAAGTAGGCATTTAAATGTTGAATACATAGGGATAGGGTTCTATAATTTCATTAGTATAGGGAACTTCTGGTTCTACCAACTTCTACCAATACAAGTTGGCACTTTCTCTTTAAGTTATTCTCTAGAGAGTAGCATGGGAGAACTCAAGTTAAATGGTCCAACTAATGTGAGGCCACCTCACTATATACCTCTCTCTCTCTTTCTCTCTCTCTCTGTTTCTTCTTTCTCTTGGTTTCTCCCATTGGTTCCATTTCTTCTTTACACCATGACTAATGTGAAAATAGGTTCAATAGGAATGTATATGTAGAACCTATATCATATTACACTCAGTCTTGGGGTGGGAGTGGGGAGAGATGGGGAGAAAATTTGGAACTCAAAATCTTATGGAAGTGAATGTTGAAAACTAAAAATAAATAAGTAAATCAAATGGGTTGGAAAAAATAAATGTTTCCTTCCTTCATTTCCTCCTTCCTTCCTTTTTTTCTTCCTTCCTTCCTTCTTTGCTTCTTTCCTTCCTATACCACGTTGTCCTTAATCTCTACTTCGTAGATGGAGTAATTTAATTCCAGATTGGTTTTCTGAATCCAAACCCCATCATCTTCATTGCACCATGTTCCTTCCCTAAGAGCAACAAGTCATATGTTGAGTTTTCTGGTACATTAAGAGGTTAAAATGACTTGTCTAGGATCTCGTTGTCAGTAAGTGTCCAAAGCAGGACTTGAACCCAAATCTTCCTGTCTTTAGCAAATATGCCATGCTTTCTCTTAATATATACCATTAGAAATATTCTTTCCGTATTTCTTCATTTGTTAGGCAACAAGTGGCCAGAAAAAAACCCTAAGTGTGTGTGGGTGGCGGGGAGAGGGAGTAGAAGGAGAAGTTAAGTAGAGTGGAAGAAGTGATTCTTTGAAGAGTCACAAGCACCATCAGCTCATTGGAATCTTGGTTGGGTTGTGACTGGCTTTTCCAACATAAGCCTCCAGTGCCATTTTCCTAGTGGGTGTGACTATTCATATTTACATGCTAAGTTTCAAATGTGAAACCTTGAGGAAAATCTCTGGTCCCCTGATCTAGTTCTGGCTCTGATCTCAGCTGAGTCAATGACCCTCCTTCCTTAAAGTTGTTTTCCTTGCTCAGATTGGCTTTTTCAGAGGACTGTATCTGATAGTAAATAAAGGATTATATCCTTCTTCAGTTTTATCGGTGTAAATAATTCCTTGCTGACAAGAGTACTTATCTTTATAGCTTATTGGAATCTCGGCTGTTGTGTTGTGACTGGCCCTTCAAACACATAAGCACCAAAGCCATTTTCCTAGTGGGCGTGACTGTCCATCTTTATTTGGAAAGGAGACAAAGCCCGGGCAGAATTAAGCAGCTGTGAAATGCCTGCTTCTCTCAGGGTATAAGGTTGCACGTAGGATGGAATCTGTTGTCAAGATGTTGGAGGAAGGCCAAGGCCCATGAGTACAGCATTATTCAAAGCCTCATCTGCTTTGCTTGTGCCCAGTTCTGCAGGAGGTGGGAGATTGCCCCTTCCAGGAACCTAGACTGCAAACATAACATTTCTTAAAATCAAATGGCTGAAAATTGAAAGAGGTCTGCTAATTGATCAAAATGAGGGAGTGCTGGTGTGGAACTCAAGATGGATAAGGAGGACCTAGAAATGACTCAATTTTGGAAGTTTTGCTCAAGTATTTTGTTCTGTCCATCACAATTGCTATTCAGTAATATCCCATGTTCCCATAGGACCCTTCCTCCTAGTAGCTAGCATTTATATAGTATTTCAAGTATTTCATGTTACCTCACTTGATCCCCAGAACAGCTCTGTTACTCTCGCTTTACAAAGGAGGAAACTGGAGAAGTGAGATGCCTGGGTTCACACCATCAGGAAGTCTCTGTGGCAGGATTTGAACTTAGGTGGGGCAGCTAGATGGAGCAGTGGATAGAGTGGCAGGTGATGGAGGGCTAGAGCAGTTCAGTGGATAGAGTACTCCAGCCTGGAGTAAAGGAGACATCTTCCTGAGTTCAAATCTGGCCTTAGACCCTTAGTAGCTGTATGACCCTGGGCAAGTCACTTAACCCTGTTTGCCTTAGTTTCCTCATCTGTAAGATGAACTGGAGAAGGAAATGGTAAACTGCTCCAATATCTTTGCCAAGAAAACCCCAAGTCTCCAGTCATGGAGAACTGGATACAATTGAAAATAACTAAACAACAATAACTTGTTGACTACAAGCCCAACACTCTATGAACTACGCCATTTGATTGCCTCCCTAATTCTACCCCCCTACACACACATGCATGCATGCACGCACATGTGACATGTACCTCTGACATGCACATGTATGCAGGTACATGTATGCACTTATACACACATGTGCATGTGCATTCATGCACACGTGCATGCTGACATGTACCATGCAGGGCATTCACACATGTGCGCACATACATGCATATCCACATCCCTTAACAGTTACCAAAACTACCCAATACCATGATATAGCGCCTTCAACTTAGATCCTCCAAAGACAATTCACTTTCCTCTGAAATACCCTGACTCTTTTTTCTTATCTGTTTCTTTGATGACATTTATCTGCTCTACTCTCCTTTATCATTTTCTTTTTGTAACACATTACAGCCTGCCCACACCAACCAGGGCACCATTTTGTTGGCCCAATATAAAAGTAAAAGCATTTCTTTCCAGGTCCATATTCTAAAATCAGGTTAATGTTGGCCTGAACTCCTCAGAGGCCATTGAATCCAACCCAGCCTACCTTGAGCACCCCTGGTGAGGGTTCATTTGGCCTTTACTCAAGAGAAGGAGGAGAAACTCCCTCTACAGAGGTAGCCCCTTGCTCTTCGGAACAGTTCTTGCTGTCAGGGAGATTCTCTTTACATCAAGTCAAAATCTGCCTTTTCTCAGCTTCCACTCACTGATCCTGTTTCTTCCTTTCCCCTTTACTCCTCCCCAGGCCAAGCAAAACAAGTCTGATCCCTCCTCTGTGGTAGCTCTTCAAATGCTTGACGACAGATGGTATAACCCTACAGAAGGCTCTGTACTTGAAGAGACAAATTCATAGGATCATAGATTGAGAGCCAAAAGAGATACTCAAAGTCAACTCATCCAAACATCTCATTTTATAGACTGGGAAACCAAGGCCCAGAGAGGTTGCTACTTGTCCAAGATAACAGAAATAGTAAGTCTCAAGAGCTACAATTTGAAGCCAAAGTCTTTTTGACCCTAACCCCAGTGCTCTTCCCACTATATCAGTATCAGAATGAACCCAAGTACATGAAGCCACCCTCCCTTAACCTTTCTCTAGAACAGGGGAGGAAATCTATGGGGTTCAAAGGTCTTTCTTGGTAAGGTGGATGATGTATGCAAAATAGGATAAGCAGTAGTCCTTTGGGATTTTCAAAACTCAGATAAATCTCTGATTTTCTTTATGGATATTCTCTCCAGTGATACATATTGAAACTTACCCATACCTACCTATCTTTTGTGACTCTTGTCTCCCATCTTACTATACATTAGTAGCAGTGGATGTACCCAAAATATTGGGCATGGGATGAGCTGACTTGGCTATCTCTAGCAGAGCACACAGGCTGTTATTCAGTGGTTATCTCACTTTCACCATCTTCTTTTTCAATCATACATTTCTTTGATGACACCCTTTACTCTAGGTCTTTGTACCACTTATTTGTAACATGCTGTAATGGGAATCTGAAGCTCTTTCCTGCCCCTAGCCCCTTTGCTTAAGTGGCTTAAGTGGCTGTGAGAATGTTCCCTGATTTGAAAGTATACTCTGCCCCATAATAGGCTGAATGTGGTCACAGGTTCCCCCTGTGGCGGGAAGCTTGTTTTTTGGGAATGGCCACACCTTGTTACTTTGTAATTGGACAGTGGGTCAAGAGGGCTGTGACATTCTCTGACCCAGGAGAAGTCTATATATACGCCCTGATGTGAGGTTTGCTTTGGGGCTCACTTTGACAAGAATTGTGTGATTTGGCCAGAAGAGACTCTGGGAAGCCCTTGTTGAGCCCTATGGCTTTGAAAAACCCAGATGTCGATGCTTCCCTCTCTGGTAACTTGAATACGTAATGGATGTGATGGTCAGATGGTTGGAAGCTCATCTGCTGATCTGTTTCTTGGTCTGCTTGTAACTTGTGCTTGTAACTTGTGTTTGTAACTTGTGTTTGTATTCTCTAAAGTTCGGGGTGCTGACTTTTCCCCCCAAACTAGGCAAATGATATGTTTGTTTGATTAAAGAAAGATTGTTAACCCATTTTGAGTTGCTTTCCTTTAGTAAAGTAGATCTAAGAACCTGTGCTAGCAGCCACCCTATGTATGCTAGGGTGCTTGCTGATACACATGCTATAGTGTGTATGCCCCATGGGCCTTATTACTGTTCTTTGAAGGATGACACTAATTTTTGGTTCATCCATCAATGTAGTATCCCATGATTCACATACACACAAAAATAACTAGACAAATGCCATTATTTTTTTAAAAGGTGAGTTTTTGTTTCTTGAGTTTATGGTCATTGAAAGAGTTTCACAATTTTCAAAAGGCAATCTAGTCTACTCTTTTCCTATTTAATTCTAGCTCTAAAATGTTTTTCCACTTGCAGTTTCTGTCGCATATACATGGATGAATGAGCTGTACAAGTTATTCATCTAACTAAATGTTATAATCTGAACAAATGAATTCTTCATCCACTTCTTTTTTACTGTGTGGATGATTAAGCCAAATTTTTTTTGAGTAACTGGAAATGTCATCCAGGAGATTCTGCAATCTTTTAGGCCTTGATATACCTAACCAGCATGGTATTCTAAAACACAGATGTCTATTCAATATCTCCCTTCATAAGGAATCCCTCTTCCAGTTGGTATCTCCTCTAAGATAGTGTTAAATTCCGTTGGTGAGCTAAAACCTCCCTGTTTGATACTCTGCTTAATATTGTTTGTTTATTAATTGATGGAATGTTCAGAAAAGCTTATCTCTGTTTTGCAAAATCTTAAATAATTTTGACATTTGTGAGAGATATTTTGGAAGAAAGCCTTTGTTCTACAGCTTTAAAAAACCAACAAACATTAAAACTGTGGAATTTTATATTCTGCATCTTGCAGTCAGGTTGGTGAAAGTGGTTTACTATGGAATATTGCTTGGGGAAACCTGTATGTTTCCTACTGGCACTTTAACTGAGGACTCTCTGGATATTATTCTCATTCAAAATTTATATAGACAGAAAAGTAGACACTCAGGATGGTTGAGTTGCCTTTTCTTGGTATTGAATTCCAAGACTTTTCCCCCATGTTTTTGGAATATTTCCCTTCTTCAAGAGAAAATTGATCCTTCAATGTAATCCCTCTTGTGAATTTATGCCTCTGAGAACTCTGCCTCCTGTGAGATGGCCCCATCTGGGAATACTTGGTCTAATCTATCTGTTTTCTTTCTCTTTGTTCTCTTCAGAACAAATGAGTTAACATGTATAATGAGCTTAACACAGTGTCCTGTGTAGAGTAGGCACTTACTAAATGTTTGTTCCTCCACCACCACCATCGCAATGACATTTCTATTTAATCTACAAGGAAATCTGAGTCCATTTTGAGTCTAAGTTTGGTGGCTGCATGGTCCTTGAAGGTGAAAAAAGAGTGATAAAAACTCTTTGTAATTTTTTTCATTATCATTCTGTTTGTATCCATCCATTTTCATCCATAAATTCCCTTGGGATGCTTTCGCTTAGTTGAGTTTATTGACAACTTTTCTTTGAACTGGTTTTATTCTCTGCTGCGTGTTCTTTATTTAATCAAGCGATATTGCTCACAATCTTTCATTGCCTTTCCTAGAAGATCTTAAAAACGAGTTGTTTTTTTTTAAATTTTACATTTCCATTGCTCTTGGTTTCCATATCTTTCTCATTGGCAAGTAAGCCAAGTATTTCCTACACAAGACACTTTTAAGGTTCTTTTGATCTCATGCTGGCAATTTATTTCCATTGGTTAAACTTCCATGTAAACTTATTGTAATCTGTGTCCCTTCTTTCATCTATATACTGTTTTCCATCATCAATAACTTAATTAAGTTAGGATGGAGTTATTTTAATTATAAACTATATACTTATTCTTTTGTAACTGTTCCTCCAACTAGCACTCTGGGTCCTCAAAGTGGAAACTGTTGCTCTCTGATTCAATAAGTAAACATGTGAGTGCCTCCTCCTCCTGCTGCTGCTGCTACCATTATTACTATTAGTACTACTAGTACTACCTCTACCACCACTACTACTTTACTACTACTACTACTACTATTACTACTACTACTACTGCTACTACTACCACCACTACTACTTTACTACTGCTACTACTGCTACTACTGCTATTATTACTACTACTACTACTATAGTAATATATGGTAATATATTAATATAATAGTAATATAGTAATATAGTAATATAGTAACTACTACTACTACTACTACTACTACTACTACTACTACTACTACTACTATTACTACTACTACTATAATAGTTTGTGAGCCCCCACCAGTGTGCTTCCCATTAACTATCAGCCAATAAACACAGTTCTTATCAACGGTATTTAAACAACTGACAAAACAAGAAACAATTGGTACAAAATATTGCCCCCCAAATCCTGGAGCATATTCTCCCACAAATATACACAACATCTATGTGTATTAAAGTGAATTAAAATTTAGAGTACAATGGTAGTGAGGCATGTGTATAGGATTATATGTATTGCAAAAGGTAACTCACAATTTCTGATATTTTATTGTCTAGAAGTCCTTTACTGAATCCATATTAACAGTCATCTTTGGTACAAGAGGTCATATTCCTTGAAGCTGCTTCCTCCATTGGGCAAATTTTTTTTATATCCATGTCTCTGTTTGATATGTCTTTTCACTCCTAGAAGAATGCACTACCTTCTACTGGTTCAGACTCTATCACATCATGATCAGTGGGAATTTGGGGGGAAAAGTCTGAAAGTCTCCTCTTCCTTTCCTCACAAGGAAGTTCCACTCAAGGGCCTGACTTTTTTTCTACTTCTGGCTCGAACTCCCCAAACTGGAATTCTTCCTAACTGACTAATTCCTGGGTTCACTGCTATTTTTCAATACATTGGTCTAAAAGATAAAAGTGATTCAACAAACCCAAATTTAAATTATTTCTTTCTTGACCCAATTGGAGAGGATTTGCACTTAATAAAGTAATCAGGGGCAAAAATAAATCATTTACACATTATAGCCTAAATACATGTGACGATATTTTTGCAGAGTTGTAGGTAAACACTTTACCATATCTACTATTTGTTCATTATTTTCTGGAGTTAATAGATTCAGGTGAGAGATCTGGTCCTTTTGTGATTATATTCATTGCTCCAATACACAAACACTCACACATGGACAGATGCTCATATCTGTCTGTCCCTCTGTCTGCCTGTCTCTCTGTCTCCTGTTTTTTTTTTACTAATTTCATTCTTTGCTTCTTCAACAATTCTATGGTCTCAGAACAGCTGATTCATGAATGATTTCTACATAAGCAATGAGTCATTTCCTGTTCATAAGGACATAATCAATTTCTTCTTTTCCTGGTGGTATTATTTGTTCCAATGCCTTCTGATTTTTTATTTTGAGAAGGAGTCTTTTCCCAGGCTTTTATGTGAACAAGTCCTCAGCCTCTCTCATTCCTGATCCATGTTGTCCAAAATATTTCTTATTATTCTCCCTTGTTCCCACCTGTACATTGAAGTCCACAAGAATCATAGCACAGGTTAATATAACATGCAGAGCTTCTTTGCATGATTTCTCTGCTGAATTTATCTAAGTGTTTATCCTCTAAAACTTATATTGAAGCAAAAGCTACCATTATTTTCATAGTACCCCTCTGACAAATACCAGAAGCATTGCGAAATTAGAACAAACATCTCATGAAATGGTGCTTCTTGTTCCCTTTGGAAGTCCAATAAATCCAACTTTACCAATGTCATCCTTCTCCTCTCCAGGGAAAACCTGTGACTCTTCTATTTCACTTTAGCTCTCTTTTGATTTGGTTTATACTGAGAATGTCAAGAATAATACTATTCAGTTCCTCCATGACACTGACATGGGACAAAAATCTCAACTTTAGAGAAACAATGGCTAAATTAAAGTTAATAGATGATATAAAATTGTGCAATTCTTATAACCTTTTAATCTGTTCCCTTCTACTCTGCAACTTTCAACGCAGAAGTAGAACCAGTCTGCACAGAATGTTCATCACTTGGTCAAAAAGCATTTGCAATGCACTAAGATCTAGGGATAGAGAGAAAGACAAAGGATAGGCCCTGCTTTGAAGGAGCTGAGAACATAACTGGGGAGATAAAATGCTAACAACTACGTACAAATATATACAGGATCTATTAGAAAGAATCAACAGAGGGCAGGCATTATTAGCATTAAGGGATAAGAAAGGCTGCTTTTAGAAGTCAGGACTTTACATGGGATTGAAGGAAGCCAGGAGATTCCCT
This sequence comes from Pseudocheirus occidentalis, assembly GCA_028646575.1. Classification (NCBI taxonomy): domain Eukaryota; kingdom Metazoa; phylum Chordata; class Mammalia; order Diprotodontia; family Pseudocheiridae; genus Pseudocheirus; species Pseudocheirus occidentalis. The sequence goes on along the minus strand of CM053596.1, from coordinate 35,240,139 downwards.
GATAAAGATTTCATTTACAAGATGTAAAACGAATTGATTAAAATTTATAGAATAGGTACTATTCTCCAGCTGATAAGTCATCAAAAGATGTGAATAGATAGTTCTCAAGGAAAACACCCAAGTTATGAATAATCACATGAAGAAGTACCTTGAGACAATGATGATTAGGAAAATATAAATTAAAACAACTTTGAGGTTCTACCTTACACCTATCAAATTGACAGTAAAGAAAAATGGCAAACATTGGAGAGACTACAAAAATACAGGCATTTTAATGTACTTTTGGTGCAGCTATATAGTGGTCTGGCAATTCTGGAAAGCAATTTGAACCTATGCCACAAAATTCAGTAATCTGCACATGTCTTTGACTTAGCAATACCACTACAAAACCTATATCCAAGCGTTTATAATATCCCGTTTGGTAATGACAAAGAATGAGAAACTAGGGGGATAGTCATCAATGGGGGAACATCTGAATAAACTGTGATTTATTAATATCATGGATTATTATGGTGCTATAAGAAATTACAAAAGGGATGGCTTCAGAGAAACCTGAGAAGACTTATATGAATGGATGTGGAGTGAAGTGAGCAGAACCAGAAGAACAATTTATATAAAAACATTACAATGACAAAGAACTTTGGAAGACCCATGATCTCTAAACAATAGAATGATCAGTGATGAATGTAGATGATATTCACTAGAACTGATAAGATAAAAGTACAGAATGAGACATACATTTTTAGATGTGAATAATTTGTTTCCTTTGACTATGACTGTTACAAGGGTTATGCTTTGCTTTTCAATTGAAACAGGACGTGGCAGTGAGAAGGGAGAGCTAGGAAAGAGTGCCAGGCCCAGGAGTTAGGAAGACTCATCCTCTTGAGTTCGAATCTGGCCTCAGACCCTTAGTAGCTGTGTGACCAGTCACTTTACCCTGTTTGCCTCAGTTTCCTCATCTGTAAAATGAGCTACAGACGTTAATGAAAAACCACTCCAGTATCTTTGACAAGAAAAACTCCAAATGGGGTCACAAATAATTAGACACAACTGAACAACACCACGGCAGGGAGAAAAACGAATTATTTCTAAATGAAAAATAAAACAAAATTTAAAATAGAAGTAAATACCATCCCTGTCAATTTACTTAATAATAGCAAACCATAAAACAAGGTTATTATGTGTTAAATCATATTTGGGGGTATATGGGGAGAGTGAAAACTTCTCAGGTAGTTTTGAATTAATTCCCCACCCCCAATACTGCTGTCAATCAGCAACAAGCCCTTTATGATTTCCTGCCATTGTGGACCCCTCCTCCAGACCAGTGGGAGCCAGAGACATCCCAGGCTCACTCCTCCTTTCTTGCTTTGGGACCCTTCCCCCTTTCCCTTGCTATCAATCAGTATCTTTATTCTTTGTAAACCTATTTCCCAGGCACTGGGAAATAGTGGCTAGCTCCCCTGTGACCTGCCATTGATGAAGATTTTGGAGCCAAAACTTAAGTCTGCCTCTGAGCCAAGGAGAGGGGAGGCAGTTGGGAAGGGGGCTTGACTGCGTTAGGGTATAAATTCCAGCACTGTCTTTTGTAACACCTCTTCTCCACAATGAGTCATGGGGAAGACTGCCCTCTTCTCTCAGGGAAGAGAATAAACTCCTGTGCTTATCCTAAGACATCTCTGAGTTTTTAATCAAGTTCTTGGATGGGATTTTTCATCCCAAACAGTGGCAAGGGGTATCAGTCGGTGAACAGACATTCATTAGGCACTTACTACATTTCAAGTACTGTGCCAAGGACTGGGGATAGACAGATTAAATAGTCCATGTTCCTGAAGAATTCACAAATTAATGAGGAAGACAACAGGAAAGCAGAATAAATGAAAAGTCATCTCATTTCAGGGCTGAAAAAAGGAAGGGATTGAAAAAGGACTCCTGTCGAAGGGATGAGTCTTAAAGGAAGCCACAAAAATGAAAAGATGGCAATGAGGAAAGAAACCACTCCAGGCAGAGGAGATAGATTCTTTGCAAAGGCACTGAGTGTCCTATGGGAGGAACAATGAGCAGGCTGGTATTGCTGGATTGTAGATTGCATGGAGAGGACTCAGGTATAAGAAAACTGGAAAGCTAGCAAGGGGCCAGGGTGGGATGGGCTTTCCATGACACATCTGTGGGATTATAACAGAATGACAGGATCTAAGAGAACATGAATGGAACATTGAGGCCATCTCTCCCAGCCTCTTTGTTTTACACAGAAGTAAACTGAGGCCCAGAGAGGTGAAGTCATTTGGCAAGGTCTCACAGGTGGCAGGTGGTGAATCTACAATGCAAACTAAGGTCTTTTGACTTCAAAGACAAACACTCTCTACTCCATTGTAACCAGACCCAATTTGTTGTTTTGGGTTTTTGTTGCTCATATATTTCTTTGATGACAGCCTTTATTTTCCTTCTCCTTCGTAATTCCCTGTTTATATGTGATACAGGCTAATCACACCCACCAGGGTGCTTCTCCATTGCTCTGATAGAAAAGTGGAATCGTCTCTTCCCAGACACAGGTTCTAACAATAGGTTAATATTGCCTTGTTAGGTGATACCATCTTTTTCACAGGCCTGGGCCCTATTAACATACAAATGAGAGAGCTTCTCAAATCCCTTGCCAGAGATAGAACCAGGCCCAGGGTGATAACTCTCAGGGAAAGCTAAGAGCACAGAGTGAAAAGGATAGATTTCTGGGATAGAATAGATTTGGGTCATGTGGGTCTTTGTTGCAGGTTAAGTGAAAAGTTCTCCATTTGGTTCACATACACACACAAAGCTCAATTCATTGTTTCTGGGAGCCAGTTACCACTAATGGACACATGTTCTCGGAAAACTAAAATGAGAAGGGAAGTGTAGATGGTGTGAGGTTTCCACAGGGTTGGGACACCATTTTTACCTGAACTGGAGCTACTGTTGGGGGTTAATCCACACTGTTCATAAAACCTGGACAATGGGAAGGAATGGGAAGAGCAGAGCACTGGGATACTGTTGTGATATAAGACATGGAAAATATAAGGAATTCAGAAAAACCTGGGAAGACTTGCATGAACTGATACAGAGCAAAGTAACCAGAGTCAAAAGATAATAAAATGGCCACATCAAAGTTAATGGCACATGGTGGATTAGAGTACTGGACTTGAAATCAAGAAGACCTGAGTTCAAATTCTGTTTCAGATACTATGTGAAACTCAACAAATTACTTAATCTCTCTGTGCCTCAGTTTCCTCATCTGCAAAATGGGGATAGCAACAGCACCTGCTTCACAGAGTTTTTGTAGGAAACAAATATAATAACATGGAAGCATTTTGTAAACCTTAGAGCTAGCTATAAATTCTAGTTACTATTAAATTAAAACAATATTTGAAGTCAATCTAAACTCTGATTAATTATAATGACCAATCTTGACTCCAGAAAACAGATGGTTACGTTTAACTCCCTTCTCTCAGTATCTATCTGTCTCATACTTTGCTTTCCTTCTTTCTCTCTTCCTTCTCTCCTTTTTCCTTTTTTCTTCCTTCCCTCTTCCTCTTCTCTTTCCTTCCTTTTCTTTCTTTCCCTTCCTTCCTTCCCTCTTTCCTTCCTTCCTTCCTTCCTTCCCTCTTTTCTTTTTCTATCCACTTTCCACTTTCCTTGTGCAGGATGTACACCCAGCTCTTATAGACTCCAAGCTGAGCCCTGGATTCGCCATACTGTTGGTGTTTTACACATCTCTCATGGTAAAGAAGGATTAAATATTTCCTTCCTTCCCTCCTTCCCTCCTTCTTTCATTCTTCTCCCTCCTTCCTCTCCCTGTATCCCATAGGATATCATACAGGAGCTCTGCTCAAAGGAATGCACATTTTGATCACTGAAACCTCACAAGATATCTTGGGGTTTATGGACTAGGTTTCTTTTTAAGGACCATGCCTTAAATCTGAATCACTTTGGGTCTCACTGATTGGCCAACAATAGGTCCCAGTCTAAGCCTCAATTGGTCACTGTTTGGGTCCTCATGGCTCAGAATGAATGTAAATAGCAATTTTTCTGTTTTGATCAGAAACCCTAAGGGTCTTCTCCTTGATTGGTAATTTTTCATTAGGTAAAAGAAGTCTTTTCTTTACCTCATTTCTTACCTAGTCTTAATCACTGAATGGGCATTGCCTTAGACAAATTGAGACCTGGGAAAGACTTTGACTTAAAAAGATCACAGTCTCCCACTGCATCAAGGATAATCTCCAGTTATACTGATCTATATCTTGCCACTGGACCCAGATGACCCTAGAGGAGAGAGTGACACTGGTGACTTTGCACAGCCCTGCCTCAAGTCAATCCAATTCACTTTTAAGTCATGGCATCACCTTCCTGATGTTATGTTCCTCTTCAAGAGCAAAGGACAAGCAATCATAAAAATGCAAGACTTAGTCAACTCATAGTAGTTGAAGTCTACAGTATATGCATGCACATGCACATGCACACATACACACACACAGTTCTCAAAATAATAGCCACCTAAAGGAGGCTTAACTGAGAAGACTCAGATCCTTCCTCTTGGTGAAGATTTCCAGTTCTCCTAGTCTTTTTCTGCAAACTTTTAGGCCTTGCAGTCAATGATGGAGAACCACCTTGACAGGTCAACCAACCTGCAATAATAGAACTTGGGGCTGGCTGACCTCTTCACAGCCCCAGGAGTCCTGGCAGTGGTCCTTTGGACAGCCAGGGGGCCAGTAACAGCTGGGCTTGGTGAGGTGCCCAGAGTGTCAGGAATCAGCCTCATATATGTGTTATTCATACTTCACATAATGGAGGCTGGAGGTGTCATCTGGTGAGAACAATGTCTCCTCTCTTCTGCCAAAGGATTAACTAGATATGCCTTTTTCCTCAGTAAGAACCAGAGTCTCTCTCTGGCCAGCTCTCCACCATTCAAACTTGACCTAAGAAGAGACAGGCCTCAGTTCAATCAACCTTAAAATTGATCAAATGAACTTGGAAGACAAAAACTGGATAAATGGCATTTGGGGGCTACCAAGAAAAAGGAGAAAGACTTAGACTTTTTCCTAATTATGCATTTGTATTTATTTTTCTTATTTTTGAAATAATCTATATTTCAAACCATACTCATCTTAGAGAAGGATCCCTTATAACAAAGAAGAAAAGAAAGTCTAGCATGACTAACCAACATTTCAAAGAAGTCGATGGTTCTCTACCTTTTCAAAGACATGGGTACTTGAGGTGGGCAGAAAGGATAAGACATAGATTAGGAATAATGGAATGACCTGGGAAAATCATTTCAACTTGAAGCCTCAGTTTCTTCCTCTCTGAAATGGGATGTTGGCCTCGGAGGTCTCTAAGGGCATACTTAAGATACTAATAAATCCTTTAACAATGATGTGAATCTTTGCTTCCCCTGATCCTATACGTTATAATAGAAAGTGTATCGGCTTAAAAACCTGGTGGGGGGTGATGAAAGAATTTGGAGTTATTTTCTCTTGAGGAAAATTATGATCAAATGCATAAATATGAATATAGTTCAAGAAGTTCCCTTATTCCAGGAGGCCAGGGAATGAATGGAGAACAAAGGGAAGGAGAAGAGAAGGAAAGGAGGGACACTCACTTGATAGATAAAGGCAAGGGGGTGGGATGATGTAGGAAGAAAAGAAAGCTGGGAGTCAGGGGACCCAAGTGGTATTACTGGTTCTGCTACTGATTTGCTAAATGATCTTTGTCAAGTAATGTTCTGTCTCTGAGTTTCTTTTCTTGTAAAAATGAGAAAATTGTATGAGGTCTTCTCTAAGGCCCTACCAGCTCTGACATTGTCTGTTCTAGGCTCCCTTCTGTCTTTGGAATTGCCTGTTCTAAGACTCTTCCCAGTTCTGACATTCCCTGTTCTAAAGCCCTTTCAGTTCTGACACTTTGTGCTCTCCCTCCCAACTCTGACATCAAGTTCCTAAGTCCCTTCATGTTGTCTTTCCCACTTGAACATGAACTTCCTAATGACAAAGATTATTTTTATTTTGGCCTTTCTTTGTATTCTTGGAGCTTGGAACAGTATCTAATATATAGGTACTTTAAAAAGGTGTTTTGTCGGACTGATACTGTACAGTCATAGAACTAAATCTTTAAGGAAGTGGTTCTCCACCCTCCTAATGTTGTGACCCTTTAATACTCGTATGTGGGCATTTCTTCATGGGGGTGGACCCGCCTGGAGACAGATAGAGGAGCCGTGTCTCGGTTCCTAAGACCATCGGAAATATGTGTTTTCCGATAGTCTTAGGCGACCCCTGTGAAAGGGTCATTCAACCCCCAAAGGGATCGCGACCCACAGGTTGATAACTACTGCTTTAAGTTATTTTTGCTTCAGAAGGAACAGGAACTAAAAGCATGCCCCTTGAATGTTATGTATCAGTTACTAAGGTGTCCTTGAGTCAATAGGATCACAGTTGAATTTCACATTCCTCTGAACCAGGGACAAGATTCATGCCAGTCGAAGTCCATCCACTTGGTCCTCTGGTTCCACAGGGTCAGTGCCATCCACCCTGGGAAACACAGAGCTTTGGACACAGAATCATACTTAAAAGCTGGGGCTCCAGCAGTGTTCTCTGGGATGAAATGGGGAACTGGAGGAAGGGGGGGGGGAAAGGGGAGGCAGAAAGAGATATCTCCCGAACTAGAGAATTTCAACCATTGTTCCTCTTGGCTATTTTTATGGCCGGAGGGGAAGTCTTGGTTCTGATCCAAGATGGTCACTTCTGTTTAGATGACCTGAAGGAGGGAAACTTGACACAAGGGATGTCCTATGGGCTGCATTGGGCCAGGAAAAGGACCCCTCCAACCCAGGCCAGGATCACCTCTGCAAGATAATCAGCCTTTTCCTTTGGTTTAGAATACTTTGGGCAATGGAAGCAGTGAAGGGCTAGTTCCTGCCCTTGAAGACAAAGAACAGAAATCTTTTTGAAAGCTTCAAAGGGAACCTGGCTAGAGTTAGAGCAAAGGGAATGAGTGTAAGTGTGTGTGTGTGTGTGTGTGTGTGTGTGTGAGAGAGAGAGAGAGAGAGAGAGTTTGTGTGTGAGAGTGTGTGTGAGAATGTGTGTATGAGAGAGAGTGTATGTGTGCTTATTTGTGTGTGTGAGAGAGAGAGAGAGAGTGTGTGTGTGTGTGTGTGTGTGTGTGTGTGTGTGTGTGTGTTGGTGGGAGGAGGGGCACTGTTTACATCTGCCCTCTTGGGAAGAAGGTTATTACTACCTGTCTGTCATTGTACTGGCTGCTGTCCCCCATGCCCAGAATCCTCTCCTTCCTCCTCTCTGCCTCCTGATCACCTTGGCTTCCTCCAGGCCTCGGTCCAGATCCCCCCTTTCTCTCCCTCTTCCCTTCTATTTACCCTGTAACAGTATTTTGCATGCTGACACTCATGTGAGCTGCTTGAGGTCAGGGACCATGTTTTTGCTTGGCTTTGTATCTCTGACCTTTAACATAGAACCTGGCACATGGTAACATTGATTAAAAAAACCAACAACAGCAGACCAAACTCCCTTCCTAATCTCTCATTGCCTTACAAGTACTGTCTCCCCCATTTAAATATAACCTCTTGGTGAGGAGAAAAAAATGGCCTCATTTCTGAATATGTAGCCCCAGCACCCAGTACAGGTCTGAGCTCTTAATAAATGCTCATTGACTGCCTGACCACAAGCATCCATGTCTGCCAAAGGTTCTGCTGTTAATCTAGACTTAAGAGGGGGAAAAATGAATCTCATCTGCATGGAATGATGAATGTGGAAGCCTAAAGCAGATCTCATCACAGAATGACTAACCTACGGCTCATTAGGAGCCTTTGCAACGTTTGGCAGAATTGGCAAAGAATCGGAGCTTGAAAGCTGTCTGTTGACAAACACAGTAACCTTTTAAAGACTGAACTGGGGCTTGCCCAGAGGCAAGAGTGAGAATCCAGCATCTCAGTTGCTGGAGAAGCAGTTCTGCCTCTGGGCATTTCTAATATTTTAACTGAATTTTTTCCCTTTTCTTTCTTTTTAAACTCAAAAAAGAAGCATCTTTTTTTCCCCTCCCAGTAGTAGATAATTGGTGCTTGGTGATATGTGTGAGTGAGAGAATATGTGTGTGCATGCACACACACAAACACACACACGCATGGGCACAGACACATACTTGGTTGTTCAGTCATTTCCAACTCTCCATGACCACATTTGGGGCTTTCTTAACAAAGATACTGGAGTGGTATGTATTGTATTCTCCAGTTCATTTTACAGATGAGGAAACTGAGGCAAACAAGGTTAAGTGACTTGCCCAGGGTCACACAGCTAGTAAGTGTCTGAGAACAGTTTTGAACTCATACAGATGAGTCTTCCTGACTCCAGGCCCAATGTCTATCTGCTCTTTAACTTAGCTGCCTAGCTGCCCTACACCACACACACACACATACATACACACACACTCCCTTTTCTTTCTTTTAAAATCAGAGGACCTAGGTTTGAATGCCAAATCTACCACTTAGTTCCTGTGTGATTCTGAGCTGGTCATTTTGCTTCTAAGCCTCAGTTTCCTCCCCTGTAAAATGAGAAAGTTGTCCTAGAAGGCCTCTGAGGTCACCTGCACCTCTCTCTCTGTCCAAAAGCAATGACAACATTCTTTTGTTTCCTCTAATTGTATATAGTTTTGCTGGACTGGGAGTTGGAAGACCCAAGATCAAACCTGGGTTCTACCATTGTGTGAATCTGGCTGTGGGCGCTGACCTCTCTGAGTCTCTGTCTCCTCTTGTAGTGAATAAATAAGAAAGGGTTGATCAGGTAGCCTCCGAGATCCTTGCCAGCTCCAAACCTATGTTCCTGTGGTCTTATCAAAAGTACAGAAAAAGGAACTCATTTGTTGTTTTATTCTAGAACACTGGCATAAACCACAAATCAAACCCAAAGATACCCTTTAGAGACACGTGGAATTTGATCAAAATCAGTCATGTCCTTCCAAAGTGATTCCCGAACTGAGGCCCACCAGTGAGAAATGCCAAGCGGTTGAGTTGAAAGGAATCCTGACTCCATTCAGTCAATTAACAAGAAATCAAACAGCTTCAGAGGAAAACTTTAAACTCCTTTAAAAGGGTCCTGGGGAGAAGGAGCTTCATTATTGAACAGGCACTGGGGAGATGTCAACAGCCTGTAGCCTCTAGAGTTTGTGAAGTTCCCGAAATTTGGGAGGGACTAAATTTAGCTGTTTTCATAAACATTTCAGACAGCAGGCTGCTAATTTTTAATCCCCCGAGAACCACATGCAATCAGATGGTGGGGCCAGGAAGGATGTCAGATTTTCAGAAATATCTAGAGGCCTGCCAAGACAGAGAACCAAGTAACAGCCAAATCAGAGCCCTTTAAATCTGAAATAACTCAGTACTCTTTGGAAAAGAAAACAAATCACAGCAGTATAATGTATATAGGCATGTGTGAATGTGGGATTGAGGGGGCTTGGCAGTGAGGATGTAGATTAGTGAAAAGCAGACAAGATTGTTGTTCAGTCGTGTTCCACTCTTCGTGATCCCATTTGGAGTTTTCTTGGCAGAGACACAGAAGTGGTTTCCCATTTCCTTCTCCAGCTCATTTTATAGATAAGGAAACTGAGACAAACAGGGTTAAATGACTTGCCCAGGGACACAGAGCTAATAAATGTCCGAGGCCAGAATTGAACTTAGGTCTTCCTGACTCCAGGCCCAGCATTCTATCCACTGAATCACCTCTTCCCAGGACTTCGTGGAACATTTACTAATTGTAATCTGGGTAAATAATTTAGCCCTACTTAGCCTATTTGCTCATCTGTAACGTGGCCATAATAATAACCATAGAGAGAAGCAGTACCATATAGTAGAATTAGACGTGGAACAGATAATATCTGGATTCAAGTCCCACTTCTGACACGTACTGTGTGTGGCACCAGAGAGAGTCACTTAACCTCTTCAGTGACCCCAGACAATTCTCTAAGAGTGAAATTAGAGAGGATACAACCTGAATTAGTAGAGAAGGAGTTTCTCATCAGGACTTCCTTGACTGTAATGGAATCTTGGTACTGTATGTGTAAACACACACACATACATATGAATACTTGTACACATACAGTGTATACAGACACATATATGCATAGGCATGAGTGCATACATGCATATACATATATATGCATATATACATATGTAGAAATATCTGAATATCTGATTCTGTATATAATATATAAAGTATGTGCATATATGCATACCTATGTATATGTGCATGCATATATCTGTATGTATATATGTACAGGAGTGAACATACGTACCATATATGTGTGTAATATATGTGTATTGCATGTATCACACATGTGTGATGCATGTATGCACACATTGTCAATGTGTGTTTGGCATCTTCAAATTTTGAAAGATGACCATCATATTTGCCCTAAAATTTTTCTTCTTCTCTATCCAGCAGTTTCTCAGAGCAGGATCACAGAATCTCAAGGATGGAAGATCCTTCAAGGGGCATATCCTGACATCATGTAATGAAACATGAAAATTCCCTTCAGTATCTGAAACAAGTGTATCTATCCATCGTCCACGTGAAAAACCCCAGGTACAAAGAACTCACTATCTCATGAAAAAGTTAAAAAAAAGACATAGCTTCAATGACTAACTCTTTTATATGGAGTAGGTAACCAATAAAGCCAGTATTTCCTAAGTTCTTTGAGCACCCACCTATGGCAATCCCCACCCAGTTACTTGCTTTTGCTGTATTTCACTGCACGTAGTCACATGGCCTTGGCATAATGGCGTTCCTTCACGGCAGGATTAGATGAAATATGCTAAACTATATACAGTGTCTTATCTCCTGACATAGGGATAAGGAAAGTAATAAATTACATAATACATAATAATACATCTGCCACTCAGTTCCATGCCCACAGCATTTCACAAACCCAGGCAGTATTCAGAGAATGCATTAGCTGTTCCCAACCCAGGAGTTTGGGGAAATACCCAGCACAGTTTGTTCAGTATTCTGATTGGTAGACAATGCAGCATAGTTCATAACTGATACTTGCCTTGCTCACCAGTAGGGCTAGTCTTTAGATAAGAAGTCAGGAATTTTTAACATAGGACCTCTCATGGCATGGATCATGGACTTAAGATTAAGTGTAAAGGAGAGTTCTCAATGGCCAGTTATTCTCTGTTCAGTGCCCCATCACTACCCGCACATGGCAAGATGTCTGGCACATAGTAGGCACTTAATACAGCTTCTCATCCCATTTGGCTAGTTGTGGACCAGGGGGTACAGATGCAGTGACAAGCCCTAGCAAGAGAAGCTTGCCACCATTCCACCCTAGTGTCTTTCTCATATCTCTGACCTTGAGACCTTAAGCAGCCTCTTCCTCCTCTTTCTGTATAGTCTCGCTTTCTATTTTATATTTCCTCTCTCACTCTCTTACTGCTACAAAACCCATGTGGAATGTGTGATAGAGAGTCAAACAGGGCGGTATAGAAGGACAGCCTTCTAAGCTTCAGTTTTCTCATCTGCAAAATGGATATGTTCAACCAGATGACCTCTACAGTACCTTCCATTTCTGCTTCTATAACCTTAAGATTACCATTCAGCAGTGAAGACCCAAATGGAATAGATAACATGGTAAGTGTAGACTTGGTTGAGGTTATCTGTTTGGCAGAAGGCAAATAGTAGTAGAGAAAGTGAGTAGGTGGTGGGAGTAGCCTAGGACTGATTTTTGATAAGGCATGAATGATGATAGGATGAAAGGGCAAGAGATTTATGGATAGAGGGAGGTATAAAGTTGAAACTTCTAACTACAGGGTCAAAAATTTTGAAGGTAGGAAAGTGGGTCCAAAGCATGTATCATGGACTGGAACAGGGGGTGGTAAAGAAAAAGGGTAAGAGGAAGGAAAGTCTCAGAAAGTAGATAGTTTTCATGCAAAGGGAAGGATTTCAGGATTTTGCATCTTGGAGGTCAAATAGTTAAGGATAAAGGTGAAAGGACATTTTTCACCATCCCATGTATAGTTGAAATAAAACAGAAGATTTGAGCATGGAAGTTGAAGAGGCTGATGATTGAGGAAGACAGGGTGCTTGAGAGGACAATAACACATAGATTGAAATTATCAAGTACTAGAGTGGGATTGGACTGGAGTGGAATACTGTGTTAAGCCCCCTAGAGGAAGGAGGGAGAAAGACACAGACATGGGGTGTAGATAGGATAATACAGATGGATACAGTGAACCTTAAAAGAAAATAGTTTTCTGAGTGATGGAAGCAGGGAGAATCTGGAAGTAGCATTGGGAAATGATTAATATGTCTGCCCCTAGAGCCTGTGTGGCATAATGGACTTGGGGTGAAAAAGACCGTTTCCAAATCTTATTTCATATACTTAATAGCAATGTAACATTTTGTGACTTAATTTTCTTATTTGTAAAATAAAAGAGTTAAACTTGATGGCCTCTTGGGTCCCTTCTAGCTCTAACTTTGACCATGACCTATGACCCTCCTACTGACCCAGTGTGCCGGAGCAGGTTACAAGGGGAGAAGCTGGAGAGGTTGGCTTAGGTATCTCCTATGGGAAGTCAGGTTTCTGGGAGTGTAAGATGGTGGAAGGAATATGAGATAAAGAGGCCTAAAATGAAGGGAAGGTTGTTAATTATTGGGGCATTCCAAGGGCAGCAAGATTATAAATATGAATTACTCTGATGTCTAAATGTTTGGAAGCTAAGTATAGTCAAGAGTGATTATTGAGTGGCCAATAATCAATAATAGGAAGTCATCTCTTTGAGGTCAGGCTCTCTTGTTTTCCCCTTTGAATCTTGGCCTCCCAAAGAGTAGTAACTTAGCAAATATTTAGTGAAATAAAAGGAATTTTCAGGCTACACTGAATTGACACTTGGGTGGATCTATGATGTTTTAGGAATGGAACCTCCTTCCACTGATACAGGTTGTACCCTATCCATGCCTTTTCATCCTGGACAGTTTTTGTCCATTTCTCTCCTGAACCTGCTATGCAGAGAGTCACCTAACACTGAATGCTAACTTCTGTTCCTATTAATCTTCCATAGGTTCCAGAATTGTATTTGGGCTATCCTTCTTTCATTTACTTTCATGCAGGGAAAAGGTAGGTTATGAAAGAAATATCTAAGAGTAGAAAGTTAGGATAATGGGAGTTTGATGAGGGACCTCAGAGGCCATCTCCATTAACCCCTCTTATTTACTGAGGAGGAAACTGAGAGAGATTAAGTGGCTTACTCAAAGTTGGGTAAGTAGTGAGGATAGAGTAAATACTAAATAAAGGCAGGATTTGAACCTAGGTTCTCAGACTCTAGAAGCAATGGTCTTGCCTCTATACCAGACTGCCTCCTTCAATCCCTCTTGGCTATTGTTGTGATTTTGCCAACATTCACACTCCTTCCAGAGAGAGAGATTGCAATCCATCCATACTTACCCATCCCGAGTGACTCTCGTTCATGTTCTCTCATACAACCTCCATGGAGGTCCAACAACCTGCAAAGAGTCTTCCTCTGGCTCTCCTTACATTTCACAGGTCCTGATAGAACTCATGGTCTCTGCACAATTTGTCTCTCCTTCTTGCTTACACTACATGATTGGGTTGCCCCCACCCCTTCCAAGCATCCATCTCTCTAACGATATCTTTATATTTTATTCATAGCTTGCTTTATCCTGCTCACACCCACCAGGCACCTCTGGGTGACCCCCAATTTTAATTTCTAAGAGACCAAAGTCTTCTATCACTTGTGGCCATATATGGCACCAACCTGAAAATTATTGTTTAAAAATATGGGTGCTTTTTTTTTTAGGCTGAGGTCTTAGGTCATTAAAAACATTGTGCAATTTTCCAGAGTCAATCTAACTCTCTCTTTCTCCTCCTCCTGCTCAACCCAGAACTTGTCCATTTGCAGCATCTGTGCAAGATAAATGTCTCAAAGGATCAGCCATACACAAGGAACTGTGGGGTTGGGTTGGTGTCTCGATGATTTTTAAACTAGAAAAGCTTTTAATCATAGTGTGACAATTCAGTTATGGTCAGCAAAAGGAAAGAAACTGGCCGACCCACTGTTGTAAAATGTAATTGATACGGTCTCCGAATCCCATTCATTAAAAATGTGTTGTGCTGGGTAAGCTAGCCTGTGCACTCAAATTTGCTCTCCTCTACCTGTTTGTTCTTTCTCTTTCAATTATCTGCATACATAAAATGTGACACAACTTTTCTTCTCTTTTGATTTATCTCTTTCTGATCCCTTAGTCTTCCTCAATCAGACTGAATCCCAACTTGAAACATTTTCCTTGGATGGAAGCCGCCATTACAATAAACACACAGATAGGCATCCGCCAGAGCTTTTTGAGTTTTGGCTTTTTGTGGTTTGTTTTTTTTTTTGAGAAATGTTATTTGTTTGTTTTTCCTCACTCATGTCTTTCTCCTCTCTTATGTAGCCAGGAAAAACGAAAGGTTTGAACTTCAGTGGCAAGGCTTCCCTTGTGAACATGAGTGGAATGTGTTGATGGGGGAGCCAACAAAAGCTTGCTTCCTGAGATGTGTAACCCTGGTCTCTTTTCTCTAGAGTTAAAGCTCATATTCCACACTGCTGTGGGCAGCCAGCAAAGGATTTTAACTTCCCTGTGCATACTTAGCACAGCAGAGGATTCTGGGAGTGGCCTTTGGCTGAGGCCACTGTTTCTCTCTTTTCTATCCCTTTGATTTAGGCCTGATGGACTATTCCTGGATTTTTTCAGCTGAAAGGGAAGCATTCACAGATAAACTGTGATTTGCAAATTGCAATTTCAACTGGATAGAATCACAAGACTAGACTTGCCAGGAATGCTAAAGAATAAGATTGGGGCTGTGAAATCATAGATTTTTGAGCTGGAAGGGACTTGAGGGGCTATCACATCCAACTGCCTCATTTTACAGATGAAAAAATGGAGGAACAGGGATACTTGTCTGTGGCAGGATTTGAACTCAGGCTCCTCAGACTCCGAGCTTCTATCTAAGGCACCATCTAGAGAGCAACTGTTACAGAATCACAATCCACATGTCTGAATGATGAAAAATGACTGTCAGCCTTCAATTTAACTGTTTCCTTTTCTCCTAACAGGGTTTTCCAGCTCTGAATATACACTTTAAGAAAGACAATGATACTCTGGAGAGCAGAGAAAGGCAATCAGGCTGTGAGAAGGTGGGGAGGGAATAGCATTTATAAAGCACCTACTATGTGCTGGGCAAAAATATCTCATTTGATTCTCACAACCCTGCAAGCCAAGTGCTGTTATAGCCCCCATTTTGCAGGGGAGA
Source organism: Pseudocheirus occidentalis (assembly GCA_028646575.1). Lineage (NCBI taxonomy): Eukaryota > Metazoa > Chordata > Mammalia > Diprotodontia > Pseudocheiridae > Pseudocheirus > Pseudocheirus occidentalis. The sequence continues at coordinate 35,224,809 of CM053596.1, read as the reverse complement.
AAACTGAGGCAAACCAGGGCTAAGTGATATGCCCAGGGTCAAACAGCTAGTGTCTGGAACCACATTTAAACTCAGGTTTTCATGCCTCTAGGTCTAGTGCTAGTGATCTAGTCACTTCAAGCTGAAAGAACAGGCGATGTATTCTTTAATATATAAATTTCCTGAATGCCTGCATTAAAATCCCAATGAGGAAGCTATTTTAAATTCAAAGAAAGAGGACAGAAGGAAGGAAGGAAGGAAGGAAGGAAGGAGGGCAGGAGGGAAGGAAGGAAGGAAAGAAGGAAGGAAGGAAGGAAAGAAGGAAGGAAGGAGGGAAGGAGGGAAGGAAGGAGGGAAGGAAGGAAGGAAGGAAGGAAGGAAGGAAGGAAGGGAAGAAGAAAGAAAGGGAAGAAGAAAGGAAGGAAGGAAGGAAGGAAGGAAGGAAGGAAGGAAGGAAGGAAGGAAGGAAGGAAGGAAGGAAGGAAGGAAGGAGAGAAGTATTTATTAAGTACCTACTATATTCCAGGCACTTGGTTGAGTGTCTCACAAATGTAATTTCATTTAATCTTCCCAATGACCCTGAGATGTAGGTGCTATAATATACCCATTTTATAACTGAGGTAGCTGAGGCAGACGAAGGTTAAGTGACTAAGCAACAGGTGACACAGTAGATCAAGTGCTGGTCCTGGATTCAGGAATGCTGGTTTGTGTTTTCCTTCTCCAACTCATTTTATAGATGAGGAAACTGAGGCAAACAGGGTCAAGTGACTTGCCCAGGGTCACACAGCTAATAAATGTCTGAGGCCAGATTTGAACTCATGAAGAGGAATCTTCTTGACTTTGGTCCAGGCACCCTGTACATTCTCCCACCTAACTGCCCGGATTCAGGAATACCTGAGTTCAAATTCAGCCTCCTTCGCTTCTTGCTGGGAGTTGGCAAGTCACAGAACTGCCTGACTCACTTTCCTTAAATGCAACATGAGGCTAATAGCACCTTCTTCACAAAGTCATTGTGAGGATCAAGTGAATCATAACTGTAAAGTGCTTAACACAGTGCCTGGTACGGAGGAGGCACTTCATAAGTATTTATTCCTTTCCCTCCCCCTGGAAAATTGGGGGAGGGGTGTGTGTGCATGCGTGTGTGTGTATGTGTATGTGGTGTGTGTTCACGTGTGTGCATGCGTGTGTGCGTGTATGTGGTGTGTGTTCATGTGTGTGCATGTGTGTGTGTGGTGTGTGTTCACGTGTGTGCATGCGTGTGTGTGCATGTATGCGTGCAGTAACAATCTAAGAGGCTTCCTTCCTTGCTCGAGAAGGCACAGAGCTCCCTCTAGAGAAAGCGGCCCCTCCAAGGAGGTCTGCCCTGCTAACCTCCATACCATCTAACTGAACTTTAGGGAAAAGTCTTGTCTCCTTTTGTGATGGGAACTGTTGTGGTTATGGAAAGGTAAAATTATGTATCGAAGTAAAACAAACAGGTGAAAAAGAGAGGAGAGCAGAGACCTGAGAAACCCCCTTTTTGTGAAAACATTGTATCTCTGGAAAAATTAATCCGGAAGTTCTGTGGAAGACGGAGGAGAGAAGAGAGGAGGTAGACAAGGAGACAGTGCAGGAGCTGCTGAGGCAGAATGATGAGATCACGGCCTTAGCGCTGAGTGGGACCTCAGAGACCATCAAGGCCAAGCCCCTCATTTTACATATGAGGAAACTGAGACCCACAAGGGTTAAGAAGACCTACTCAAGGTCACACCAATAATCAGAGACCTTGGACTCCATGATCAGCAGTCTTTCCACAACCATACCATCTCCTACAGGTAAGAGTGCAGAGGAAACGTGTTGTCTTAGGAAGTCTCACATTTCTTATATTGTCTCTCTTTTTTCCATTATCTAGATCAGATTTTTTTCTAATGAGACATTTAAGATTCTCTTTATTTCTTTCTAGTTTTATTATTTCTTGGTGCGTCGCTAATGGTACCCAGTCTCCCAGTTGGCCATTGTGGGTTTTTCTCACACCTCAAGTACCACAAGAACCTTGGGCTCTTCGAGTCTACAAAGCTCACCTTAGGCCATGGAAGAGCTCCCTGTGGTGCTTTTCTCAGCTACAAGGAACTCACAGACCTCCTATTTTCTCTGAAGTGGTTTTTGTATCCAGCATGGACTACCTTGACCCCTTCCCTCTGTCTTTTTAAAAAACTATATTTGTTACCTTTACAGTAATATGGGCCTGAGTCGAGACAATGGAATGCAACTTGCTTAAAGGGCAAGAAACAGTGTGAAACCAAAACAGGAGTCTTTTCAGGTTGGAAAGAAGTCTCAGGGAGCAAAGAGTTGATGGGAAACAGGAGGAGGGCTTTTAAGAATTAGGCTGCCTTGTTGGCATTTCATAGACCCCGAGGGAGAACAGCCTGGCGAGGGGTGATTTACTATGTGGGCTTCCAAAGCAAGACCACAACACACACACACACACACACACACACACACACACACACACACACACACACACACACACACCAGAATCATACTTAACCAGATCAATGATCTTAGAAGACCAATGCTGGATCCCTATACTGGTAATTATTACTCAAGTGACCTTGGGCAAGTCACTGCCCCTCCTGGCCTCAGTTTTCCCCTCTAAAATGAGGGGGCCAGACTAAATGGCTTCTGAGATCCCTTCTAGTTCTAAACGTATGATCCTGTAACAGACCAAAGCCTGATCCCAGCATTGCTACTTAAACCCTGGCTGATACTGGCCAAGTCCCATCACCTCTATGGTCCTCAGTTCCAAATTCTGAGAAGTGGTGGGTTCCATTAAACTTCTAATGTCTCCCCAGTTCTAAATGGATGTTCCAATTATCCCAGGCCTCAGTTTATTCAGCCGTCAAACTGAGGGGGTTAACTAGCTCTCCTTACTTCCCCTAGAGAGGAACAAGGTATAACAGGGAAGGAAGCATCTTTAGATTCGATCTTATTAAATTTAAAAAACCCACAGTGGCACAGTCCAAAAGGAGAATGTCCTGCTTGGGCAATAACCGTTTTTGCTCACTAATGGGCTTCAAGTGAATTGGATTCCCTTGTTGGTAATTGTATGGAACAGGGCTGTTTAACGGGTGTTATGGACCCCCTGGCAGGGTCTGGTGAAGCCTGCATATCCCTCCTTATAATAATGTTCTTCGATGTGCAAGATCATATACATAGGATTTAAAAGGAAACCAATGGATAGTGAACACAAAGAGTTCTCTATATGGGAAAATATATAGATTACAGATGTATACAGAGAGAGGCGTCAATATAGATAGATATCTAGAGATTGGTTTTCAGTTTATTGTTGTCCTTCTTTATTGAATTCCACGGTCTCTCTGAAAAACTTTAGAATAGACTGTGGGGCATGGAACGCAGGACCATCCAACATGGCGGGCCCTCATCAGAGAAGGGGCTGTGCTCTATGAGTGAAGCAGGACTACAGTGGCTCAAAAGAAATGTGAGATATGTAGATTTAGAAGCATCTTCCCTCCAGATGTTCACATCAATTATTTCTTCCTGACCTGTGGTAGAGCCTTCTGACCTTGTATTGGTCTAATCAGTTACCATTGTACACGCTATACCTTGACCCCAACAGTGACATCTACACACACACACACACACACACACACACACACACACATACACACACATAAATATGTATATGGGGAGAGAAAAAGATTTTATTCCATCCAAGTTCACAGATCCCCAGAAATCTACTCTTGGACCCAAGGTTTTGTAATGGATTAAATTCTTACTCGGGTATAGGTTTGATGAGATTGCAACTAATATTTCTTCCCCTTCTGGAATCTTGTGTTCTGTGACTAGATGGTCTTTGAGTCCCCTTCCCATGTCAAAATCCTCTGTTCCTGTGATCCCACTTCTCCTCACTAAGCTGCCCACATTCCAGCCACCATTCTCATCAAACCCAACCCCCATTCCCTGGACTACACCCCTGCCCCTAGGATGGGTGAGCCTCTGCCTTATCTTGCCTGGATGCAGGCCTCCTTGCTATTTCCTAGTCACCTCAACTCAATCTCCCAACCCCATGATTTCCAGCATCTCCTTATGTGTTGTCTTCCTTTATTAGAATGCAAGCTTCTTGAGGAGAGAAGCTGATTTACAATAAGCACTTATCTATCTGTCTGTCTATCTATCTATCTATCTATCTATCTATCTATCTATCTAATCTACTATTCATACATCCTTCCATCTATCTTTTAGCTAAGCAGGGGATATACAAGGAGTAGTAAATCCAAAAGACCAAATGACCCATCCAATGTCCACTAAGCCAGAATCTCAGGGTACTAATACATTAACTCCAATAATCACCCTCATTCCCCAGTGAAATGTTTGGATTATTTTGGATTGTGGATATTTTGGATAATTTGGAAATTTTGCATATTCATTAGATATTCATTCATTCAATCAGGATTTTTATTACAGAACCAGGACAAACAGTTTGCCTACCTAAGGCAAGTGGCTTGAAAGGCAACCTCAAATCAACCCTTTAAGGCTCCTTTTATTGAGGGGCAGGGGCTCAGGGTGGGCTAGGCTGGGAAGGGTCCGGTTGGAATACTGCCACTGGAGGGAAGGGGAGGAAGAAGAGGTATCTGGTAGCTACCAACTTCAACTAATTATTCCCCTATACATATGTATCCTAATTATAGTTAAATTATTTTTCTTGCCTTAGGACTCAGATCTGCCTGCAAGGTAGGAAATGCTGCTGGGGGTTTGAGGGAGTCTCATAACTTGTATCAAGGTAATTCCTCCCAAAGTCATCATGCCACTGCCTTGGGCCACATCAATTGAACCTGAATCTCAGGGATGAATTACAAATGTTATGATCACCCCCATTTCACTGATGAGAAAGCTGGAACTTCCTCTTCTTTTTCTGAAGATCTGTGATCCCTCTAAAGTAGGCGGTCCCTTCAGTGGTATGTATCATGACCCATTTTCACATGCTGAAAGCTGATGCCTTCTTGTCCCTGTTCTCCCACAAATCATCCATTGAAGTTTGCATGGGCATGATGCCTGAAGCTTTCCTCTAGGATACCAAACATTCTAGAGGCATCAGGCAGCTCTCAAGCCATCTACACACGAGCCTTCATTCATTGCCAGACCAGCCCTGCCTCCTCTTCTGATGACACATTTCCAGAATGAGATCTTCTGTTTGTATAAAAGTCATCACCCTCAGCACCTAATGCACCTTGGATGTTAAGCCAGGATGGTGTAGGTGAGGAGAGCACTGGAGTCGGGAAGGCCCGAGTTCAAATTCAGAGAATGATATTTATTTAGCTGGGTGATTTCAGACAAGTCACCTAATCTCTGTCTGCCTGAGCTTCCTCACCCTTAAAGTGGGAGTTATAACAAACACTTCCTTCCTGTGGTTGTTGTGAGGATAAAACGGGACGTTTGTAAAGTATTTTGCAGAACTTAAAGCGCTGCACAAATTCCAGCTGCTGTTACTGTAAATTATGTGCTGCATCCCTCGAAACACTCCTTTCAGACACCTCTCCAAACCCCTTTGGGAACCTCACTGTTGAGGGGACACTCATGAACAGCTGAAGGTTCACTGAAGGGGACCTGAACCCTGAGTAACTGCCATGACTGATCGATCTTGGGCCCAGAGAGAGCAGATGAGGAAATAAAGCACCCAGGGTTTATTGGGAGGGAAGAGGTGAGGCCTTATGTGTGGAATGTTGTGTGCATCAGACCAGCTCAGCATGCAGCATGCCGGCTTTGTGTTGTTCTTAACCAGGTTTTCTTTGTTACAAAAAGAGCTCAGTGGGCATGGATGGGGAAAGTTTGCAAATGACTGTGATATAAAAACAGAATGCATCGATAACATGTGTGTGTGTGCGTGTGTGTGTGTGAGAGAGAGAGAGGAAAGAAGAAGAAGAAGAAGAAGAAGAAGAAGAAGAAGAAGAAGAAGAAGAAGAAGGAGAGATAGACAGAGGAGGGGAGAGAGAGACAGAAACAGAGACAGAGAGAGAGAAGAGAGAGACACAGAGAGAGAGACAGCGACAGAAAGAGGGAGAGAGACAGAGGGGGGAGACAGACAGAGAGAGAGGGACTGAGAGAGACACAGAGAGAGACAGAGGGAAGAAAGAAAGAAAGAGAGAGAGAAAGAGAGAGAGAAAGAAAGAAAGAAAGAAAGAAAGAAAGAAAGAAAGAAAGAAAGAAAGAAAGAAAGAAAGAAAGAAAGAAAGAAAGAAAGAAAGAAAGAAAGAAAGAAAGAAAGAAAGAAAGAAAAGGAGATGAAGAGAAAGAGAGAGGAGAGGAGAGAAAAGAGAGATTGGAAAGGGAATGAAGAGACAGACAGACACAGAGATAGAAGAAGACAGAAAAGAGGGTGGGGTGGGGGGAGAAAAGAACCTGAAGTTAAAAGTCTTTCCCATAATCACAAGGCTAATGAATTCAGCTCCTAGCTTGGTGTCTGGCACATTTTAGGAGCCTAAGAAATGGCTCAATTGAATGAGTGATCAATAGATTCTTAACTAGGTCCTCTGACTCCTTCCACTGCCCCCAAGCTGTAGACCGAGGAGGAACTCACACTCATCTGAAAAGCCACAGAGAACCATTGTAGACTTTTCATCAGGGGAATGACTTGATGGATGGGGTGGTCTGGGAAGATTAATCCACAGTATTGTATAGAAAGGGTTTTTGAAGGGGCATAAATGAAGGCAGGAAGAAGAGCTTGCAATAACCCAGCACGAAGTCGTCCAGGCCTGCAAGACCATCCCATTAGGGTCCGTACTGGGCTGGTGGTCTTGGGAAACAGCCTCTCTCTACTTCTGGCTACACTTTCTCTCTTTCTTCTTCTCTTTCTGCTTCCCTTTCTTTCTTCACTGCATTCCAGAGCCTGACTCCCTCCCATGTAAATTGGAGGGCTCCCTAGGAGCCTTTTCTCCCCAGTCAGGCACTCAATTTCATTGGCTGCTGAGGGGAATTAATAGAGGTGCTGCAAAGGGGTGACTGAGCTGACTACAGGATATCTGCATATTTCCCAGGCTGACTTCTACAGGAGGTTCCTGCTTCTCTGCAGTGCCATAAGAACCCCACAATAGCTGCATTTGCAGACTTGGTTTAAAGTTATAACATTCATGCTGAATGAATGAAGCTTTAAAAAAGAGGGCAGCTGAAAGAAGGGAGAGAAAGAATTTGGAACTCAGATTTTAAAAAAAGAACAACAAACATTGTTTTACACGCAATTAGAAAAAATAAAATTTTAAAATTTAAAACAAAAAATAGGGGGAAATTTTTACATGATTCACATCTTGAGTTTTAAAAAGATGGTAATACATCAAAGAAAAGATTTAAAATAACTACAAGATGTATGAACTTCTTGGGAGTCTTCTTTCCAAAATATATACAGTAACTATGTAAATGCAACTACAAAATACTCTTTTTGAAAATAAGACTAGCAAAGACAAATCCAAATAATTGGGGAACTTTTATTTTTGCTTTTTGGGGGGGGGAGGTAGAGCAATTGGGGTTAAGTGATTTGCCCAAGATCATACAGCTAGTAAGTGTTAAGTGTCTGAGACCAGATTTGAACTCAGGCCCTCCTTATTTTAGAGCCGGCACTCTATTCACTGTGCAACCTAATCACCCCAAATTAGGGACATCTTAATTGCTTATGGGTAGGGTAAGCCAATATAATACAACCTAAAGCAATTTACTTAATGTATTATACCAACCAAACTACCAAAGAATTATTTTATAGAACCAGGAAAAATTTGCTGGAGGAAGTTAAGAATCTCAGGGGAGGGGCAGTTAGGTGGCACAGGGAATAGAGGACCTGCCCTAGAGTCAGGAGGACCTGAGTTCAAACCTGCCCTTAGACACTTAACACTAGCGGTGTGACTTTGGGCAAGTCATTTACCCCAATTGCCCTCCAAAAAGCAAAAAATAAAGTAAAATTTAATTAAAATAAAATAAAATAAGAATCTCAAGGAAAATACTCAAAAAAAGTGGTAGGTAAGGGGCCTACCAGTGTCGACCCCTCCTACATCACTGCTTTATCTTTGTGGAGGGGCTTGTGTAGTTCAATGAAACTCTGAGCTAAACTATGCAGGATTACCCAAGATGCACAGATCATACCAGAGAATTCTGATAAATGGTTATTCCCATTTTAAATGATGAGGAAAAAAGTGAGACTGACAAATGGTGATCTACTGAAGAAGGAAATGGGTAACCACTCCAGTATCTTTTCCAAGAAAACCCCAAATGGGGTCACAAAGAGCTGGACACAACTAAAAATTGACTGAAATTTTTGGGGTGAGAAGACCAAGGTTTAAATCCCAGATTTGCTACTTACAACTTCTGTGACCTTGGGCAACCTCTCCGGGTCTGTTTCTTCACCCACAAAATAGGACCATGTAATTGCTAAGGTCCCTTCCATTTCTAAATCCCATGATTCTATAATATGTCATTTTAAGGTGTGCAGCATAGTGAGGAAACCAGAGATAATTGAAAGAATTAGAAATGTTTAACCTGGAAAATATAAAGCTAAAAGGGACATGGTCACTGTTTTCAAAAATCTCAATGGCTAATTATTTGTTATACTTGATGATAATGGGCAGAATGAGAAGCCATTGTGGGGAAAAGTTACAAGGAAGTTTATATAGATAGAAGAAAAAAAATCTACAAATGAAGTATGTAATGTCCTGGAAGGGAGATGGCTTCCCATCACTGGAAGCATCCAAGCAGGAACTCAATGATCACTTGTCAGGGGTGATGGCTGCTTGGGCTCTGGTCACACTACATGATGTCTGAGATCCTTCCTAGCTCTGAGGTTCCATGATTCCTGCTTTCTCAAAATGAATGAGGACAATCTAAAGTTTAAAAAAAACCTTCTTGAAAGTTATTTATACAAGAGGAAAAAGATGCATCTTGACTCTAAGTGAGGAGGGAAGCGTAAGTTGCCTAGCAACAGTGACAACAGATGAGCAGGACAAGTTTAGCTCTAGAAAATATTCTGCATTGGCACTTTGGGGCCACCAACAAGCATGGAAGCCTCAAGACTTAATGTACAGCATTTAGGAGAGTTCTAAGCAAATGAAAGCTGATGGAGGGTGTGTGTGTGTGTGTGTGTGAGAGAGAGAGAGAGAGAGAGAGAGAGGGAGAGAGAGAGAGAAAGAGGGGGGAGGGAGGGAGGGAGGAAGGAAGGAAGGAAGGAAGGAAGGAAGGAAGGATGGGAGGGAAGAAGGGAGGAAAGGAGGAGAGGGGAGAGGAGAGCTAGCTAGCTTAAGGCAAACTTATAAACACAATCCTTTTTTTTCATTGTATTAGATGTTTTTTTCTGCTTAAAATCACCAGGGCTCACAGACTAGAAAAGAAACCTTTTTAGATGCAATTACTCATTATCATTTTACCACCAGAAGAGGGATAATAGCAGCTGATGCTACTATTAGTGGAAACAACTGTGGGGGCACCCTCCTTGAGAGAAAAGAGGAAGACCAAAGAGGATTCTGATTCTGACAGAGATAAAAGGACCTTGGCATGAACCGTGGAGATAGTCCAGAGTGGCATGAGGTTAGAGCTGGAAAAGACCAGAGAGTCAGAGAATGGAGCTGGGACTGATCTTGGAGGTCATTTCACCCCGTCTCCTCAATTTACCAAGGTACCAAGGTACAAAGAGAAGTGAGTTGTGCAAAGTCTCCCAGTCAGTAAGCAGCTGAGCAGGTATTAGTAGAGCCCTGTTCCTCCAACGGCAGAGCCGGGGTTCTTTGCACTGTGCTATGATTAGAAGCCATCTCTCCCACCTTCCTCATCTCACAAATATGGAAACTGAGGCATAAAGAGCTTAAGTATATTTCCAAAAGTAATTATAACATTATTTTATTATTAGGTACATAGGTATATTAAGTGTGTGTGTGCATGTGTGTGTGCATGTGTACATAGGTATTAAATAAGTGATTCAAAGGTGATTCTTCTGACTCCAGGTCCTATGCCCTTTTTTCTACTATACCTTGATGCCTAAGGCGCAAGAAAAACCAATCATTAACAGTCCATCAGAAACGTTTGCTAAATATTATATGAATAATATTTATAGGGCATCAAAAGAGATGGGGAGGGAGGAATAGAGAGACAGAGACAGAGAGTGAGGGAAGGAGGGAAAGGGAAAGGGAAGGGGAGCAAAAGAGAGGCAGAGAACTAGTGAGACAGACATTGAATAAAAGATTCTTAACCTGGAGCCCATGAAGTTTTATACACACACACATATGTGTGTGTACATGCTACATACTCATAGTCATATTTATGTATATATATAGCCAAGTTCATATATTAACAACTATATTTCAATAAACCTGGTTTCCTTTGTAATACTTAGTGTTTTACTTGGGGCATTTAGCAAGCTGACTCTGAGAGCTCCATGGGTTTCTCTGGTGGTGGGGGCAGGGCAGGCAGCACACAGGATCCTGCAGCCACTGCAGTGATGGAGGGGGCGGGGCTGGCTTTGGGATCCAGAAAGCCTGGGCTCCTGCCTGGCCTCTGACGTTCACCAGTCCTGTGACCCTCAGTAGGTCAGAGGAGCTCGCTGACCTCAGGACCCTCTGGAAAATGATGAGTTTGGACTTCAGCTTCTCAGGTCATTGCCAGCACTGAGTGTCTCTTCTTCTGGCAGTGGCTGTCTCAGCCTCCTCTCCCTTCTCTTTGAAAATCTTTTTTTGTTCATCCTGAGGTCTTCCTATTCTTTTGAAGTAACCAGTGGCAGTGTTCCATCTCCCCTGCTCCCTGCACACACACACACACACACACACACACACACAGCCCCTTAAAAGTTTTGCTTATATGTATACGTATATGTATATATACACACATGTATATATCTGTAAGCATGTATACACATATAAACACACATATCCATGTACACAAACACGTCTGTGTCTAGGTATACACATGTACATATACTTATATATCCACACACATACATTATATACTGTTTACACGTTCCCCATCCCAATTAGCTCTGTGAGGCAGAAACTGCTTACTCAGCCCCTCTCTCCAACGCTTTAGGATGGCGCCTGGCATATTATGAATAAATGAATGAATGAGTGAAAGCTGAACATTTCCAAGAGCAGTCTTTGATCCAGGAGCTACAGTTCTGATTCCAGAGTCAACAGACCCACGTTCAAATCCAGACTCTGTTATTAGGCTTGTGGCCTTGGATAAGTCATTGTAACCTGTATGCTTCTTGTTTTCCTCAACTGAACAAATGATGGAGGTTTGGGGAGGGAGGGTTGCATTGGAGGATCACTAAGGCGGCTTTCGGTTTTAAGATTTGATCTTGAATTTTGCTCAAAGCTTGTGAGATTATCAAAGAAAAGCAGGAGCTTGGTTCCTCTCACCTATGGTGCTGTGGAAAATAGCTCATTGCAGGTTTGCCATGACAACAAGAGCGGGGCCCACTGTGGAGCTCTTTAATAAATATGACTGCTAGCGGAACCTCGAGACACCAGCTTCTTGGTCCTATAATAGGATTTTCTAGAGATAAGCAGTGAGATAACCTAAGTGAATGATGGGGAGTGCTGCTCCTTATCTGCCCCTCTTCCCCTCCATCCCCTTCGTCCCCTCTTAGCTCCACTGGCCATCTTCTGAACAAGCATTTGAACAGAGCTAGAGGAGACACCAAGAAGAGGGAAGATTTTGATTGGACCATGATAACTTCTCAAGGCATGCTTCTGGGAACACGCCTGGCAATTGACCCCTGGTCAAGAAAACTCTCTGAATGGTAACCACTACCCAATGAGGGAAAATCCTGAGTGGAGTTATCTTTTTAAGTAAGCCTTTATAAATTCCTCATGACACCATTTAAGTCACACACACACACATGCCCACATAACAACATACACACACACACACACACATACACCCTCTGCTCTTAAAAAAAAGTCCTAACTTACATTGTGCAGACTCCTAGCACTGAGCCTCACAAGCCCATGGTGCTGATCCAGCAGGGCAATAATGCGAAAGTAGCCTTGAATGCTGAGGGTCATCCAGTGATAGCTAACTTCTCTGTGTCCTGTTGGATATTTCAACAAAGTCTATGCCAGCAAACCAACTGTGTGATATACTGCTGCTTTAGCGCATAGGAAGCCTTTGAACAGCCCAATAATTGCTTGCTATTGTTTTCAGTCCTATCTGACCCTTCCATTTGGTGTTTTCTTGGTAGAGATGCTAGGGTGATTTGCTATTTTCTTCTCCACTTCATTTGACAGATGGGGAAACTGAGGCAAATAGGGTGAAGTGACTTGCCCAGGGTCACATGGTTAGTAAGTGTCTGAGACCAGATTTGAACTCAGGAAGATGAGTTTTCCTGACTCCAGACCTGATGCTCTATTTGCCACACCTAGCCACCCTATATTGAATGTACTGATTTATATGTGTTATATCAACCAATGGGATTTGAATACAAGGATTACCTTTGCTTTTTCTTTCTGTCTCCAGTGTTTTACACAAAGTTTTGGCACCTAGTGTTTAATAAATGCTTGCTGATTGATTCATTGATATATACTAGCTGTGTGACCATAAGAAGATCATATGACCACTCAGTGCCTCAGGTAATTCTGTGTGGGAGAAGGGAGTCCCCATACCAGGAGTCTTCTATTCTGATGACATCATGGCCATTAATACAAAATTTCTTATGAGACTAGCTAAAAGGAAGTAGTGTTATGGTACTGGGGGAGGAGGAGAAGGGGTAAAAGGCTAGGAATGCTGATCTGTGTTTGAGAACTCAGACCTATTTGGACAATTGGAGAAATGGGCATCCAGGAAGGAACTTCACATTCAGAGACAGAACTGGGGAAGGGAACGAGAGAAATGAGGGTAGAAGAGATGAGGAAACACACCCTACTAGCATCATCTGCTTGAGGGTAGTACAGAGAAGACCACTGGGTAAGGAATCAGAAGACCTGACTCCAAATTACAGCACTGTCATTTATAACTGTGTGACCTTGGATAAGTCTCTGCTCCTTCTAAGACTAAGTTTCCATCTGTACAATGATGGGGCTAAACTAGAAACATCTCCCTCTATGGCCACTTCCAGCTCCCAAGACCTTTGATCCCATCTGACAATTTTCTGGGCTGACCCTACAGCCACCACCCTGAGAGACAGAAAAAGTACATGGGACATAGATTTACAGCTGGAAAAATCCTTAGAAGGCCATCTAGTCTAGCCCACTGCTTTTACAGATGAGGAGCCTGAGGCCCAGACAGCAGCAGTGACTTGCCCAAAGTCATTCGGGCTATACTAGGAGAGCTGGGCTTCAAACCCAGGCCTTTCACCCAAGATACCTGGTCAGTCTTTTCTCAGAACATCATGGAACCTCATTGATCCGGCCCTTAGCATAGTGGCCAGTGAATAGTGGGCATTTAATAAATGCTAGTTGACTGAATGAATTAATGCTTACAATAATATTGGAGGGAGAATAAGCCCTCAACAATTGCGTATTATATGATTTCATTTAGTCCTGACAGCTACACAAGAATGCCTTCTCCAGAGCACTTGACGAGAGCAGGGTTATCCAGCCTTTGTTCCAAGTCATCTAGGGAAGGGTCTAACCCTAGCACACAGAGTTTGATGCCTGGGGACAAAGCCCAGGATCAGGATTTGGAGACAGGTGCTGTTCTGTATCCCTACTATACAGATGGGGAAACTGAGGCAAATAGAGATACACAGCTAGGAAGTATCTGAGGCTGGATTTGAACTCAGATTTAAGTCCTGACTCCAAATCTTAGGCTCTGTCCCCTTTTTGAGTGGAATGGAGAAGGGAAGCATCTTCAGGTACTGGGTAGACTAGACCACTGCTAACAGCCCTTCCTGCTGAGGGACTCTGACTAGATGAATAAAATTTTATTCCATGAAAACACTAAGCACATTAATCCCATGCTGATGCAGGGCCCAGGCAAGCAGTCAAAAAGCAAAGAAAAAAATTTCCATTATCCTGATGCTTCCTTGTTCTACACAGGACCAATTTCTGTCTCAGAAACCTGATTGATTCTCCAGTTGCTTTGAAGCCATCTGGACTGAGCCAATGTTCCCTACCATCACTTGCTAAACTCTAGTTTAGCAATCATTCCCTCTGTGACTGTCATTTTTCGATGATGGAGATGTTCTAGGCTTTGGAAAAGATCGGAAAAGGCTGTGAACCCTCCGCATCTGTGGTTCTCTGTGAGGAGACAGTCTCAGAAGATGATCCCAAGTTGTGAGAGAAGGGTGCCCTCCCCTGGACATTTTTAAAGTGCTTACTCCCTCTTCCCAAAAAAGCAGAGAAAATTGGTGCCTAATCCAGGGAAGGATTCAGCAGTGATTGCCTCGTACCAGCAAGACGTCCTCCAACACCCACAGATGCCGTGCAATTTTTTTTTATATTGGAGTTAAAGTCCCTGTTAAACCCTGATCTGTGCAAAGACATATTTGAAACATCCAGCAAAGGTTCTAATATTGTCTTCACTCTTGGACATTATTTTCTAGGTTTATGACCTTGGCTTGACTATCCCTGAACAGCTCACCTACCATCACCAGCTCTGCCCAACGAGTACTTTTCATTACATCCCTCTGGGCTAGGCTGAATGAAAGGTAAGCACTGAAGAAACAACTCTCAAACCTATAAATGTTACCCTAATGCAGCCAGGATAGCAAAGAAGCTCACAAAAGCAAATTATGTTTTTAGCTAAAACTAGAAAGATTAGGGATGACCCAGTCCAGTCCCTTCATCTTATAGGAGAGGAAACATAACAAGAGATGGGAGGTGATTTTCCCAAGATCCCCACAGTTCTAAGTGACAGAGCTGGTATTGAATTCAGGTCTTCTGATCCAGAATCCAGGGCACTCCCCACTGTACCACACTGACTTACCTTAATCTTCTCCCTGGCCCCTTCCTTGAAGAGCTGTTGGTTTTATGGCACATAAAGGCTGCATTTGGGGCATTTTTACTTGACAAAAAAGCAACATTGGATGGAGTATGGAGTACACAGTCAGCAAAACTGTGGTTCAAATTCTGCTTCCTACATTATTTTTTTTACTCTGGAGAAGTTAGTTGGGCTTTCAGAATCTGAGATAACTCCCCCAGACTTATTTACTAAATTATAGAGTGGTTGAGAGGTTAAGATCCCTTCATCCAAAACACACACACATACACACACACACGTACACCCTGTCATATCAAGGATCCTTTGCTCATTCATATTCAAGGACTGTCTTTGAGCTCATCTCTATGAATGTACCCTCAGTTATAGAACAAATGAACTAATAATAAACTCCCCTAGTATTTACATGGTTATCTTCAGATTCGCAAAGTGTGTTCTATCCATCACTTCAACTGAGCTTCACAACATCCCTCCGTTACTACCCCCATTTTACAGATTAGGAAAACTAAGGCTCAGGGAAGTGAAATGATTGTCCAAAGTCACATTCTTCTACCTAGTGCCAGATTCCAGCTCCAAACCCAGCTCCCTTTCTGCTACATGCTCTACTTTGCACATCCTATTCATAGAGGTTGGAACAGAAGCCAGGAGTTCTGCCTTCCCAGTTATCCTACTTCAGACTTGCATCCTCATGCAGAGATGATCCTAATGCTGGTTGCCTTCCTGTGAGTCTTGGTGTAAAACCTAGTTCAGTCTGAATATTGTGAACAGAGAATGATTCTGTTTTCCCAACATATGTTCTCTGGACCTTTGGTCCTGTACTGATGCTAATGTCATACACACAGAGGAAGGAGAGATGCTGGAACAACAGAAGGCCTGCTTCCTTCACTAAAAATACCAGTGACTGCTCACTTCTGTAAGGATTTTAGCTCTTTCAAGCCATGAGCATGCCATGTAGTGAGAAGCAGAATGGCGTGGTGGGAAGTGCTTGATTTAAATCCAAGCGTCCTGGGTTCACATCCCTGTTCTGCCACTTAATACCTAGATGACTTGGGATGAGTCTGTTCTCTTCTGTGGGCCTTCATTTCTCTGTCTGAAGCCACAAGGTATAAGGAATTGGGTACTCAGAAAAACCTGGGTTCAAATCCTTCCTCTGACATTAACGACGTTGGTGACCACAAGTGATTCACTTAAATCTCTCTAAAACAGGGCTACTAATTCTCATGCAGTTGGATTCACCAGTTGAAAGGCAACGTGTCACGGAAAAAGGATGATATGATTGTGTGCCAAATGCTCTGGGTTAGAATCTCTGCTTTGTCAACTATAACCCATTTGACCTTAAACAGGTTATCTTCTTTAGGCCACCATTTTCTTCATTGGAAAAATGAAGATGTTGGACAAGATGGTCCCTTTCAGTTCTAAATAGTCTCCCTTATAGAATTTCTAGAGAAAAATGTTCAAATGTGCCGAGAATGGAAGCTACCTCTGATGATGTCCTGGAAAGCAAAATCCCCTCACCTTAAGGCCCCAGGGAGTTAGAGAACAAAACAGAAAACCTCTATCTCCCTATCTCCTCAGCTGCAGAAAACCCAGTAGGGATGGAGACAGGGGGAAAGGATGAGACAGAAGCACAAAATGTGAGAGCCAGAAGGGGACATCTAGTCTGACTCATACACCAAATGAATCCCCCTCTATGACATGTCTGACCAATTGGCCAGCCAGGCTCTGCCTCAAGACCTCCAAGGTGGAGGAACTCATCACCTCCCAAGGCAACTCATTCTACCATGGGACAGCTTCCATTGCTAGTTTAAATACTATAAAATGCTTCTGCTTTGTCGTGGAGGGTTCAGAAAACTCCTTTTATGCTTAGAAATAGCCCCCAGTCAGTTGCTCTGAAAACAGAATCCCATGATTCTAAAAGTCCGAGGTTCTAGAACCCCAATATCATAATCCCATGATGCCCAGTGCCAGGATGACCTTCAAGTTGCAGAATCACAGATGTTGAGCCAGGAAGAGCCTTGGTCTAGCTCCTCCCCCCATTCTGCAGGGAATAATCACTTTAAAGTATAAACAGACCTTTGCTGATACAGGATGTCCCAAATCAGTGCCACTTTGAGATTTAATTGTTTACAACTTGAAGACCTTTATCTCTTTTAACTATACAAGCACACTGAGAGTTAAATGGTACTGGTTTCATCCCCGGAGAGTCCCTACTCACCCATACCCTACTATCAAAAGAGGTTTGAACCAAGGACTGAGCCTAAGACTATGACTTTATCCACCTTGTCTTTTTTTTAAGGGGGAGGGCAGGGCAATTGGGTCACAACCCAAGGCCACACAGCTAGTAAGTGTTAAGTGTCTGAGGTGAGATTATGCACCATGTCTTGCTGGTTCAGATGAAGACACAGAGGTCTTATCACCAAAGATAAAGAAGATGATATAATGGTGGAGTCCAGACTGGAACCCAGCACCCCCGATTCTAAACTGAGATCTATTTCCATGATACCACAATGCCTCAATTTTCAGCAAAGGACAGTGCCAGTCAAGTCCTCCCAGAATGCTTTGCTGAAAAGACTGCAAGAAACAATAGTAAAGAAGAATCACACTCACAGGTCCAAGACACTGGACATAAGTCAGGCTTTGCATTGGTAAGAGACGTTGTCTTTTCTCTGAGGATTCATTAGCTGGAGCAATATTTTAATATCTGTACAAGGTTTAAAATCATAGTAATAAGGATCAAAGTGGAAGAATTTGTGGCCACAGTTGCTCTGAAATGTCATCTGCTATGAAGGTTGTGATCTACATGGGCTGGGGGAGACTAGGCACATGAAGGAAAGGAGGTATCCTCCTGGTTTTGAAGTCTAGGCATAGACCAGATAAGGTACCCGAATATCAGCTGCTGTCAGGGGAAAAACTGAACTTCCACATCCAATCCCCTTGTCTGAATTCGATAGCAATTCTTGTCTGTTCCACACAATTTATCCCTTGATTTAATGCCGCCTAAGTTCTGTTCTCTTCTCATTTCAGGTATGTACCTCTTGTCTACAGCTCACTTCCCAGTACCTCAAGGGCAGAGAACAACCCCACCACCACTTCAGATTCCCCAAAGCAGTAGAGTAATGGCCAGAAAGGAAGATGGTGAGTAGATACTTGGGGTCTTGATGCAATCAAAGAGCAAAAATGACCAGCTGATATCTCTGGGTCTAAGTGCGGGGATCACGGCCTTGAAGAATACCTCCACGTATTGACAGTGATTTGAATATGCTCCAAACAAGGTTTCCACGAAGGCAGAAAATGCTTACGGTGCAGACCTATCAATAACCACAGAGAGGAATAATTTACCCAGGCACTGAGTCATTTTTAGCAAATGGTAAATAGAAAGCTAAAATGTAAAAATAAAGAAGTCAGCTGGAAAAAGAGCTCAGAACTCCACAAAGATTTCAGGGAGGTGTTTGGTTATGTGACTTGCAGTGTGGTGGAATGTTTAACTAGAAAGGAACTTGAAACAATGAATGTCAGAACTGAGAAATGAACACCAAGTGTCCGAACTAAGAGGGCCTTCAAGAACACAGGATGTCAGAGCTGGGAGGGCCCTTAGAACACAAGATGTCAGAGCTGGGAGAGCCCTTAGAACACAGGATGTCAGAGCTGGGAGGGCCCTTAGAACACAGGATGTCAGAGCTAGGAGGGGCCCTTAGAACATAGGAGGTCAGGGCTAGGAGGGCCCTTAAAACAATGAATGTCAGAGCTGTAAAAAGCCTTAGGATACAGAATGTCAGAGCTGCAAGGCCTTAGAGCACAGAATGTCAGAGCTGGAAGGGCCCTTAGAATATACTACGTTACAGCTAGGAGATCCCTGAGAACACAGAATGTCAGAAATTTAAGGGCCCTTAGAATACAGAATATCAGAGCTGGGAGGTCCCTGAGAACGCAGGATGTTCTAGGAAGGACTTTAGACCAGTTTCAGAAATGGAAGGATTCCTAGAACAAAGAATGTCAGAAAAAAAAGAAAGGTTAGAGTATATAAGCCAGGTTAATATGTTTGTTGATCTTGTAAAGCTGGGTTTTTTCTCTTCATTTCTTTTTAAATCTTTGCAGCATGGGATAGTTCACTGACTAAGGCAGTGGAAAGAGATATATTCAGAAATGAATGAGATTTTAAAAGAAAGAGAGACATCACTAAAAATAAGAATAATGTTTTTAAGGATGCCCCAATGTCAGAGCTGGAGTACTATGATTCTATGATCCCAGAACAGAGAAGGGCCTTAGTGATCAGCTAGGTCATCTCCCTTGGCTTATAGATGTGTAAAATGAGACCCAGAGAGACGAGCCTTATCCATCCCATAAGAAGCAGAGCCCAGAAGTGGAATCAAGGCCTTCTGATTTCAGATCCACCACACTG
Source organism: Pseudocheirus occidentalis (assembly GCA_028646575.1). Lineage (NCBI taxonomy): Eukaryota > Metazoa > Chordata > Mammalia > Diprotodontia > Pseudocheiridae > Pseudocheirus > Pseudocheirus occidentalis. The sequence continues at coordinate 35,205,536 of CM053596.1, read as the reverse complement.
TTCTATCATTTTATGATATTGCAGCCGAACGTTGTAAGTGACCTGAGAAATGTTCCAGGTCTCCCTGTGCTTAGACACAAAGTCAACTCTGAGGGCATTAAGTCCTGGTCAGAGTTCTACCTCTAACACAGTGGTTCTCAACCTGTGGATCATGATCCCTTTGGGGGTCGAACGACCCTTTCACAGGGGTCACCTAAGACCATCGGAAAACACATATTTTCGATGGTCTTAGGAACCAAGACACTGCTCCCCTATCAGTCTCCAGGCGGGTCTGCCCACATACAGATATGCCCACATACAAGTGTTAAAGGGTTGTGGCATTAGGAAGGTTGAGAACAACGCTCTAACACATAGTGACTGTGTGACCCTGGGCAAATCCCTTTTCTCTCCAAGCTCCAGGCAATTCTCTAAGATTATACATTTGGGGGAAGGGGAAGCTATGACCTCATTGGTAGAGGGGGCTTCCTCCCAATCAACAAATATTTATTGAATAACTACTATGCTCCAGGAACCATGCTTGGTACTGGGGACAGAAATACAATGAATGAGAGGATCCCTAATCATGAGAAGCCCAGGTTCAGGCCCCATCTCATCTCCTTATCTGTGTCTATCAGGCTTTAAAGAACCTGACTGAGAAGAACAGGGAGATTCATGGGAATCTTCTTCATTTTCATGTAATTTGAGTTGGCATGACCATCTAGGGGCATTGTCACTGGGATGCCAATGCAGTCATGAGAGCTAGAAGGCCGTTTAACTTGGAAGTCTCCTTTCTACCCCCACCACAATTTGTCCAGGGCCACACAATCAGTATATGTCAGAGGCAGAATTTATCATGGGAAAGAAAAGGAAGGAAGGAAGGAAGGAAGGAAGGAAGGAAGGAAGGAAGGAAGGAAGGAAGGAAGGAAGGAAGGAAGGAGGGAGGAAGGAGAGAGGGAGAAAGGATTTACTAAGGATGCACTAGGCTAGGCACCTTACAAATGCTATTTCGTTTAATGCTCAAAATAACCCTGATAGTTCAAGGCTCTTAATATCCCTATTTTACATTTCAGCAAACTGAGGCAGACAGTGAGGTGACTTGCCCAGGATCACACAGTTAGTAGGCATCTGGAGCTCTAGGGCCAGTGCTCTATCCATCTAGCTGTCAGTGTTACCTAGATGCTAGAGTGAGAAGAGAGCAGTAAAATATGATTGTAACAAAGTCTTAGTGGAAAGGCAAGAGGGAACCACATTAGGAAGAACTTTGAAAAGCAGAAGATGATTTTCTATTTGATTCTGGAGGTCATGGGGAACCCCTAGAGGTTATTGAGCAGAGGAGGGGCTGTCATGATCAGATCTGCATTTTAAGAACATCACATTAGGGGTTGAATAGAGGATGGATTGGAGTGGGGAAGAGACTTGAGGTTAGTGCAGTAGCCCAGGTGTGGGATGGCAGTGCCAGAAGAGAGAAGGAAAAGTTGAGAGATGTTGGAAAAGCAGAAGCACAAGAGGTGACAGATTGGTGGGGAGTGGGGGGGACACAGTGAACAAAGGCATCCCTTCCCTCAGTGGCGAATCTTAAACAGCACCTGGTCTTCAGGCTGCATCTTGGGTTTATATAAGGAGGAGCTGTGATTTTCTGGAATGAAATCATCCAGTCCTCAACTAACAATTAGCTCAGTGTCTATTTCAGGGCAGTTTTCAAAGAAAATAAAAAGAAGCAAAGTTGTTTCACTGGGATGTTCATGAATAGGAAAAAACATGTATAATCCAGAACAGCAGAAATCTGGATCCTATCCACAGGATTTTCTAAGCAACCCTAGAATAATAACTCTCATTTCTGCAGCAGTTTATGATATACAAAGCCCTTTTCTCTAAATAACACTGAAAAGTAAGTTATGCAGTTCCATCTCTCACCTCCATGCCTTTGCACAAGTGAGTAGCTAACCATGCACTCCTTCCTCATTCACATTTCTTATAATCCTTAGCTTCCTTGAAAGCACTGATCAAGTGCTCCTACCTGATATAATTACATTTACATATAGGTATATGTTACATATAGTATTTATTTACATAATACACACACACATACTATATCCCCCCCAAGTATATGTAAACTCCTTGAGCTACTTTGAACCCCTAGTGCTTGAACATCATAAATACTTAGAAAAATATTTATGGAACTGTTGAACTGAATTGCTATTATTAATTAAACCCATTTTGTAGATGAGGAAACTGAGAGTCAGGGAAGAAAGTGACTTGCCCCATTTCCCACAACTAGCATATAGCAGAGGCAGAGCTCAAATCCAAGTCTCTGGACTCACAAAGTTCAGTGTATTTTCCACTATTTCATACTGAATGGAGAAGCAGATTCTGCCTCTCTCCCCTGTTTTCCCCACTTACAGAGTTCAGAAACTCATCACTATATCTATCAACAGATTCTTAGAAAGAATTTGTCACTACTAGACATTAGTGAAAAAATGTGTTCAGTATTAAAAGGAGGGCATTGCCTAAAATACAGAGTATCCCAATAAAATATACACATGATCCGAGAATAGATTTCTTAAACAAAAATTACATTAAAATATAGAATGCTGGCTCTATCATTTAGTATCTATATGAAGTAAGTCACCTCATCCCCCTGAGCTTTTATTTCCCTATCTAGAAAACAAGGAGCTAGACAAAGAGCTGACCTCTGGGGTCTCTTCCAGTTCTTAATCTCTTATCTTTTTCTAATGTTACAACACAGCTCAAGGAAATAGCTATTTACCACCAAGTTATATGAAATCTTGGATTAAATGAGTATTTATTTAGTAAGCTTCTATCACGTAAATAAAATGTTTAAACACGCTTATCCTTGATTTTACTCTTTCTTCATTCTATCTTCAGTCTCACTTGGCATTTAAGGTTCTCTACAATTTGACACAACCTACCTTTCTGGTTTTATTTCATGTCTCTTCCCTTCATACTTTATAGTCCTGGACTAATCTCTGTTCATAGAACCTGATGTGAAATCTCCCGCCTCCATGCATTTGCCAAGGTCATGCGACACACCTAGGATGTGTTCTTTCCTCATTTTTGACTCTCAGAGGCAGAATTTCTGTCTTTTATCTCCCTGTCCCCACTATCAAGGATCAGCTCAGATTATACCCCATTTATGAAGCCTTCACTAATCCCCACCCACTTCCACAAGTGAAAAATTTTCTCCTTCTAGATTGTTTTAGAGCATTTTGTGTTGATCTCTCTTTCACCCATATCACATTCTGTTACTTACCTACATGTACATCATGCCCTTTCCCTGGATGAATGTAAGCTCCTCAGTGAGGAGTTCTGAGAAGTCTTCTTGTGTTTAGTAAGCATATACAACAGTGTCGTATTTCATCCATATACCCTAAATTCAGCCTAACTATCCATTAAAGAAAAACTAAGTGGATGAACAATACCTACAGTGGCATTCAATTATAAACAACCAATAAAGATGGTATGATAACTCATCTATCTTGGAAAGATACAATAAATGTAATCAGAAAAAATCTATCTTTTTGAGGCAAAGAATTTTGTAACAAAGAATTGGGGTAAAAAGGCAGACTTGTGACAAGAATGAGAAACAACTGACAGATTGAGTGCACAAGTGATTGTTATCTGCGCAATATCGAGAACTATAGAAGGTCCCCAGCATGTTGTTTTCCCTATTAAAATTGTAAGCTCCTTAAGGACAGAGATTATTTTTAAATTTTTCTTTGTATCACCCAGAAGTTGGTGCCATGTTTAGGCACACAGTGCTTAACTAATATTTATTAATTGTTTGATTGTATGGACACACTAAAGAGATTTCCTGAGAAGACATAGACAGGAGTCACACAGAAAGAGATAGAGTACACGGTTCAACTTTGCCACCATTGGAGGGAACCCCAACTTAGATGATATTGTAGATTCAGCAAAGCGTCAAAGTCAGTGTCATTAACACCTAGTCTACAGTAAGAACTTAATCACTGTTGACTTGCACAGAACTGATCTCAGCTTTTATGCATTTTGATGACTCTGGACAAGCCACTCACCTCATTGAATGATGATTCTCTTCACTATTGCCTTTTGGAATCTCTAGATACCTTCAGGACTCAGCCCTGTTGCCATTTCCTTTAAGATGCCTTTCCAGATGCTCCTAATTATCAATATTCTCCTTGCTTCCCCCCTACCAATTACATTGTTTTTAAGGAGATTAATTATGAGTTCCCTAATTGACTCAATGCATTTACAGAGCACTGAGGTTTAGAGGCATCTGATGGGCACCTTTCCATGGGGAAGTGTGGGCATCTCCACCTGTAGTTTATTTAAAATGAAAAGATCATGACTGGATTTTAAAGGCTGGGGCTGCCTCTAAAATGATCTGATTGGCTAGGACTCCAGGAAGGAAGGATTCTTATTGCAAAAGACACCTCTCTGGAGTTGCCTTCCAAAGAGAGTAACAGATTGCTTTCAGCTTTTTTTTTCACCCTTTCCCTGTTTGTGGGACAGACCAACACATAAATGAAGGGATCTATATTCTGAATGGGTGGAGGAAAGGGAACCTGGGAACCAATAACATCTGCCTATAACAGGACAAAAATGCAAAGAAGTTGTGTATGCATACCCACAGTTTTCTTGATCACTTGGTCTAAACTAGTGGTTCTCAACCTGTGGGTTATGTTCAATTTGTAACAATAAAAATACATCCTGAATATCATATATTTACATTATGATTCATAATAGTAGCAAAATTACCATTACGAAGTAGCAATGAAAAGAATTTTATGGTTGCATTCACCACAACATGAGGAACTGCATTAAAGGGTCATGGCATTAGGAAGGTTGAGAACCATTGGAGACTTTTCCCAGCCCCAGAGAGTTTAGTTGCTATGGAAATAATAATGTTTCTGCATTGGGAACTTTACTTTTTCCCCACAATGAGAACTGTTTTTGCCATCTATTTGCCCAAGGCACCTGAGGGTAGAGGTCATGGAAAATGAAATTCTTGAAATCCAAAGTCCTGTGTAGATATATAGGGTAGTGGATTTTGACTTCCTAGACAGTATGATCCTAGAATCCTTGGGTAGCGTCAACTTCAGGGATCACTCCATGAGTAACATCCAATACAAGAATTCAAAGAAAGTTCTAACAAGAGAAAGGATTTCTTAAGCAGCATGTTTCTTGAAGAAAGAATGGCCATCCTTCCACATGGCCTCTGCTACTGAAGGGCCAAACTAATAAATAAAGAGGGTGGGATAGGGAGCGGACACAAGAGTTTTAGACTTTGTTAGCACCCCCACCATTACCACGAGTGACCCAGACGATGAAAATTCAATGAGAGGAAGATTGCTCACCAGAAGACATGAAATGTATTTGCCGTCTGGTGGGAACATAAACCACAGGGGATACTGTGGAGACAGGGAAGAAATATGTAGGAACTAGTGGAAAAGTTGCACAAAATAAAGCTCTCTCTGTCATTCCCTGTCTCTATCTTTCTGTTTCTCTCTGTGTCTTTTATGAAATACACCGCAGTGTCTAAGTAGCATCCCAATAGAAACCCCAGATTGATTTCCTTCTGATCGCAATGATTTTGAGGGTTTTGTGTGTTTTCTGTAATTATTAATAGGCTCCCATGAATCCTCAGTATGTCCTAAGTTTTCTGTGAATGAAGCAAAAAATGCCCTATACCTGATATATATTTGTAACCTTGAGTACTTATATAGTATATGGAGATCCTTTTACCAACATTTGTAGAAACCCAGGCAGAAGTACATTTTGGGACTTTAATAAAAAACAAACAAAACAAAAACCCCAAGATGGGATACCAAATAACGCTAATTGTTATTTGAGCAGAGATAAAAATGAAACCTAAATCAGAGGGTGGCAAAGTGAGGGTGAGGATCATAGCTGTGACTGGGCCAGTGATGAGGGTTCTTGTGGTAGATTGTGGCAGGAAAGAATGACTCCTTTAGCTTCGACCCTGAGGTTAGACCCAGTCTAAGTCCAGAGTGGATGGAGGGATGGGCTCCACAGGTCATATGCATGACCTGCACATGTACATATATGAGTTGATATACTCTCGCCAGTGGATTCTAAGGTCCCTGAGGGTAGATACTGTTTCTTTTTTGTCTTTGTGTTCCTAGTGCCTGGCATCCTAGTAGGAATTGAATAAATGTTTGTTCTGATAAACTGAGTTCTTTGGAAGACCAGAACCAAACCCCAAATTTGGTTAGCATGGGGCCTGTGGGTGATGAAAACAGAGATGGTCTGACTGGAATGTAGGGGAGAAGTGTGTGTGTGTGTGTGTGTGAGATGAAGGGTGCAGGGGTTGGGGGAGTGCAGAAAGCAGACCAGTCCCAGACAAAAGCCAAACAGCTGATTAATCAGATTAGAAAAACAGCGTATGTGCAAATTATCAGCAAAGAAATAAGATTTGCTTTTTTTCTGCCTGTCAAGCTACTTATTCATCCTAACATGACTGTTCAGCTAGTTCAATAGATGGAGTGAAACACCAGGATCCAGCTGAGAACAGAGCTGAAGGCAATGAAATTGAATTGCACGAAAAGAGCAAAATTAACATAGGCTAAAACCAGGGCGGGGAAATCTCCCCTCTTCAGAAGGACAGCTTTTCACATCGATCACAAAGATAAAGGGTAAAGAGAAGGAAATTTCTGCCTGGAGATTATTATTGTTATTATTTTAATCGTTTTGATAAGGAATGGCATTTGAGAGTGGGGACAGAGGCTGAGTTTAAAGCAGAAGTGTTCGAGTCTGCAACCGACCCTCATTCCACACATACCGAAGAAGACAGAAATTGTTTCTTCAGTCTTGCTGTGCCCAGCAAGTACCAATCACTTGCCTGAGCCTGGAACAAAGGGAACCCAAGTCAGAGTGTGACAAAGGGAGGGCAAAGGCCATGGCCATCGCTGACCCATGGGCAAGGGTATCATGGTGAACTGTGATAGGGAACAAAAGTAGAAGGTATGGTACAGTTAGGTTAAGATTGCAGGGAGATGCCTCCCAGAGCTTCAGAGAAAGGCAGGGCAGTGATGGGAGAGGCAAAGAAACTTTAAAAGACCCAAATACCTCAGAGATATCAAAGACTTCAAGCAATGGGCCCTGTACTTGACTGTCATCAAAGCAGACTTCAGAGTCAATGACATTTTCTATCTGCATCGCATAAGTTTAAAACAGGGCAGAGGACGCACGTGATAGGAGGTCTATCCTTCAGACAAGACCAATTTGTTCCCTACCTGAAGGTCTTTATGGGAGCAAATGGTCAAGAAGCAGAGGGCACAGATGCCATGCTCAGAGGCCCCCTCCAGACTGGATGTGGTCTTTTCATCAGCATCACCTTTGGACCATGGTTTGAGCTCCTGACACCATTTGGAAGATGAGACAGTGGTCTATGTTCCTGTCTACTTTTACTTTGATCCTAAATTAAAGGTCAAAGGCCACTGAGCAAGAAAGGGATGGGAACTCATTCATAATGTAGCTTGTGGCTTCTCTCCAGTTTATAATTCCAGCAGGGAAGCAAACATCCGTGCACTTGGGTGGATGGGGGGATTTTGTTGTTGATTTTCTTTTTAACTTCAATGATTTGAACAGTTTCAAATAACAATAATCCTCCATTCAAGTATTACCTTCTGTGATCGAACTTGCTATTTGTCTGTCTCTTTTTCTTTCTCTGTTTTTATGTCTTTCTCTTTTCTCTCCCTCTCCTTCTCCTTCTCCTTCTCTCTCTCTCTCTCTTTCTCTCTCTCTCTCTCTCTCTCTCTCTGTCTCTCTCTATGTCTCTCTCTCCCTCCTTCCCTCCCTCCCTGTCTGTCTACGTCTCTCTTTCTCTCTCTGTCTCTGTCTTTCTTTGTGAGTTTTTATCTGTCTCTGTCTCCCGGTCTGTATTGCACTCTTTGTCCCTTTGCATGTCTCTTTGTCTCTCTCTCTATCTGTCCTTCTCTATGTGTCTCTATCTGTATGTCTCTGTGTGTCTTTTTCTCTATCTGTCTCTATCCCTCTGTCTCTGTGTCTCTCTGTGTCTCTGTGTGTATCTCCTCTCTCTCTGTCTCCCTCTCTCTCTGTCTCTCTGTCTCTCTGTCTCTGTCTCTCTGTCTCTCTCTGTGTGTGTCTCTCTCTCACACACACACACACATCCTGTTACTACTACTTTCTTTTCCCCTTTCCAAGGTTCTCTTGCATCTGGTCTCTTGGTATCTTGTAGCATGGCTATATTTTTGTACATGTCATCCTCCTGTAGGAGGTCTTCAACAGAGAGTCAGACACATAGTAGGCACTTATTAGATAGATGTAGCTTAATTGACTGAATAATGTGAGCTCCTTGAGGTCAGAGATGTTCAGTTTTGACTAGCAAAGTGTCTAAAATGTAACAGGCGATTAATAAAAGCATGGGCTTCCCCGCCACTGCTTTAGTAAATTAATAGCAGCTCACATTCCAATAGAATGTAAGTTCCTTGAGGGCAGGAATTCTTTTGTTTTAGTCTTTATATCCCTGATGTCTAAAACTGTATCTGGCACAAAGAAAGTGCTGAATAAATATTTCTTGAGTAGCACTCTTGAATTTATATAGTGTTTTAATTTTGCAAGGCACTTTATATAGTTTCATTTAATCTTAACAAAGACCCAGTGATAAATATATAAAAATTACCCCCATTTGAGGTATCTAGGTGGCACAACAAATAGAGCAACAGCCCTGGAGTCAGGAGGACCCGAGTTCAAATTTGGCCTCCGACACTTAACCTACTTATGAGTTGTATGACCTTGGGCAAGGCACTTAACCCCAGTTGCCTTGCCTTCCCCCCTTCAAATTGTCTTTAATTATCTCCATTTTGCAGATGAAGAAACTGAGATGAAGTGCCTTGCCAAGGGTCACAGAGAGAAAACTGGAATCCAGATCTTCCTGACTCGAAGTCGAAGCCTCTATCTACTCTGTCATATCTCTTATACACTCTGCTCCATGGTAAGCAATCATAGGATCATAGATTTATAGTTGAGAGGGACCTTAGAAGCCACTCCAGCATTTATTTTACAGATAAGGAAACTGAGGCCCAGAGAAGCTATGCCTTGCTCTTCTAGTAAGTACCTGAGACAGGATTTGAACTTGGGTCTTCCTGATTCCCAGTCCTTCACTCTATCCACTGTGTCACCTGGCTGCTTCTGTCTTCATGAGCTGCTGTGACTAAAAGAATCTTCTCAGTGACAGCACTCTATTAATGAGTCCTTCTGAACTTAGCTATGGAGCAAGAAAAGGAATATAATGTAATGGGGGAAGTATTGGGAATTGGAAGGTTTGTATGTGTTGATTCCGAGGGAAAGAAGCAGAAAAAATAGAGTGATGCCCCTAATGACTGCAACAGTAGAACTGAAAATTCCTCTGAAATGTAGCCTAAGTCAAACTGAAGGCAAGGATCAGTGTTCACTGTGTAGGATGGAGGCAAAGCACAGCCCTCCCTTGGCAGGCAGGGGAGGCACCACTGGGGCCAACAGTGGCGTCTATGATCAGACACTTGCTGTTTGACTTTGTTAAACTGTTTTACTTGGTGTCCAAGAGGAGTTTTGGGGGGAGTGGGGATATCAGGAATCTTTTAAGCGAGAAAAGAAAGGAAGGGAGGGAGGGAGGGAGGGAGGAAGGAAGGAAGGAAGGAAGGAAGGAAGGAAGGAACGAAGGAACGAAGGAACGAAGGAACGAAGGTTTGGATTTGAAATTAGGAGAAACTTGGGTTCCTATCTCCCCTTTATATGACCATGAGAAAGTGAGGTAAGCTCTCTGAATCTCATTTTCCTCATAAATAATATGAGTATAATTATACCTGAAAAATTCTGCTGTAATCAGACTGTTGTAAGTTCTGATGTGTGAAACACTCTGAAGATGTCCTTGGGCAGCCTCCACTAGTCCACTATTGAGCCTTGGCCTGAAGCCTTGCCACTCGGTAGGCCCTGTCAGGGTTTCTGCTCCACTGCTACAGCTTTTGAGTGTCCAAGGTCACCTCTCTATAACAGTGAAGCATAAAAGTGGGACTACGGTGGAGGTGTTGATTTTTAAAGTCTCTTAAAATGCCATCAATTACCCTCAACATTCCGTCACTCGTGATGGAATTAGAAGCATGTTGGCATTGGTGCATGCAAAGCTGAATACTCGTCTCCCTGCCAAAGCCTAAAGATGATTGACTGAATTGGACCAGATAACCAACCTGCCAAGATGCCCTTAACCCTGGAGGGCCTCACCTGGTGGGAAGCTAAACTTTATGCTTGAAATGAGAAATGAACTGGAAAGTCCACAAATTTTCCAGAATACCTTAGAGATCAGAGGTCATTCAAAATTCAAATTGAACAGTTCCAAGGAATCACAACATATCCACCAAATTGGCAGTGATGGAAATATCCATTGCTGTAGTAGCCATCAGAATGTGACCTAATTATGTGACTAGAAACTATGTGACAAAAAGTGGCAAAAATAATATGTTTTAATCCTGGGTTTGAATCCAAATAAAGTTAATAAGAGCAGGAAAAGACACACCCATACAAAAATGTTCATAGCAGCCCTTGTGCATATCAAAAAGGGAAGTGGGAGGGGAAATGACATGCTTAATGATTGGGTAACATCATTAGAAAGCCAAGGGGGTGCCCAGCTCTGGAAACTGGCTAAACAAATTATGGTCTATGGATGTGATACAATATTATTGTGCCATAAGAAATTATGGAACAGGGATTTTAAATGAAACCAAGAAGACTTCTAGGATCTGATGCAGACTGAAGTGGGTGCAATTTGAAGGACTCTAGAACACTGATTATTGCACTGCTAAACCCTGAGTCTAGCAGACTAAAGATGGGTCATACTGCCCGCCTCCTGCCAGAGGGTAGATGGACTTAAAATCCAGAAAGAAGCATATATTGAAACATGGTCAGTGTGGGAATTTTTTTTGCTGGATTATGGAAATCTGTCATGAGGGTTGTGTTGTCATGCTACTGGAGAGAGATGGTTAGGAGGGAGAGACGATGAATAGTTATACAAAAATACATTTTTTAAAACTAGCAAATTACCAATAGCAGAAGAAATTATGGAAAATGAATATTGTGAAATATCATGGTCCTCTTCCACAACAAAAACAACTATCCCAGAATGAATGATGACAGAAAAAATTAGAGAATCATGGGAAGACTTGTTTTCTTAACAGAATCAGAATGAAGAAAGTAGAGCCCAAAGAACATAAAGAGTGATTGAATTAAAACCACACCAAAAGAAAGAAAAATTCATGTCAGAGACATAGAACAAATTGGTACCAAGCAACTGATAGAATGTAAGCTCCTTGAGGCAGCTTGGTAACTCAATGAATAGAACACCAGTCCTGGAGTCAGGAGGACCTGAGTTCAAATCTGGCCTCAAACACTTGATATTTACTAGCTGTGTGACCTTGGGCAAATCACTTAACCCCAAATGTCCAGCCTTCCACCCTAAAAAAAAAGAATGTAAGCTCCTCAAGGGTAGACTATCTCACTTTTACATGTCTCTCTAGGACCTAGAGCACAGCCTAGAATACAGTAAGCAACTAATAAATTATTATTATTATTTTTTTGCTTTTTGGAGGGCAGTTGGGGTTAAGTGACTTGCCCAAGGTCACACGGCTAGTTTTTTTGTGTGTGTTAAGTGTCTGAGGTCGGATTTGAACTCAGGTCCTCCTGACTCCAGGGCCGCTGCTCTATTCACTGCGCCACCTAGCCACCCCCGCAACTAATAAATTATTAATGGTTGACTCACTGAAGTTAATGTAAAAAGCCTTCCTATATTAAATGGGGGAGAGGGGGAGGGAAAGAGGGAGAGAGAGTAAGAGACAGAGACAGAGAGAGGAATTTATTAAGCACTACTGTGTGCCAGCACATTTTTTTTTCTGACCATAAAAAGAATAAACTACAAAAATGGAAGTTTCTTTACCATCACTCATAGATGGTCTCTTACATGGTTTTGCTGACCTGTTTTGGGTGAATGTACTTCACTGGAGCAAAGTGTTTCAGTGTGTGCTGGGAGAAGAAAGAAGGGAGAAGGGAAATGGAAGATGGGAGACAGGGGGAGAAGAGAGAGAGAGAAGAAAGAGGAGCAGGAAGTGGTGGTGGAGGAAGAGAAAAAAGAGAAGGAGGAGGAGGAGAAACAGGAGGACGAGAACATCAACAACTCTGGGAAGTACATGATATTGTTATCTATTTTACAGTTGAGGAAATTGAGGCAAACAGCAGTCATGAGATTTGTCCAAGGTCACACAGCCAGTAAGTGTCTGAGGCTTCTCAAATACATCTTCTGGATCAAAGTAAAATGTATAAAAAATAGACATAAGGTAGGGGTTTTTTAAATGGAGTCCATGAAATGTTTCTTTTTATATTGTGATAACTGTAATTCGATATAATTTATTTCCTTTGCAAGCCTATGTATTTTATTTTATGCATTAAAAACCTTGTTCTGAGACAACCATAGGCTTCATCAGACACTGACCAGGGGGTCCACAGGACATAAAAAGATTATAAGGACCTTGGATATAAGGTGAATCCTCAGTTTCACTATAGCACAGGAGATACATTGGACCTAGCTCTAGAGCCCTTGGATGTCCCCAATCCCAAGAGTCCGAAGACTGGAGAAAACTGAGTGAACTCATTTAAGCCAAAAGAACAGGTAGCATTGAGTAACTTACTCATTCAGTGTGTCTTAAGTAGATCGAAAACATTTTAATCCATCAAATAATAAACATTTATTAATTGCCTACTATATGCCAGGCATTTTGTTAAATGCTAAGGATACAAAAAGTGGCAAAAGACAATCGTTAACCTCAACGAGTTTCCAATCTAATGGGGAGAAAATATGCAAACTAGAAGCTTCTCTGCACTTACTGGCCTTGAGCAGACTTGGGGCTTTGGTTTAAAGCTTTTTCAGCCTGGCAGTATCTGTCAGAATTTATGGTTGGCTGCTGTCCTTCTTTCTTGAAGAGGATCAAAATGACATCACTATCTTGGGGGTATGGGTGATGTCTTTAGACTTGTGCATAAATTGGATTTAAAGGAAGAAGAGTGGCACAAAGTTATTGGTTTCCCTCTCTTTCTGAGTCACTGAAGTTTAGCAGTAAGACAAAAGTCAGGACAACCAGAAATAGCCCAGGATGTAGAAGATGACCTGGGCACCTTTGATATCTGACCAATACCTAGAGGTGTTTCACAGAGCCTGCTTAAGCCACCTTCATGGCTGTTGGAACAAATTATTCACATACACCCATTCTGCTGGGGGAAGTCTTCACATGCTTGGTGCAGACCACCCCCCAACTCATCAATAGGTGTGAGACCCATTGGTTACTCCCAATCTGGCTTAGCCCATCTGCTAAAACAGTTAACAGAGGTGTGGTTACTACACATGCTACAGATTCTTGGAGTCACATGTGAGAGTCGGGTGGAAAATGGACACCAAAGTTGGATGAAAGTACTGAAAAGCACTCAGCAGCCCTCACACCAAAGGTATTAGTCCTCCCTTACCCCTGTATACCCTGTCATAATTCATGCTCCCTTGACAGAGCCCTTGAGAAACCCAAATGATCTCTGTGCCTCTGCAAGTCTTTAGAGGAAGACTATAGTGAAAAACAAAATAAAACAAAACATTATTTTAAGGTAAGGTTACAAATAAAAACCTTATTCTTTGCAGTTTATTGGGAAAACTTATTTCTAAAAACATGGGTTGGGGAAAGGGGGAACAAATCATATTGACACAGAAAAAGTTGATCAAGAGAACATTAATAGGCCTCTCAGGGGGCGGAGTCAAGATGGCAGCATAGAAACATTAGAACTCTGAGAGCTCCCCCCAATACTACCTCAAATACCTATAAAAACGATTCTAAACAAAGTTTAGAGCTCCAGACTCCACAAAAATGACAAAGTAACAAAGCTCCCACTGAAGGCAGCCCAGAAGGCAGTCATCTCAGTATGCTAGAAGCAGAGCCCGGCCCCATGTAGTTTCAGCCCCAGGGTGTCCAGGAGAAGCCAGGGCTGCAGCATTCAAGAAAGCGAAGCAGCAGAAGCTGTGACAATTTCCAGAATCACCAATCCACAAGAGCCAAGCACAAAGGGAAAAGGTCAGTGGAACTTGGCTAAATTTGGGGAAGAGGGTCCAACCAAACTGCTTCCAGAGCTGGAAGCAGTCTGAAGTGGCGACCCTGTAGCTGCCTCCACATGGCTTCTTCAGAAGCTCCCAGCCTGTAGATTGCAGGAGGGCCAAGTGATCATTCAGAAGCTAAGTGCTCTTGCCTAGAGCTGCCTGGATCAGATCGAGTTCTTCGGTAGTGGTCCTGAGGTGCATTTTCAGTGAGCCAAAGTTGATGGGGGCTGCAAAAAACAGAAGCCTCCTAATAGCTCCAGCAGCTGCAAAAAGCCCAGTGATTTGGGACAGAGCTCTCCCCTCTGAAATCAGAGTTCTACTTCTGAGCTCAAAAGTAACATGGTTGACTGGCAAAATGGGTAGGCAAAAGAAGCAAAGCAAGACCAGCAATCCAACTTTAGATTCCCTTTTTGGGGACAAAAAGAACCAAAGCAGGAACAGGAAGAAGAACTCCCACACCAAAAGCTTCCAAGAAAACTATGAACTGGATAGAGACCGTGGAGGAGCTTAAAAAGGAATTTGAAAACCAAATAAGAGAAGTAGGGGAAAAATTGGGGAGAGAATTGAGAATGATGCAAGAAAATCATGATAAGAGAGTCAACAACCTGACTGAAGAAAATAACACCTTAAAAAATAAACTAACTCAAATGGCAAAGGAGGCCCAAAAAGCCAATGAGGAGAAGAATGCCTTAAAAAGTCAAATTTGCCAGATGGAAAAAGAATCTCAAAAGCTCACTGAAGAGAATAATTCCTTCAGAATTAGACTGGAGTAAATGGAAGCTAATGACTTTATGAGAAATCAAGATACTATTAAACAGATCAAACAAAAAACTAGAAGGCAATGTGAAATATCTCCTTGAAGAAAAAAAACCACTGACCTGGAAAATAAATCCAGGAGAGATAATTTCAAAATTATTGGACTACCTGAAAGCCATGATCAATAAAAGTACCTAGAAAGCATCCTTCAAGAAATTCTCAAGAAAAATTGCCTGGATATTTTAGAACCAGAGGGCAAAATAGAACTCGAAAGAATTCACCAATCACTTCTTGAAAAAGATCCCAAAAAGAAAACTCCTAGGAATGTTATAGCCAGCTTCCAGAGTCCCCAGATCAAGGAGAAAATATTACAAGCTGCCAAGAAGAAACAATTTGAATACTATGGAAACACAATTAAGATAATCCAGGATCTAGCAGCTTCTACTTTGAGGGATTGAAGGGCTTGGAATATGATATTCCAGAGACCAAGGGAGATAGGATTAAAACCAAGAATCACCTACCCAGCAAAACTGAGTATAATGTTCCAGGAGATAATATGGTCATTTAATGAGGTGGAAGACTTTCAAGCATTCTTGCTGAAAAAAAAACAGAACTGAAAAGAAAATTTGACACTCAGATACAAGAAACATGAAAAGGTAAACATGGAAAAAAATCATAAGGAACTTATCAAAGTTGAACTATTTATATGTCAACATGGAAAAACGATAATTGTAACTCATAAAATTTTTGTCAGTACGAGGATAGGTGAAAAGAATACAAATGCATATATACATATACATACGTCTATATAGGAGGGTATATATATGGATATGAATACATATCTGAGTATGTGTATATATGTGTACATAGAGGGCACAGGATCAATTGAATAGGAAGGGATGATACTTTAAAAGCTGAAATTATGAGGTGGGAGAGGAATAGAATGAGAGGAGAGAGGGAGAGACAGAATGGGGTTAATCATCTCATATAGAAGAGGGAAGGGATAACTGTTACAATGGAGGAGAAGAACAGGAAAGCAAAAGGGAAAGGGTCAACCTTACTCTCATTGAATTTGGCTTAGGGAAGGAATAACATAAATTCTAAACTGGGTATCTTGCCACACAGTGGAGTAGGGGGGAGGGGAATGAGAGGGGGAAATGACGGAGGGGAGAGAAGGGTTGGGGGAGGGTTGATGGAAGCACACACTTCTGTAAATGGACAGGTACAGGGTACAGAATAGAACAAGGGGAGGGTGGGATAAGAAGGAGGGACATATAATCAGTCTCTCATAATATGTCCACTGTGGAGATGTTCTGCATAACTACACATGTATGGCCTGTATTGAATTGCTTGTCTTTCCAGTGGGGGTGGGTGACAAAGGAGGAAGGAAAAGAATGTAGAATTTAAAGTTCTATAATCAAATGTTTAAAATATACATATACATATTATTATTATTATTATTATTATTATCATTATCTACATGAAACTGGGATTTAAGATATACAGGCACTGGGGTAGGGAGATCCATCTTGCCCTACCAGAAAGTTAGAGGGGTGATGGGGGAGGACATAGGAGAGAGCAGATTGGGGGAGGGGTTATACAGTGGGATGGCTGTTTTAGGGTGGTGGGTGGGGAAAAGATGGGGAGAAAATTTGTAACTCAAAATCTCATGGAAATCAATGAGGTAAACAAGAAAATAAATAAATTTATAAGAGAAAATTAATAGCTACCAAACTTTATGCTCATTTTCCCATCTATACAAAATCTTTATGAGAGTTATCTCTGTGTCAATTAAAAGCATTTTCAATGACGGTATTAGGAGAAAATAAGCAGGCTTTCATAAATGATCCTCAATAATGAACCATATCTTTATCATTTTCCATTAGCTAAAGTATGTAGAGACTATAAAATCTCACTGTGCTTTTTGTCTGTGCATTATTGTTTGTTCATTTATGGGAGGGAAAATCATGCAACTGGATAGTAAAAGTACCAAAAATATGTCCCCTAACTGCAGAATTAAAATTATGCAAGATTCCTTGAATGATATAACCACATATATGGCTTTGTTCAAAAACCCTCTGATCATACATATCGGAAGAAGCATAAAACTGGGAGATCTCTTGCTCACCAATCGTGTTTGCCATAGTGGAAATCCAGTGCAGAATTCAATGAAAAAATGGATTCCCTCTGGATAGTGAGGTCCTCCAGCTGCTCCTGTTTGTAGATGATGTATTAATTGCATCAACTCTCAGAACATGGCAGAGCCACCTCAAAGAGATCTGTAATAATTACAAGAAGTTTGGTCTGAGACCAAACAAGATCAAGTGATCTCTATGAGCCATTTTAATGGTAATGGTAATTTGAAGATCTTCCCTGCCCCTTAATAGGCCAAATGTAATCACATGGAACCTGTGGTGGAAGTAGTATGCTGAGTAGATGGAGCAAGAAATGAGTCAGAGTAGTTAGAGCAGAGGGAAAGAGAGGATGCAAGCAACAGACAGCTAGGATTGTGAGTGTTTGTTTTGGGGAAGGCCTGAGCAGGGATAGTGTTGTTCCCTGCAGTGATAATGTGTATTAGTTTCTTTGTTGCTGTGATGGATTTGGTTTTCTGGTGTTGGGATTTGGCTTTCTGGTGTCTACATAAATATTTTGTTTCTTCCTTATATATGGAGAGTCTGTTGTATTTTGCAATTCAAAACTGTACTGGCATATTTCCAAGAACAGTTCTCTATCCACTGTGCTACCTGATATATACCATATCTAAATGAGGAACCCCCCTTCAACATGCCTTATTTTATAGACAAAGACACCAATGTCTTTGTCACCAATAGAACCAAAGTCATAGAAGTAGTTGGGAACAAGTCTTTGAATCAAGATCTTCCAACTCCTAGTCTAGTGTTATTTCTCCCATGCAACAACTGAGTTGGAATAGACCACCCAGGACATCCAGTCCTAGAACATGGGGTAAGAAACTCTGGGATGACCTAGATTAGAACGCTAAGTAGGAAGTGTGATATTAACCTTGAAAGCCCCACACTACAGACAGACAGACACACACACACACACATACACACACACATGCAGTTCATCTCTAGAGGATTTTGTTGAGTTCTGATGTCACATTTTATGAAGGATGTTGAGTGTGTGTGTGTGTATGTGTGTGTGTGTGTGTGTATATATGTATGTATGTATATACACACATCCATATATATGTGTGTGTATATATGTACATATACACATATATGGAGAGAGAAACAATGTATAATATTATTCTTCTTCAAGGTCTAGTGTATTTTCTGAATTGTTCAATGCGAAATCAGGTTTCTAATTCTGATAAATCTATGTTTGTATAGAGCAAGGAATTTGCATAGGGAAAGGATTACCTTGAGTTATATCTTTCTATGATAAAAGAGGTGTCTTGTTGGAAAGAGAACAAGGCCAGGAAAAGAAGATCTATAGGAAATGGGAAGTGGCAGAATGATTGGGCCCCAAATTGCTAGCTTGGGCTGTTGTCTAATTCATTCCCATTCTGAGTTGGCTTTGAGGTCCAGATTAAGTCCCTGGAAAGTGGTATGATTGACCCAAAGGTTCCACTCAAGTCAGGAAATCAAGTTTGACTCCAGATGGTGCTGGGTAGAAAAATCCCTAATGATGATCCCTCGACCCTGTAATTTACTCCTCAGAGGGCAGTAGAGAGAAGAAGCAAGACAGAAGCAGCCAAAAATGAAGAAATAAGGAAGCCAGCATGTTGCCAATTGAGAAACAGCAGCAGAGAATCTACCACTGTGAGAAAGCTGTCACTGTTGGAAAACCTAGGCTAGGCTTGGGTACTTGAAGGAAGAGTATCTTGGTAGAATGAAGTCCATTTCTGCCCTTATTTCAGGAGGCCCACCGACATAAGAGATGAGTAGGGGAGGGGAAGGGGAGCATACCATCTTGAGAATTGATTGAAGGAGCTGGAGTTTAGCCTTGAGAAGACCTGAGGGTTCATGAGAGCTTATCAAGTCTCTGAGGGCTTGCTAGTTGACCCGCAAGCATAGTCGATTGATTAGGAGCAATCAGTTAATCAGCAATTATTTATGAAATACATATTCTGTGCCAAGCACCCGGTTATAGGATGAAATTTCTGGTAGGTAGACTTAGCCTTGACATATGGGAAAATTTCAATAAAAACAACTGAAATCAATTGAATAGTTCTAAAATATTTGTTAAACATCTACTATGTGTCATAGCTTCTTTCAAGTCTCAGATTAACCCATCTTGGTTAAGAAGCCCTCACAGTCCTCCTTAATACTAGTGTCTTCCCTCTGAAATGATCTCCAATTTATCCTGCATATATTTTGCTTGTACAGTTGTTTGCATGTTGTTTCCACCATTAGACAGTGAGCTTGTTGAGGGCAGGGACTATTTTTGGCTTTCTTTTTATTCCCAGTGCTTGGCACAGTGCCTGCACATAGTAGGTGCCTAATAAATGTTTGTTGACTTCATTTCCCTAGATTGTAAAGATAAAAAGATAGAAATAAAACAGTTCCTACCCTCAAGGGGCTTACATTCTACAACTGGGATACAGCATGTACACAATAAAGTTCATACAAAGTTATTTCAGTGGGAGGAGAGCCCTAACTGGAAGGATCTAGCAAGAGTTTATGTGTTATATGACACCTTGGATAGCTTTGGAGGAAGCTAAAGATTCTGTGAGGAAGAAGCAAGGAAGGAAGCAATGAAAAAGGAGAGAGGACCAGCTCAAGAGGCAGTGCCTTTCCCTCCTCACCATAGGTCTTCCAGAGGAGGTTGGATTGTCCCTTGTCAGAAGTATTGTAGAGGAGATTATTGTTTGTCCTTTGCTCTGGACGAGGACCATGACATCTGGTTGGTGATGCCATGACTTGCAAATGAATTGGATATAAGTGAGGAAGGGCTATGCAAAGCCACTAGCCTCATTTTCTCCTCCAGAGTCATCTGGGTCGAGTGGCAAGATATAGATCAGCATGAGTGGAAATGGCCCCCGATAGAGGAGATTCTCAGTGAGAAACAGCTGAGACTGGCAAACTTTGAGCTCCCCTGAGGCCTCTGAGATTCTGGGACTCTATAAATAAAAGGGGATTTATGAGTCTTGAGAAATGCTTTCCTCTGTCCCCCAAAGATTTCTGCCATGCCACCAGAAATTCTGTTAGAAAAAATTAATTTGTGTTCCCAAAGCATTCACTTTTAAAATGTAAATTAAGGGGAAGGGTAAATACAGTCAGCAAAAAAATTTTCCCAAAGCACAAGTCTGAGAATGCCACTGCCCTCCTCAACAAATTCAGATGGCTCCCTATTACCTCTAAGATCAAAAGCAAAATCAGCTGTTTGGTAGTTAAAATTTTTCACAATTGGACCCCAACCTACATTTCTAGTCATATTATACAATACTACCCTTTACCAACAGTACAGTCTAATTAAATGGTATTCTTGCTGTTCTTCACATACAGTGCGCCACCTTCCATTCCTGACCCTTAGTGCTGTCGGTCCCCCATTATTCATCCCCATCTCTTAGAATCTCCAGTTTCCTTCTGAGTTCATCTCAGATAAAATCTCCTGAATGAGGCTTTTTCTGATCTCCACCATTCCTCCTCCTAACTGCCAGGACCTTTTCTTCCAAAAATCACCTCACTTCTATTTTGTATACACCTAGAGGGGGTGAAAGCTATTAAAACTTAAAATTTCAAAAATAAGATGTTGGGAACACACTGCACGTGTATATGTTGTTTACCCTGATAGAATGCAAGCTCCCTGGGGACAGAAAAAGTCTTCATTTTTGTCTTTGTATATATTTATATCTATTCAGCACCCAACATGCTGCCTGACCTGCAAATATTTAAGAAATCAAACACCCTTTAAGCAAATAACACATTCAATTAGTATGCTTTCTCCCTAACACATGGATGAGCTCAATCTCACTGAGTCAAGGAGGTGGAGTAGAAGTAAATTTTGAATATGTGATATTTTTAGGGAAGGACAGGGTGTGTTAAAAGAGGCTTTGAGCACACAGAGTTCAGATAAAGGGCATTGAATAACTAGACATGGGAAATGAGGGGCTACCAGAAGGTGGGAGGACCCTAGGAGAATTTCACCTAATTCATAATTTTGCCTCGGGTCTTCCCTAGGCATAAATTAAAAGGAGGTTCTCTCCTCACCAACAGCTCTGTCTAAACATGTTCTGACCTTGCTGGGGACTCTTTGGTCTAATTATGTAATCTGGTTGAGGCCAAATCTCTTTCTTGTTCCTGCTAAAACCCAGGACAACAACTGGTGACTGTTGAAACATGCATGTCCATGTTTGCTGTGAAAACACAGAGAAAGAACGTTTGGCCTGGACCTGTGCTGTTTCTTGTCAGGCCATTTGGAAAATCCTTTGGGGGCATAATGGGCTTTCCAGATGGAGAGGCAGAGTTAACATGCTTATTCCATGGGCCAAGCCCCTCACCCTGTTCCATGTGGGTAGCATTGCTCCTAGATTCATCACTTTCTGTGTTTCTTCTCTCACTGTATTGCTGAAATATCACAGGCCTTGAAATGATTTCAGATGTTAATGTCAAAATCAAGCTGTATGCTATATGCAGTTCAATTTTACATCAAAAATGGTCTCCCACTAACCTTCGCATAGCAGAGGATATGGATTGATCCAACACAGAAGTTGGCTAATAGAGCCAACTAATAGAGGCTAACTTTGTAGGATAAAGACACCTGGCATTCCAAACGATCCCCTTTAATTAAGAGACAGAGAGGGAATAGCACTGTCAGCATTCTGGAACCCAGAATAGCTAGGGTCCAGCTGAGTTGAGTAATGCATTTTAGAAGGTTGGAAGGGTTTTAGAATGATTTGTCCCATGTAGGATATGATCACATATTTTTACTGGAACAGACAAGACATTTTTGGTAATTATTGAATCAGGACATGAAAAACAAGCATTTACTTTTTCTCTGACTCAAGTTCCATATGGTCACAGTCTGGTCTAAAGACTCCCTTGGCAGTTATCCACCTTTCAAGGAAACCAGTGGGCACAGCAGGATATTACCAGGACAAACTATTCATTATCAAGGACCAGGAAACAGAGGTTCCCTTTGGCAGCATTCAAGAAGAATACAAGCCAGAGTCAAAACCTGAACATTATGCAGAACAGGGCAAACAGGTCTAGTTAAACTATATGAGTTCTCTGAATCCTTTTCAAGCTCCCAAAGGACAATCACAGATCTCAAGATCTGCATCAGCACCAGGGTGAAGACAAGATCACAACTGTAAACTGGAAGAAGAAACTTAGTAAACATGAGTAGCTGTTCAAGTGACTAGTTTCATAGCAAATTCCAATCTCATTTCCTAAAAGTAATGCATTATGTATTACCAGGACCTTGGCCAGAGGCAGTGTCAAAGCTAAGAGAGATGATTCAGAACTATGGCAAGGGACAGCACCAAGTGGCTAGCCCCAAGCTGTATCCTGTCACCTTTATAGACAGATAAAGGAGGATATAAGTTGGGGAAAAAAAAAAAGGAGGCCTTATTACCAACAGTTAGGTAGTGCAGTGGATAGAGTGCTGGACCTAGAGCCAGAAGGACCAGAGTTCAAATGTGACTTCAGATGCTAGTTGTGGAACCTAAGTCATTTAATTTTTATCTTTCTCTGTAGAATAATAATAGACTAGGTACTTTTTTTAGAACTCTGTAGCAATCTTGGTGACTTTTCAGGAAAAAAAAACCTTAGGATTGGCAGAGTTCAATGTAAGAAAAGTTTCCAAATAATCAGAGATGACAAAAGTGGGATATGTTGCCTTGAGAGGTAAAGGGTTCTCCCTCACTTCTAACATTTAAGAAAAGGTTGGATTAAAGCTCATAAGGGACGTGGTAGAAGGAATTATTACTCAATTACAGATCAAATTAGATGGTCTTTGACATCCCTTCCAACTCCAGTGTCTGTGCTTTTCTTCTCAATGGGTAATCTATGTCTTTTGACAATATTTACTGCCTACTCACTAGCTAGTGGTTAGACTTCTGGTCTTAGTTCAGGTAGGGCTGAAAGAGAAAGACATAGTGAACAGCGGGCTACTTTTGGAGTCAGCCAGACCAGGGTCTGAAATATTCTAATGATACATAGACTCGTATGTGATTTGGCCAGATCATTTCACCTTTCTTAAGCTTGGCTATTGCTTTATAGGTTGGTTACAATGTCCTTGGATGAAGGGAATCCCCATTATGAAAGGTGTAGGTCACTGATTCAATGGTATGCTGGTATGATAATAATCCCTGACTTGGCCATATCTCTGATAATATCTAAGAAGCTGCCTCCCTAACCTCAGGGATAACTTGAGGGCCCCAGACATAACACACACAGCCATTTTTTCATAGTAAAGTGAGTAGAAATAAATTTGATGGTTTTTGTGAATTACATCAGTTCAGATCTTTGGAGCTTCCCACTCCTCTGGTTCTAGCTTTCTCGTTTCTGCATAAGAAATGCCATTTGTTCAATCTGCATATGACTGTGAACAAGTGTTTTCCCTTCTTCAGTCTTGTTTCCATCCCCTGAAAATGAATGAGCTAATCTTGATCAGAAGTGGCAAATACTGGCCGCACGTGACCAACAACATTGCCTGGTCCTGTCTAAAACAGATTAAAATATAATTGGAAAACATTGAGCAGAATAAATAAAAATCCACTGTAATATTGATCATATTAATGTGTGGTTTTCTAAGTCAATATGGGATGGGCAGGAATCTTTATGCACTGTTTAATGGCACCCATTTCTATTTGAGGTTGATGTCACTGGATTAGATGAAAGCCAAGATCCTTTTCCACTCTAATATTTTATGATCCAACAGGCAACATCAAACAGTGACAGGGACTCTGGATCTGAAGACTGTGGAACTGGATTCAAATTCCTCCTACTTGCTTCCTGTATGACCTTGGGCAAGTAACCTTCCCTCTGTAAAATGAGAGTGACATACCAGACGACTCAATCTCTTCCAGATATGATCTAGGAATCTCACAAGCCTAGGCTTGGAAACTATAGAAGGTGAATGTTATAAACTTTGTTTTACAGAAAGGAAGATGAATGAAGAAGAGAGTCAAGGTGGTGAAGAAGGTACAACTGGGTTTGAAGGAAGAAGGGCAGGGTCCAAATTTTGGCTCTGTCCTCTGCTCCCTGGGAGATCAGTGACAAATCGCCAGCCCCTTGGGGCCTCAGCTCCCTCCTAGAAATTGAGGGGTTGAACTAGAGTCTTGGAAGATTCTTTCAGCACAGAGTCTATGCTGCCATGAATAGTTTAGTTTGAGTGGGAGGAGAACTATAATCAAAAGATACAGGGCAAACACTTTCTGGAAACTTCAGACATGAAACAAAATGTCTGAAGAGGTGCACAAAAAGATTTTTTTTCAATCCAAAACTAAAATTGTAAAAATACAATTGAGGCAAAGTGGTACACTGGGCAAAGAACTAGGAAACCTGGATTCTGCTCTGGGCTCTAAAATTTACTAGATGACCTGAAATAATTCCCTCTTCCCCCTGCTCTCTCCTCCGCTCCTCTCTCCTCTTGTCCTCCTCTCCTTTCCTCTCCTCTCCTCTCCCCTCCCCTCCCCTCCTCTCTTCTCCTCTTCTCCTTTCCTTTCCTCTCCTCCTTTCCTCTCCTCTTCTCTCCTCTCCTCTCCCCTCCCCTTCTCTCCTCTTCTCCTTTCCTCTCCTCTCCTCCTTTCCTCTCCTCTCCTCTCCTCTCCTCTCCGTCTCTCTCTCTTTCTCTCTCTCTCTGTCTCTCTCTCTCTCCGTCGCTTTCTCTCTCTGTCTCTGTGTGTCTGTCTCTCTCTGTCTCTGTCTCTCTCTCTGTCTCTGTCTGTCTGTCTCTCTCTCTGTCTCTCTCTGTCTCTCTCTCTCTCTCTCTGTCTGTCTCTCTCTTTCTCTCTCTGTCTCTCTCTCTCTCTCATAAAAATAAGATAGACAAGTTGTTTCTTTGAGTCCCTCCCAGTTCTGACATTCTGGGTTCTAAGGGACCTCCTAGCTCTCCTCTCCTCTCCCCTTCCCTCCTCTCCCCTTCTCTCCTCTCCTCTGCTCTCCACTCCTCTCCCCTCCCCTCCCCTCCTCTCTTCTCCTCTCCTCTCTCCTCTCCTCTTCCCTCCTCACCCCTCCGCTCCTCTCCCCTCCTCTTCTCTCCTCTCCTCTCTTCTCCTCTTCCCTCCTCTCTCCTCCTCTTCTCTTTTCCTTTCCTCCCCTCCTCTCCCCTCCTCTCCCCTCTCCTCCTCTCTCCTCTTCTTCTTTCCTTTCCTCTCCTCCTGTCCTCTCCTCTCTTCTCTCTTCCCCTCCTCCTCTCCTCTCCTCTCCATCTCAGTCTATCTCTGTCTCTCTGTCTCTGTCTCTGTCTCTGTCTGTCTGTTTCTCTCTCTCTTTCTCTCTCTCTCTCTCTCTCTCTCTCTCTCTCTCTCTCTCTCTCTCTCTCCTCCCCCTCCTCTCTCTCTCTCATAAAAATAAGATAGTTAGACAAGTTATTTCTTTGAGTCCCTCCCAGTTCTGACATTCTGGGTTCTAAGGGACCTCCTAGATCTCACATCCTCTATTCTAAGGTTCTTCCCAGCTCTGACATTCTGTGTTCTAAGGTTCTTACCAAACTTCTCTTCTAAGGAAACGACAAGTGACAATTCATTTTCTCGCCACCTTTACCAAACCATATGGTATAAGAACTTTTGTCTGGATACATTTATCTATGTGTCAGACAACCATAGCAGAATGTTTTCAGTAGTGAAAGATCTTATTTGTTTCACAGGGTTCTCTCCTGAAGAAGATAACTGGGCTGAGAAGTCACACTTTCCCTCCTGGGAGAAAGTGTTGGCATACCTCAGATGGGTAGGAGCAGGGTCAGGAAGGTTTCAGTGCTGACAGACCTAGTGCTAAGAGTTGTGACAACTGCTCTAGGGAAAGAGTTTCATGAAGACCACATGAAATAGAACTGGTTGTAGGGAGGTTACAAATTCCACTTACATTGCTAGATCCCCTCATTGGGCCCTCCCTTAGAGGCCAGTTCCATTTTTCCCTCAGTTCCATAGGCCCTGGTGTCTCCCATTGTCTCCCATTAAAGAGGCTCCTTAAAATGAAGGGTAACCACTCTAAACTTCATGATGCTGGGGACAGCTCTGACCAGGCACTTATCAGGAACAGAATTAGAGCCCTAGAAGAACATCTCAAGACTTCAATGATCTGTGCCTTCATCAAATTGAGCATTCCCTCCATTGGTACAATAGGTAACCCCTTTGGGGACTTACCATATGATCTGAGTTATTAGGCATACAAACCCATCACCCTACAACCAACCTGATGGCAATCTTCTCCAAATTTGACTAGGCTGGTCCTCAAACAGATGTCTTCTCATCAACTGGAGTTGAGGTCATGTCCTGGAAGATTTAACCCTTTCTGCTCTAGAGCTCCCATTCTGGGAGGGCCTCAAATGTCCATATCAGTGGTGGTTCATGTTTTTCTTTATTGCCTTACCTTTTTCTCAACAACTACCTTGCTGACACTCAAGTAACTTCTCCTCTACTCCCCTTTCTGGTTCCATATCTATAATCAAATCAATACCACTGCTGCTACAAAAAAGGTGGGAATGTGTGTATAAATCTGTGGTTCTAATCACTCTCCTTATAATTTTCCAAAGTAACACCAAAATACAATTCTCTGGCTACCATTCCTCTATATGTGTTGAATCTCCTATTAGAGTATAAGCTTCTTGAGGTCAGGGATTGCATTCCAGTTATCCGTTCCATATCACAGAGGTTATAGGCACAATACCCCCATGATCTGTAAAATCTGCGTCAAAAATTTTGGCCTTCCCTTTGCAATTTAAATGCCACAAGATATAAGAAACTTAAGACATAAAGATTACTGTGGATCACCACGAGATATCGCATAAGAGATTGCCATAAACCCATTTGGAATCCCCAAACCAGTGCATAGAGCCACAGTTCTTTTACTATAAATCTATTTGTTTTATTTTATTTTATTGCTTTTTGGCCAGGAGAAAGCAGGACAATTGGGGTTAATGACTTGTCCAAGTTCACACGGCTAGTAAGTGTTAAGTGTCTGAGGATGGATTTGAACTCAGGTCCTTCTGACTCCAGGGCCAGTGCTCTATTCACTGCATGACCTAGCTGCCCCTATAAATCTAATTTTAAGAAAAAAAGGGTACCTAAACTTTTTCTTTGTCCTCTGCTGGCCTTCCCATGTCATCTCTGGCTTTCACAAAACTCCCCCAAAAATTCCTGTTTAATTTCTTATGCCAATTCA
Organism: Pseudocheirus occidentalis; assembly: GCA_028646575.1. Classification (NCBI taxonomy): domain Eukaryota; kingdom Metazoa; phylum Chordata; class Mammalia; order Diprotodontia; family Pseudocheiridae; genus Pseudocheirus; species Pseudocheirus occidentalis. The sequence goes on along the minus strand of CM053596.1, from coordinate 35,178,368 downwards.
TGATATATATAGAAATCACTTTGGGTTTGCTTGATGTGCAAGTAATAACTGTATTGTATACCTGGGACTCTTAAGCCATCCCTGAGGTTAGTGAGAAAAGTTTTTAGCAGTTATATCTCTAGCACTTAGCACAGTGTTTGGTACATTTGGTACATTTGGTACATTTGGTACATTTGGTACATTTGGTACATTGGTACATTTACTAAGTACTTTCTTCATTTGAGCTCCTAATCCTGCCAGACTTTGTGCTCAACCAACTAAACCTTTCCAATTTGCTCAAGATTTCAAAGCTCGCACACAGAGAGGCTAAATTCCAGGCCTCTCATTCCCCTCAGCTACTCTCTTTCCAATAACCACATTATATCATATTCTCCCTCAGCATGAAAAGGACCAAGTTCCCCCTCGTACAATGAGACACAGTGCTACAAAGTGGGAAAAGTCAACCTTCCATATAAGTGTGATCAGAGCAATAGCTAGCAATTTTGTCACCCATGGTAAGTGAGGAGAAAATGCACCCTTCAATCAACATAGCATTTTCTGATGAAAAGGCAATAGGAGAAGCAATTAAGACAATTGCAGTTGAGCAGGAAGGGGGACTGTTTACCAAAGGGGATCACAGATGGGTGCTATTAACAAAGCATGTGCTCTACCTGGTAGCTTCCTATTTTAACAACTCATTTCTGTAAAATGCATTTGTTCATTTCTGAATCGTCGAAATTTCACAGGTTTAGGGCAAAACTCAGGCTACCCTACCCTAGTTATAACTCTGAGAGCCATGGGGGAGGCTTTAAGGGGGTCGGCTTTGGCTCAGGTATTGCTGTACATGCCTGTTTCTGCTTTGGATGAGCCTTGCTTCCCCTGCAGAGTTTATCTCATATTGAATGCCCCCTCCCCATATCCCCAAGGGGGAGGAGCCCAAGGTGAGCCCTTATATTTGAACTACACTTTTTCATCAAGCGGGATAAAATCAGGGATCATTGTACCTGCCTGAGCTGCCACTGATGTTGGCAGTATCCGCAAAGAAAGGTTTTTGCTGAGCAAAGTCATAGAGTAAATAACATGGCTGGGGCCATATTTAACCTGCTTAAGAGAACAAGCTGTCATTGAATGATTAGCATCTAGTGGTATAATTCAGCACTTCAGCATCCCAGCCTTGCTGCTGCTTCCACTAATGCAAAACACTGCCCACCCATGAACTCCTTATGAAGATCACAAGCTCAGAGATATAGAGCTAAGCCATTGAGTCTACCTTCCCTTTATTTGACAGATGGGGAAACTGAGACCTAGAGAGACAAAGGGACTTGCTCAAGGTCACAGAGGTAGTAAACGGCAGTTGGATCTTCTAACTGGAAACCCAATAAACTTTCCTTTGTACCCTGCTTCCTTCTAGAGGTGGTTTTCATGAGTTACTTTGTGAAAAATATTATCACCTGGTGGTCAATCATTTGAGAAGGGAAGAAAAGAGAACAATCATCTATTACATGCCTACTGTGTGCCAGGCCCTGTGCTAAGCACTTTACAATGTGCATCTCATTGATCTTTGCAGCAACCCTGGGAGGTAGGTATTCTAATAGCCCCCATTTTGCAGTTGAAGAAACTTAAAGGGCCATGTCAGCAAAGAGAGGGTCACTGGCTTCAAGGAGCTTACACTCTAATGTGGGACATGACATGTGAACAGTCTATGGACAGGACAAATTGGATATAACCAACAGAGGAGGCACTGAAACAAAAGGGAAGCTAGCAAAGGCTTTTGCAGAACATGGAATGTTAGCTGAGACTTGAAGGATGTCAAGAGGAGGGGATGAGGGGGAAGAACAGTGCACCTATAGGGGACATTCAACTGGTGAAAATGCACCTAGAGGGGGCAGAGTCAAGATGGCAGCTTAGAAGCAGCAGAATTCTGTGGCTCCCCCCATAACCACCTCAAATGCCTATAAAATCTAAATAAATTTTGGAGCTCCAGAACCCACAAAAGTACAGAGTAACAAAGTTCCCTCTGAAGGCAGCCTGGCAGGCTGACAGGAAGGGGCTCATCACAGCACCCAGACCAGCACCACCCTGGAGCCCTAGGGCAGCCAGAACAAGCTGCTGCTGGAGCTTTCAGAAGAGAGGATCACTGGCACCTGTGGTGGTTTCCAGAATGATCAACCCACAAGAAACAATAACTAAGTGAAAGATCAGTGGAACTTGGCTAAATTTGGGGGACAGAGTCCAGCTGTCTCCCTCCAGGGCAAGAAGCAGCAGTGGCGACCCTGCAGCCATCATGATGTGGCTGCTTCAGAGCTCACAGCCTGCAGATTGCAGGGGGGCCAAGCAATCATTCAAAGGCTAAGTGCTTTTGCCTTAAGCTGCCTTAAGATCATGGTCTTGGGTGGTGGTCCTGAGGTGTGTGATCAGTGAGCCAAAGTTGATGGGGGCTGCAGAGACTGCAGCCTCCTAATAGCCCCTGCAGCTGTGAAAGCCCCAGCAATTTGGGAGAAAGCTCTCACCTCTGGAAGCAGAGATTTACTAAACCCAAAAGTCAAGTAATTGACTGGCAACATGAGCAGGCTGTACTAGAAATATGGAGTGTTACATGTGAGAGGAACAACAAGAAGTCAATGTCACTGGATCACAGAATATTTGGAGTAAAGACTAAGGTCTAAAATGACTAGAAAGAAAAGAGGGAGTGAAGTTATCAAGGAATTTAAACGTCAAACAGAGATTTCTAAGGATTTGACCTTGGAGGTAATAGAGAGCTGTTGGAATTTATCTAATGGTCATACCTGTGCTTTAGGAAAATTGGTAATGGCTGAGTGGTGGATAGACTTGGAGTGGAGAGAGACTTTGGGCAGGAAGAATAGCCAGAAGGTCACTACAACACCAGAAGGTAACCTTACTTGGACTGATTTCAAAGATGCATCTTGGTTCCAGAGAACAGATCAGGAGGCCATTTTCCTTCCCCTCCATAGAATTATGGAGGACTATAGGGAGCAGACTCTTTATTGCATGCTCTGTCCCATATGTTGCTATATCTGTTTTTCTCGGTGCCTTTCTTTGTCACAAGGAAAGGGCCAATGGGAAAAAGGGCGCATTGGTAAATGACTCAAATTTGCAAAACAAAAGACATCAATAAACCATTTTAAAAAGGAAATAGAAAACTAAGGCTATTTATTACTTGTGGGATCTCTGGGGTCAGAGGCCAGAGCCTCAAACCCTCCCTCTGGTGTCTACCAACCGTGACTTTGGGTAAATCACCATTGAAGCGTGGGCCTCAATTCCCTAATCTGATCAATGGAGGGGTGGGATTAGACGGTGTCTGGGACCCAGTCCAGTTCTTGGTTAGGAGTTGGACTAGAGTCCAACCTCTTCACCTGCAAGACCAGGAAAGCTAGAAACAGAAAGAACCTTGTCCACAATCACAGCAGCAGAATAATCCAAACCCAAAGCATAGAATCTGAGATTTAGTGCAGGAAAGGACCCGTATTAATAGCATCCAAACGAAGACCCAGAGAAATGAAACCAAAGTCACGCAGGTAGAAAGCCTAAATAAGATTCGCATCTGGGCCATACGTGTAGAAAAGACATCAGATGTCATCCACTCCAACCCCCTAATTTATTATATTAGGAATCTAAGACCCCAGAGCAGCTAAGTCGCTTGCCCAGGGTCACACTTGTAGCCAGCAGCAGAGTTGTATTCAAACCCAGGCACTCACACTCCAAGTCTAGTGCATTTCTCACTCTATCACACTCTGTCTTCTTGAAGGTCATCCAATTCCATACCCAGCACTCTCCACTACCCTATTCTATCTCTCCTCCATCATTCCACACAATCTGCAATAGGAAATAAAATCCAAAAGCTCAGGATGGGGTAATATATACAAAGCCCAGTCCCATCATGCATGGGGGCACACTTTGAATACCATGTGTGTGCTGTGGATAAACATTACCCACTGCTTTGAAAAGCACTGTTCACACCAAGCCATAATCCCCTGGGGACAGCAGCTATGTACAAGAGAATATAAATGGAGAGAAATCAAAGAAGGGACTAGGGTAATGAGGCAGCTGGGAAGCCCCGGGGAAGATTGGACAGCATGTAGAATACATGAGATGTTTATCATCACTTAAAGGCACAGACCTAGAATGAGGCCAAGAATAAGATGAATGTCTCCTGGACCTGAAGTAAAGAAGCCAAGAGAAATAAGGGTGAGAGAAAGGGGGGACAGGGTTGGGAGGATGCAAAGGATGTGACATATTTTAAGGGGAGAGCAAGAAATCACAGGGAGCTAGTCTTTCTGGGTCATTTATGGAATATCCCATTCATACGACCATCAATCTGAAGCTGGAAGGGGCTTTAGAGGCCATCTAATCCATGCCGCCTCAATTTACAGTTGAGAAAACCAGGTCCTAGAGTAGGGGTGTGACTTGCCCAGGGACACATAGCCAAGAACAGGATTTGAACTCAGGTCTACCTGACTCAAAGCTTAACACTCTATCCTAGCTATCCTAACCACCATGCTGTCAATCACTGGGTTTTTTTCTTCCTCAGCCAATGAGGAACCCACATTAAATGTCCTACATAGAATGTCTTACCTTAACTTACATTCTCCTGATCTACTTATAGATAAGTGTACATTTAATCAACTAACTTGGGATGTATATGTACACACACACACATACATGCATACATGCATGCATACACACATACACACATACATGCGTGCATACACACATACATGCACATGTGCACATGTGCATGCATACATGTACATACATACATATAATATATGTGTGTCTATGTGTATGTATATGTATGTGTGTATATATGTATATTTGTATATACAGCTAAAGGCCGTCCCAGTACTAGAGTCTAGGAGAGGGATATGTTGGATCCAAGTCAGATTGTTCATTGTGAGTATTTACATCTTGGAAATTAGCAAATGGTACAAATCAGGACTTGATTTGTTGTTTTGCTAATTGTATATGTTTAAGAAAGTGATGGAGAAAATGTTACTAATGAAAATTAAACTTAAAAGTTTATATATATATATGTATATATATATATATTTTTTTTTTTGAGAGAGAAAATTGTTAAACATTTACCAATACACCCTTGGGGGGAGGTGGAGACGGGGGTGGGGGAAGTGTCTACATTAGAGGTGGGGAATCTGCAACCTTGAGGTTACATGTGGCCTTCTAGGTCCTTGGGTGTGGCCTTTTGACAGAGTCCAAGTTTTATAGAACAAATCATTTTATTAAGGGGATTTGTTCTGTGAAGTTTGGATTTAGCCATAGGGCCACACTTGAGTATCTAGAGCAGTGGTTCTCAACCTTCCCAATGCCACGACCCTTTAATACAGTTCCTCATGTTGTGATGATCCCCCCCAACCATGAAATTAATTTTGTTGCTACTTCATAACTGTAACTTTGCTACTGTTATGAATCATAATGTAAATATCTGATTGCTGGATGTATTTTCATTGTTACAAATTGAACATAACCCACAGGTTGAGAACCACTGATCTAGAGGGTCATATGTGGCCTTAAAGTCATAGATTCCCCACCCCTGGTCTAGATGGAGAATCAATGCCCCTCAGTTCAAATCCCAGCATTGATGCTTGTGACCTGTATGACCCTGAGTAAATCACTTCACTTCTGAAGGGGAGGGACTCAGTTTTCTCATCTGTCAAATGGGGATGTGTTGGCCTCTGAAATCTCTTTTAAGTTCTGAATCTATGCTCTGACAACCTCCAAAGTCCCCTAAATCTGTAACAGTGAGGTTTTCCTTTCCATGGGACAGTGGGGTACAGTAGCAAGGGCTCTGAATCCAGAACTATAAAATCATAGAGGTAGACCATAATGCTGTTCAATCTTTTCAGTTGTTCCCCGCTGTCCATGACCCCATTTGGGATTTTCCTGGCAAAGACACTGGGGCAGTTTCTCACTTCCTTCTTCAGCTCATTTTACAGATGAAGAAACTGAGGCAAACAGGGTAAAGTGACTTGCCCAGGGTCACACACCTAGTCCATGCCTGAGGATGGATTTGAACCCATTCCTCGGGGTATAAGATAAGACTTCCTGACTCCAGGCCAGGTGCTCTATGCACCATGGCACCACCTACCCTTCTGGGTACTATAATAGCCATCTAGTACTTAAATACTTGTGCTCAGATCCCAACTGACAATGACTAGAAACCTATTTCCCTTTCTCAGAATTCAGTTTCCTCGTAGCTCAAACAAAGGAATTGGACTAAGCTAGATCGTCTTATAAATTGTAGGTTTTAGGACTAAGAGAGATTCTAGAGAGGACCACTCAAGCTTCTCATTTGACAGAGCAAGAAAAAAAGAAAGGCAGGGAGAAAAAAAGAGCCAGCTTTGGAGTCGGGGATCCTGGATTGGAATCAATGCCCTGCTGCTCACTACCTGTGTGACCCCATACAAGCCACGTAACGCCATTCTGTCTAAATTTCTTCTGTAAAATATGGGAGCTGGACTTGATTGAATGATCAAGCAATCAATCAATGAGCACGTATTAATTATTAAATGCCTAACATGTTAGGTATTGTGCTCTAAAATCCTTTCCAGTACTCAATCTAGGACCCTATGAAACTGAAAACATTCTGGGTCTGGCATCAGTGACTTCTAGGTTATTGTTCATTCCGGTTTACACAGGAACTTCAAACGTGGCCTTAGTGCATCAATCTATTTGCCACCACTCAAAATTTTGTTGCCACGGTTATCCCCACTCTTAACAATGTAACACAGCTTCGACCATCTCGAAAGATGGAGCCTTGAATTATTGAACAGATAATTGTTAGCTAGCAGGGAATAACAAACCATAACCAGTTCAGAGAGCTACCTGGGTAAAATTAGACTTTAAATTATGTATTTATTGACTTAATAACATGCCCAAATGAAATCCACAAAGTACATTACACCACACTTAGCCATATAAATCGATAGGCAAATGTATAAACTCGCAGGCCGGCTACTCAACCAAAACACATGAAGCTGGGGAGAAAATAAAGGACAGGAGACAATTTGCCAATGCAAATGGACTGCCACCGCCTGCTAACGTTATGGGCTCTTCGGAGAAAAGGGGCTATAAATCTCAGAATTTCTTAAAAGGAGAAGAAAGGAAAAACCCTACCCATCTATGAGAATTAACCACTGGCATTTAAAGAGCCACTTTTCACATTTCAACCACACTACTAAGTAAACAAAGCCGCATGAGCTGGAAGGAAACGGGAGTATTGATTTTCTATAATTGGAATAAGCATTTTATATACAGCCACATTGGATTAATCTTATAGCATAACTACCGAGTATGACCCAGACCCGTATAGAGAAGCACTGACATCAAGACCAAGCAGCCAATTTGCTCCTGACCCCCCAAAGGAAGTTGGGGGCTCTATATCAAATCCAGGCAAAGCCGTTGGGCTTGAAGAGATTAGTGCACTCGTACCAACAGGGTAGGCAGCACAGCAAACCCAAGGGTATTTCCAAAGAGAGTTGTCTCCTCCAGGGGATTATAGTATAGACAGAGAAATGGGAATCTTCCAAATGCTTAGAATGAAATAATTCCCTGGTGATTCAAATAGTCCCAGGAAGCCAGTCTAGGCTGAAAGGAATTCCATTTTTTTTACTGATCTGTATACATATTTCTAAAATGACTCTTTCAATGACCTAAGACACCTTCAATGACGTAGAGAGGTTAAAAATTTTTAATAAAGGCAACTTCATTGAAATGCTATTCAGAGGCGTAAAGGCAAATAGTGGGCAACATCCTGTAAGCTGTTACGCAGGATTCTCTATGTTCGTTGCCCTTAAATCCCAGTTTACTGGTGTGTATCTGACTTGTGAAGCCTCCAGATGGGTGTACCAGGTTCAGGGAGAATGTAAATAGGATGTGTGATGTGTCCATGCTCCTGCACTGCTGTGCACCACCCCTCAAATGATTTAGTATGTAATTATTTTGTAGTTATCCATCTGTATCTGTTTCCTTCCAATAGCATATGAGCTGTCTGAGGGCAGGCACTGTTTTGTATGGTGCCTAGCATATATGTAGGTGATTAACAGGTGCTTGCTGAATGAATTAGAAAGACATATACACATATTAATATTTGCACATGTGCCGTGGGAAGGATTCAACCCAAAATATGTAGGGGCATATGTGGGTGACAGAGGCCTTCATATCAATGAAACTGTAGGCCTCTGAATTATTAAGGAGGAAGTAGTATATTTGCATGTACTTTGCTGTTTTTTCCATCTGTACCATGCCTCCTTTCACAGAAGACTGTAGGATCTGATTTTTTTTTATTTTTTGTGTTTATGTCCCCAGTGCCAAACAAACTGTCTGCCATAGTGTTGTTCAGTTTCTCAGTCATGTATAACTCTCCATGACCCCATTTGGGATTTTCTTGGCAAAATACTGGAATAGTTTACCAACTCGTTCTCCAACTCAGTTTATAGGTAAGGAAACTGAGGCAAACAGGGTTAAGTGACTTACCCAGGGTCACAGAGTGTTTGGAGTCTTCCCGACTCCAGGCCCAGCACTCTATCCACTGTGCCATCTAGATGTCCCCAGGCCCTTAATAAATTCACATTGATGGATTGTTTGAATTATATTACTATTCTCCTAAAATACCATTTGCATTGAGTGAAGAAGCAACTCAGCAAAGGTCTTTTTTGGGGAGCATAGCAGAGGAGCCAGGCCTGGTCACTCCCTCTTTGTCTAGCCCAGAGCTCTTTGCCCTCTGCTATATGCAGTTATACATGTGTGACTTTGGGGGCTCCCATCAATGAACAGTCTAAGAGGAAGAAGAGACTTTTCTTGAAGTAGTTAGGAAATCCCTATTCAATAGGCCAGCAGAAGCTAATGAACAGCCAAAAACACGTCAATGAGGCAATTGCTTGGGACCTTTTTCCTAAGAAAAACCTTTTAGCCAGCTAAGGTTCATTCTCTTTAATTCAGCAATTATCAGAAATGAAATATCTTTTCAAACGACTTCATGGTGTGTGTGTATGTGTGTGTGTGCGTGTGTGTGTGTGTGTGTATGTGTGGTGTTGTTATTTATGTACTGGTGTATATGGGATAGTGGAAGTAAGGAGGAATAGGAAAAATAATTGTTTTTCCCTGAGCGATATTTTAAAACAAACCTCCAAATAAATCCCGTCTGATTCATTAAGGAGGAAAGCCTGGTAGAAAATAATTGTCAATTAGACACTGATGTTAATTGAGATGGTCATACCCCAAGACCTTAGTATTGAACATTAATCCATCACTTGGGCCCCAGTCATGGAAGATGTCCCTGGATTGGGGATGTTTTATTTACGATGGTGCTGTTTGATAGAATCTCTAGGTCACAATTGGGAGGGTTAACCACGTGCCGGTCACATCAATTCTGCATAGTGCTATCCTCTAATTCATAAAACAAATTCCAAAATTGATTTACATGATGTTAGTGGTACCACAGGGCTACTTGAGATGTTACATGAATGGCACTTGTGGATAAATATGACATTGTAATCCAACTGTTCAGAGCAGGTGACAACTGGCGAAGATTGTCATTGGGGTGAGGAAAACAGGAGAGGCTACGCAGTAGCAATGAATGCCAGGGCTTCATCCTAATGAAGAGCTGGCTTTGCGCTGCCTTCAGGACTAGTGGTCAAACGGCGCCTCCTTTGAAAGCATTGGTCAGTCTTTGGGGAAATGTAGCTATGTATGAATTACAAGAAAAGCTCTGAGTCCATTGGAACAACTTGGCTCTGGAGATCTGACTTCTTCCCTCTCCTCTTCCTCAGCAGTACGGGCATAACCCTGGCTCTTACACCTCTGAGGAAGGCACCTGGAAGGTTACAGGTCATGTCTGGGTTCCACCAGATATTTCAGCCAGGCTATATTCTGGCCTTTTGCTAATAGTCATTGCCTGGAACAATACTAAGCCTGGGCATACAAAGGCAAAAGACTTTTGTGCTCCTGCTTTAGAATCTCAATTGCAATGATGTGTCAGATCATAGCTGAGAGTGAACCAAACATCTAATCCTCAGGTCCAACCTGAGCTTTATTTACCTGTTTGACCAATGGTGGCCATTTTCATAGCAGGCATATTGTGGGGGGCGGGGGGACAATTTGTCACTTTCAGTCACCTCATCTTCCTTTTCCCCTACCAAAGCCTACTCTTTCCCATTCCACCATACATACACACAAGCAACACAACAGTTTCACACTCTTTTCTTCTCCCCAGGTACTTTTCAACTAGACCTTCCTCAACATAGAACATTCTAACACTTATGACCTGTTGCAGTTAAGAATTGCTGGGAATAATTTAAATTAATCTGCACATCCCATGTGTCCCAAATCAGAAACATGGTTATCTCCTGGTGAGTGAGTTTCATAAACTAAAATTCATCTCTACTCCCTTTGTTATCTCTTTGGGAACATCCATTTGCCCTTCCACTATATTCCAAGATGAACACCCATGCTCTTCTATATTCTTCAAGCATGATTTAACCCATCTACCCAAACAGTTTATCGGGGTGTGGCTACTGTGAGTGCTACAGCTTTTTGGAGCCACAGATGAGAGTTGAGTGAACCAGGTGGTTACCAAAAGTGGAAAGCAGTCCTCCCAGCAGAGGAGCTAGTCTCCCCTGAACACCCTACACCTTGAATGTGATATCAGCACAGGGAGAGGTCTCTACTCTGTAATGTAGATCTGATCCTACAAACCAACAATTGGGTTAACAGCCCATGTGTCCTCTGTCACTCAAAACTTGGGAGCAAAAGTTTAAGATAAGTTTGAAAAATGTATTTCCAGGAAAAAGCCAGTTCCCCACTGTTTCTTTAGACACATACTTGCATAATGACAAAATTTCAGAGTTGAAAGGGACCTCATTGACTGTCCAGTGCAACCCACAAACACCTCAACAGGAATGACCTCTTAACAACATCACAGACAAAGTCCTCACTCCTCTGCTCCAATGCTGATCTCCCTGGATCCCTTTAAGTCCCAATTAGGACCTTATTTTTGACTGGGAGCCTTCCCCAACTTTTCTAAATTCTAGTGTCTGCTCTCCATTCATTATTTCCTATTCATCTTCCATATACCTTTCTTTGTATATATGCATTTGCATGTTGTCTCCCCCATTGTGAGATTGCAAGCTCCTTGAGGGCAGGGATGATCTTTTGCCATTTTTCATATTCCCAATACTTGGCAAGGTGTCTGGTACATAGGAGGTGCTTAATGAATGTTGATTGATTAATTGAGACACGTGGTCATCCACCCTTTGGAGAAGGAACTGGCCACCTTCCGAAGCCACTTGGTCTACTTTTTGGACATCTCTTCATCAAGCCTAAATTTGACTGTGCAGTTTCCACTCATTGTCCCTAGTATTACCCTCCAAACAGAAAGATTCTCATCACTTTCCCACGTGACAGGCCTTCAAATATGATGGTAATAGCCAACATTTATAAGATGCTTTAAATTCAGCAAAGCCCTTTGCATGTGATTCCTTATTTGATCCTCACCTCAATCCTTCCAAGTAGTGCCGTTATAACCCCCATTTTATAGGTGAGGACACTGAGGTCCAGAGGGATTAAGTGATTTAGCCAGGCTTACACAGCTAGCAAGTGCCTGAGACAGGCACTAACTAACCTCCTGGTCTCCAAGTCTCTGTACTGTGCCCCTTAGTCTGTGAACACTTGAGGATAGTTATCACGTACAGGCTCACTTTTCTCTTCTCCAGGATGAACATCTATAACTCCTACACTTGTACAAACGCATTAATCTCCTGGAGGCTCAATTTTCTTGTCTATAAAATAAAGGAGTTGGCCTGAGGGGGTCCCTTCTGGCTCAAAGCAGATGTCCCCTTCATTATCCTGGGATTTTCAGAATGTAGCCAATGATCTTCTGAAGGGTCATTCATGGGGAAAAAAAAGATAGTGTGCGTGTGTGTGTGTGTGTGTGTGTGTGTGTGTGAGAGAGAGAGAGAGAGAGAGAGAAAATGACATACAGAAAGAGACAAAAAAATAGAGGGAGAGGTAGAGAGAGAAAGAGGGGGAAGAAAAAGAGAGAGAAGAGA
>CM053596.1:35148826-35166209 GCA_028646575.1 Pseudocheirus occidentalis | reverse complement strand
AGGAAAGAAATTCCTGGGGGGAGTTTTCTCCTATGTTAATTATTCCTGCAAAGCACTGCTGTAATGGGGAATTTGAAAATTTGAATATAAATGCATTTTCTTTTAAGTCTAACACTTAGCTGTGTGAATAACGGGTTCCTAAGTGCAATCAAAGTTCATTTGAATGTTAATTTTATTTTTTTATTTACCACTTGGTCTCCCCTCCCTGAAATATACATAAGTTGAATAATTGTAGCCTTTGTGTGTGTGTGTGTGTGTATGTGAGTTTGTGTGTGTGTGTGTGTGTTTGCAACTTCTGCAAGGCCGCTCAGGTTTTTGCTGATGGACCTTGGCAGACCTTGATTTGCTTGATGCTGAGGGAGGCCAAGGGGAAATAGAATTTCTGGAGGAGGCCTAGTCAGCTACCATGACACCGATCAGGGTGCCAAAAAAGGAGGACAGCAGTTGGCTGGGTCTTGAATTTGTGACGGCACAGATGAGGCCTGGAGATGGCAGGTGAGGGTGCTACAAGGAAATTTTTACATTTTATTAATTTATCAGGTATCATTTTCCTGGAGGCAGGCCTGAGCCAGAGCAGTTATAGACAGGCTAACAGAGGAAATCAAATTAAAGGATTCTAACCACTTTTTTGGTTTGTTTTTTGTTTTGTTTACTTTCCCACCTGGATATCTGTGATCAGAAATAAATGCCTGCCCTTCAAATACATTTAAATCATCTTGGGCAAGTCAAATTCTGGGGGCCCAAATTTCCTTTTCCGTGAAATAAAGGGGTTGAATTAGATGACCCCTGAGGGGCTGCAAGTTCTAGGTCTGTGTTCTAAGGCTTCTAATATCTATTCTAAGATTCCTCCCAGCTCTGATATTCTGTGTTCTAAGTACAGGTGCCCTGTGAGAAGTAGATATAGCTCAAGCCTAGAGACAGGAAGACGAGTTCAAATCCAGCCTCAGACAACTGTGTGACCCTGGGCAAGTCATTTCACCCTGTTGGCCTAAGTTTCCTCTTCTTCCAAAATGAGTTGGAGAAGGAAATGGCAAACCACTCCAGTATTTCTGCCAAGAAAATTCCAAAAAGGGGTATGAAGAGTTGGACCCAACTGAAACAAATGAACAAGAACTTTGAATGAAAACAAATAATGTCACAGGGGAAATACTTTGTCACTAAAAAAAAGGTCAGGTCATGCTTCTTGGGTTACATCTAAAAACAGCAAATTGGTCTGGAGATAGTCGGTAAGATATTTCAAATTTCTGGAACTTTGAAGGTGTGGGAGCACACTGAGGAGGCAGACTCTTGTACCTGAAAAGGGGAAAATTGAGCCCCGATAGGGTGTTATATGCCACCCTCATTACTGGTCACTGACCCAGTTCTGAATTTGGAGTCCATGAGAACCTGAGTTCAAATCTTAACTCTGCTACCCATTCCCTATATGACATGAGACAAGTTCCTTCACTTTCTTGAGCCTCAATTTCCTCATCTGTAAAATGAGAGGATTGACTAGATCATCTCCAACCTCCCTTTCAGCTCTTGATTTAGCTAAGAAGACAGCCTGGTTCTTTCCAGATCTTAATCTTTGTTCCTGTGCAAAACTGGGTATGTTTTATGGGTATAAAACTACACCTACCCCAGTGGGAAGGAGGGAAGGAGGGCAGGAAAAGCTGTGGCAGAAGTAGCAAGAAAGCAAGCTCAGGCTCTATGCATGGAAGACCATCAAGGCCTGGACTAGTAATAAATGGTGTATCCATACAGGATCAGAGGAAGGAATGCAAGGGAAGACTGAGGACACGGATGCATATGGAAAAATAAACACCCAAGGGAGGAAGAAGCTTCAAGGTACAGGAGCCCCTGAAGCAGAAAAGGATGCCAACTATGTATTCAAGAAAAGTCTTCTAGTAACCAGGATTTGTGAGTATACACTTTGACCATATGTACTCTCTCTATATAGGCTTCATTATAGTCATCCTCTAAATTTAACTATGCTCTTCCCCAAGATCCTGTACTTATGGGAGAATGTAGCTCAAATGTTTTAGGGGAAATCTTTTGTACCAGTCAATAATAGTTTTGTGTTAAGTCACATTAGTAAATACCTTTGCTAAAAGCTAATAGGGGCTACTGGCTGATAATTAATGAAAAGAATGCCAGTGGGGGCTTATGAGTAACAATGTGTTAGAAACCACTATCCCACTGAATTACTTTTGACTGAGATGTAGTATTCTATACTCTGGAAACCTAATCAACTTGTCCAGTGCAAGTTGGGAAAATGAAGGGGTCAGGAAGGGGAGTGGTAGAATATTACTGCATAAGGAAGGGCCTTTCTTAGAAATTTGCCTGAAGCTATCTACAATCATTATGAAAAAAATTATCTCAATCACTATTGGTTAGAGAAATGAAAATTAAAACAACTTGGGGGGGTACCACCTCATATCTAACAGATTGGCTAATATGACAGAAAAGGAAAATGATAAATGTTAGAGAAGATGTGGGAGACCTGGGACACTAATGCATTATACTGGAATTGTGAACTGATCCAGCCATTCTGGAGAGCAATTTGGAACTATGCCCAAAGGGCAATCAAATTGTTCATATCCTCTGATGCAACAATACCACTACTAGGTCTATATCCTGAAGAGTTAATTATAAAAAGGGGAAATGACTTACATGTATAAAAATATTTATATTAGTTCTTTTTGTGGTAGCAAAGAATTGGTCATTGAGATAAAGCTCATCATTTGGGGAATGGCTGAAGAAGTTGTGGTATATGAATATAATGTAATACTACTGTGCTATAAGAAATGATGAGAAGGCAATTTCAGAAAAACCTGGAAAGATTTACATGAACTGATGCGAGTGAAGTAAGCAGAACCAAGAAAACATCTTGCATCATAACAGCAACATTGTGCAATGATCAACTATGATTGATGTAGCTCTTCTCAGCAATACAATGATCCAAGACAATTCCAAAAGACTCATGATGGAAAATACTATCTACATCCAGAGAAAAAACTATGTAGTCTAAATGCAGATTGAAGCACACTATTTTCACTTTTTTTTGTGACTTTTCGCTTTTTTTCGCTTCTTCTTTCACAACATGACTAAGGTGGAATTATGTTTTACATAATACATGAATGCACATGTATAACCTATATCAGAGTGTTTGCTATCTTGGGGAGGCAGGATGAGAGGGAGAGATGAAGAAAAAATCTGAAACCCAAAATCTTATTAAAAAGTGAATGCTGAAAACTATCTTTACATGTAATTGGGAAAAATAAAATAGTATTTACAAGAAAAAAGAAGGAAGGAAGGAAGAAAAGAAGGAAGGAAGGAAGGAAGGAAGGAAGGAAGGAAGGAAGGAAGGAAGGAAGGAAGGAAGGAAGGAAGGAAGGAAGGAAGGAAAGAAGGAAGGAAAGAGAGACAAGGAGAGAAAGAAAGAGAAAATTTTGCCTGGTACAAAAGTGTAAAGGGATGCTTGGGAGGTGGTTAAGTTCCTAGTCACTAGAAAAGTTCAAAGTGAGATTAGGTGACTGTCACCTGTCAGCAATGGCATGCAGAAGATGAATGTTTTAGACAGGAGGTTGAACTAAATGACCTCTAAGGTTCTTTCCAAATCTAAACTTCTCAGCTTCACTGCTCATCTGCTTTCCAAATCATCAAACCACTTGCTGGGTTCTGATTGGGGTGTTTTGTCTGGATTTTACTTTAAATATGGATTGATTTATTTTGAAATGGTTCACAAGCACAGAGCTGTTTCTGAATTGGTGATGCCATGCAACTTTGTCTCCTGTTTTAAAATAAGCAATGAAGGGTGGCCTGAAGCTGCCCTTTTCCACCCTCCCTCTCTTCTTAATAGCTTACAAAGATGAGCCCAGAAACACAAATGAACTCCAGGACAACCCAGCTTCATTTAAAATTGTCTGTGGCTTGCTACTGATAAAGGAAAAACAATGACAAATACCATACCCCAGGAAAGGATATCCCCCCTTCTCCCTAAGCAACTGCTTTTCATCAGCCCCAATTTGCATTTTTATCTTCGTGACATCTCCCACATCAATCTCCTCCATACTTACATGGCCACCACTTTTGTGGAGCCCCTCATCACCTTTTGCCTGGATTATTCCAACAGCCTCATAATTAACCTTAGAGTCGCCAGTCTCTCCGCTCTCCGGTTTATGTTCCACATAGCTGCCAAACTGACCTTCCTAAGGCACAGATCTCACTATGTCCTCTCCTATTCAAGAATGAATGGGGAAAAATATTAATTGCTTATGATGTGTTAAGTATAAGGCTAAATCCTGGAGATACAAACAGAAAAGGAAGATAGTCCTCACTCTCAAAGAACTCACCTCCTAACGGGAGAGAGAGTACATAGAGAAGGTTTCAGCTGCAAATCATATGGGAGAGCCCAGATGTGGTAGCAGAACAGATGGTAATGCATCTTCTTTAATGAGATTTTCACTGATAACATCATAGCTATTTCTGATGCTGAGCCATTATCAGTGCCAGGGACCTTGGTGGGGATAACTTTCTTTCTGGGTCTTCAGTAACTAGAGTTGCTAAGGAGGCAGAGGCTACAGAATTGAAGCTTTAATAGCTCCCTGGTTCTGCTAAAATAAAATGTTGACTCCTGTTTGGCATTTAAAGCCATTCACAATCAGGATTCCATTTATTCCACAACTCCCTCTCACACAATCTAGATTCTAACCCAACTGATCTACTTCGTGTTTCCTACCTAAGACATTCTCTCATTTCTTTTGTTTTTCTTTTTGGAGGGGAAAAGGCAGGGCAATTGGGGTTAAGTGACTTTCCCAAGGTCACATGGCTAGTAAGTGTTAAGTATCTGAGGCCTGATTTGAACTCAGGTCCTCCTGACCCAAGGGCCAGCTCTATTCACTGCACCATCTAGCCACCCTCATTCCCTCATTTCTTTACTTTTTCACAGAGAACCACCCTCCCTGCCAAACCAACTAGAACGTTCTCCCTCATTACCTATTCCTCTTGTGAATCCCTTGTTTCCTTCAAGGCTTGACTCAGGTGTTTCCTCCATGAAGTCTTTATTGACCCCTCCCTCCCCGAGTTAATCATATTCTCCATCCCCCCCCCAACCTGCTCAAAAAACTCTTTGTATGTGCTTTATTTATCTTTGTATATGGTGTATCCCAATGGAATCCATGCTCCTTGAAAAAAGAGACTCTTTCATGTCTGGCTTTATATCCTAGGGAACTTGGACAGTTAATAACTAAATGATTCAGAGAAATCAAAATGAGAAAGAGGAAAAATATAGACTGTCATTCATATGATGCTTGTTTGGCATGAAATCTAAGGTGTTCAATGTTTCCCTGCACTAGAATTATCTCCAAAGAGATGATAAAAACCAGACAAAGCATCTCTGGAAGTTAGACATGCCCCAAATGAACAGATCATTATCATCTGGGGATATGCATGAACTAGAGATGGTTTGATGTTTTTAATTATGTCTTTTAGGAAACAGAGGTCTTGCATTTATAGATGTAGTTAGAGCTTTGAATCCCCTGGGCAAGGAGCCAAATTTATGATGATTCTATTCCAACATGGTGGCTGCTTTAGAAATGAGCATCCTAGAATGGAATACCCCCTGTCTTCCAACAAGGGAAGTCACCCAATTGGTACATGGCTTGCTTGGCCAGTCTTTTATTTTTAACACAACAGGGGGTACCTTTGTCTATACATAATATTACAGCCAAGGTCCTGCTAGCCTTAATTTTGATTATTCTCCTTCTATTCCAAATGACAACATGCAGTTGTGTGGACAAATGGTAGAGCTTTCCCACTGGCACATATTTAGTGCTAGGATTGTTCATGGAACCCCTTTTCAACTAAGTCCCCCAAGTCTCACTTGATGAAATTATAGAATGTAAAGTACGAGTGTCAGGAAGGAACAGGATAAAATTTTCTGGGTATCATTCTTCACCTTGTAAAAGTGTGAAACCTCAAATGGCCACCCTAAATGGTCTCTTTCAGATTTTTACGAGATCATTTTGCAGCTAGTAGAGAGTGTGAGACCTCAAATGACCACCCTGAATGACCTATTTGCAGATTATAAAGGGTGTGAACCTGGGAATGATCCATTCATGATTTCTCCAGGAAATGTAAAGAAGTGTTTTATGTAGGATCTGGGGGAAAACGACTCATTCACTCTCAGCAGATGCTGCCATGCAGTAAACCAGGAAGTGTCTAAAGATCACTTTCTCCTCCCCATCCCCAGACCATGTGGCCCTCAAGAAATGAGTCTGGACTTTTGATCTACTTTGTTTGTCTTTATTTAGTTCTTTTTTTTAAACCTTTTTAATTTTTGATTTTTGGAGGGCAGTTGGGGTTAAGTGACTTGCCCAAGGTCACACGGCTAGTTTTTGTGTTAAGTGTCTGAGGCTGGATTTGAACTCAGGTCCTCCTGACTCCAGGGCCGGTTCTCTATTCACTGAGCCACTTACCCGCCCCTCTTTATTTAATTCTAATCACAAAGAGCAGAGTCCTCAGTCTGAGAGCTTCAGGCATGAAATTTTGGTCTATTTTGTTTAAATTCTAGGTACAAAGAATAGAGTCCTCAAAAGGCATGAGATTTTGATCTTTTGTTTTGTTGTTTTTAAGTTCTAGGTATGCTATCTCCAGGCCAGGAGCTTGAGGCATGGAATTTTGGTCTATTTTGTTTGTCTTTTTTAAGTTCTAGGTACAAACAATGGCATCTCCCTCCAGTCCTTAAGCTCCAAGGTATGAGTATCATGGAGGCCAGGATTCTAAGCCAGAAGTTGTAGTCAAACCAGCAGGGAAGTTCTGAGAAAGGAATGAGGAGGAAAGGGTGCTTTGGATTCAAAACTTCAAGGGAATAATGCCCCTTTTCAAATGAACTGTTGTCTTCATTTTGCCCAAAGTAGAAATCTTGAACACAATTCTTTGATTCAGAGAAAAAATTTGTCTAGTCTTTGATTCAGCATCTATGAGACCTTAACTGTAATTAGCTCTCTTCCCAAAAACATTGTGGAGGGAAACCATAGTAAAGTAAGGCTACAGCCCAACTGTCAGCTGGAATGGTACTTGGAAAAGTGTGGAGTACAATCCCTGCTGTCTCTGTATGAGCTACATTTATGGCCCTAGCATTCTCTTCTTGCCACGTCTTGACAGAGACTTTTTTGGGAATAGCGCAGCTCCCCTCCTTTGTACCTCTCCTTAAAACCCAACATTGTTTCAGGATCTCAGCATACTGGTTGGATGTGCATGGTACCAGGAATCAGGAGAGTTGGGGTCAAGTTCTGATTCTGCCTCATCACCATCATCATCTTCACCATCACCATCATCATCTTCACCATCACCATCATCACCACCATAATCATCACTAGCATTTCTACAATCCATTAAGGTTTGCAAAGTGGTTTACATGTTATCTCATTTGATACAACTCTAAGAGGTAGCTGTTATAATCCTCATATTATGCACGTGGAAACTGAGGCACAGAGAGGTTAAGATACTTGTCCAGCCAGACAGCCAGAAAATATCTGAGACAAGATTCAAACTTATTTCTTCCAGACTCCAAATCCAGTATTTTATCCACTACATTACATAAGTACTTACTATCTCTGTGACCTAGAAGTATTCACTTGACCTGAGACTTCAGAAGGCTTATGTTGTGGTGTAGTGCCAATGTAATATTTACAGTATCCACAATCACAATAAAGACTGTGACTATAAACATCACATGATGTTCAATCACAAAATATAAGAAACTCTCCATATAGAGGACAGAACCAAAGCATTTATTTAGACACCAGAAAAACTGAATCCCCAAAGTAGGAAGCTGATTCCATCATAGTAGTAAAGAAATTAACAAGCCACAACAATACAGAGGGTCATGTCATCCTTCAGTTTTCCCACAAACCAATACAAGATCAATATTTACTCTATCTCCTTGTCTGAGCTCCTCTCTTTTCCACCGTCTCACTAGGTCTGGCTCCCAGTTTCCTGTGGCTCTGCTCTATCCTTCAGCAAACCCCTCCCATCACAGGTTCCATGTGACTAAGTTCAGCTTATTAGGGGGGCAGAGTTTACTTTCAAAGCAGGGAAGGTCTTCAAATTCCCCCTAGGTCTATTAAGGGACAGGGAAGATCTTCGAATTCCCATCCCATTACATGTGGTAAAAGGATCACTGGGTTATGATGTCTGAGGATTAGATTTTAAATCATAACTATTGACACCTACTACTTTTGTGACCCTGGGCAAGTAAGTCACTTACTCTCTGGGCCTCAGTTCCCTTCTCCATAAAGTGAGAGGTTTGGAATAGAAAAGAAAGGGCTGTCCCAACACTGGATGCTCTATTCTAAGGCCCCTCCCAGCTCTGACATCCTGTGTTCTAAGGGCCCTCCAGCTCTGACATCCTGTGTTCTAAGGGCCCTCCCAGCTCTGACATCCTGTGTTCTAAGGCCCCTCCCAGTCCTAAGGGCCCTCCCAGCTCTGACATCCTGTGTTCTAAGGGCCCTCCAGCTCTGACATCCTGTGTTCTAAGGGCCCTCCCAGCTCTGACATCCTGTGTTCTAAGGACCCTCCCAGCTCTGACATCCTGGGTTCTAAGGGCCCTCCAAGCTCTGACATCCTGGGTTCTAAGGGCCCTCCAGCTCTGACATTATCTGTTCTAAGACCCGTCCCAGTTCTGACATTCTGTGTTCTAGGAACCCTCCCAACATTGACGTTCTCTGTTCTAAGGGCACTCCCCACTCTGACATTCTATATGCTCGGGTCCTTCCCAGCTCTAACATTCTATGTTCTAGGGTTCTTCTCAGCTCTGACATTCTGTGCTAAGATCTGACCACTTCTTGGATTTGTTGAGTAGGGAGGAGAGAGGTATTAAGAAAAACATGGAGGCTATGACCCTGAATGAGGGGAACAACAGTGGTGCCCTCAGTGGAAATGGAAAGTCGGGAGGAGGGATGAACTGAACAAGGAAGACAAGTTTTATTCTGGGCATGTTGAATATCAGATACCTATAAGAGATCCAGCTGGAGACGTCCAGTGGCAATTTGGTGACATGACACTGGCACTTAGGCACTGAACAGACTTGGGCTAGGTGTAGAGAGCGAGGAAATATTGGCAAAGAGAAGATAATTGAGATAAGGAGAACTTTATGGGAAAAATAATAAAAACAATAATAGCTAGCATGTACAAAGCACTTTGAGTTTTTAAAGCATTTCCCATATGTTAACTTGTTTGATCTTCCTAACATCCTTGGGAGCTAGGCACTATATTACCATCTTCACCTTACAGAAGAAGAAAGAGAATAGTACTTGGATATGGGCATACAGTTAGCATCTGAGTCAGGATTTTAACTTAGATCTTCTAGACTGAAAACTCTGCCCCCTATCAATTGTATCATCTAGCTGGGGGCAGGGGGGAGGAGGAAGAGAGAGAGAGAGAGAGAGAGAGAGAGAGAGAGAGAGAGAGAGAGAGAGAGAGAGAGAGAGAGAGAGAGAGAGAAATAGAGGGGGTAAAGACAGAGAAAGGGGAGGAAAGGGGAGAGAGAGGAGAGAGGGGAGAAGGGAGAGGGGGAGAGAGAGAGTCAGAGAGAGAGAGACAGAGAGAGAGAGGGAGAGAGGGAAGGGAGGAGGGAAGAAAAGAGAGAAGGGGATGGGAAGGGAAGGGAGAGAAGGGGGGACAGGCCAGAGACTTGAGGAACATCCAAGATAAGGATGCCGGACATGAATGCTGATTCAGAGACCCAAAAGGAGAAATTAGGCAGGGAGAAGGAAGCCTGAGGAAAAACTATCTCACAACAAGTGAAGGAAGAAAGTTTCTCACCACTTCCCCCATCTAGGTAATGGTCCTCTGAGGATGGCTGCTTTTAAAAATGAGTCATCAGAAGCCTTTCTGTCCCTCTCAAGGTCCTACTCTTAGAAGTCTGCCTTTAGGCATGTGTACTTAATGGATCTGACAGGCCAGTCATTGACAGAATGCAGAACAAAGAAAGTGAAAGGAGGATTGTGTTTGTAAGACACCAAAAACTTCCGATCGATCTGGTCAACTGAGCCAAATAACAGGTCAATGCAAGGAAAATGATGAAGTTTTACACATACATATGCATGTACACACATATATAAATTTACTTAAGATAAATTAGGTATTAAAACTAATTAAACTATATAATGTAATATATAATAATTTTTACATCTATATCACAAAACATTTCCCTGAATTGAGTTGAGTGGGGCTTGGTCTGGGCAACACTGGGGAAGAGGGTGCTGGTTCTGTGTCTCAAAGTCTAACCGGAGCCAAGGACCCAGATGTTACTTTCCTTTCTCCAGCCCACCAAACTTCCTTATCCAACACAGAGGGAGGAGGCATTCAGTAGAGCAACAGGCAAAAGGAGTGTTCACTGGAGCAAGGAAGTAGAGGGAAAAGCCATCATCTTACCAAAGGAGAGGAATGGGTTATGTGGTAGAAAGAGACCAGGATTTGAAGTTGTGCAACAATGAGGTTCAAATACCAGTCCTGCTACTAACTAATTACCTGCAGGACCTTGGAAATGTTATTGCCCTTTTGCAAACCTTGGTTACCCCTTCTAGAAAAAAATAAAAGAGATGGTCTAAATAGCTGTCTGAAATCACTCCCAGGTCTAACATTCTATGTCCCAAGGCACCCCCCGCCCCAGTTTTGACATCCTGTGTTCTAAGGGCCCTCCCAGCTCTGACATCCTGTGTTCTCAGGGCCCTCCCAGCTCTGACATCCTGTGTTCTCAGGGCCCTCCCAGCTCTGACATCCTGTGTTCTAAGGGCCCTCCCAGCTCTGACACCCTGGGTTCTAAGGTCTTTTCCACTTCCTTCCTATGTGTAGGCCCTTAAAATAGAGCCATAACTAGAAAACTACCCTTCACTTGAGGTTAAAGCAGTTGAAGAGGATGCACAGTGCCAGACAGCAGAGCACTGGATGCAGCCTCACTCAGACACAGCAACTGCCTATTTCCCAAAGAGTCCCACTCATTCTTTCATGGGAGCTGAGGAGAAAGGCCTTGGAGGAAGAGCATCATGAGGGCACGACTCTGGGGCTACACGGCAGGTCAAGTGACTTGGAACCACACACCAGGTGTAGGAAGTTCTCCCACCACATTCCCACCTCACTACTGAGAGGAAATGCTCTACTCCAGAAGGCCCGCTCATGGGAGAGAGCCCCAGTTGCCTCTCCCTAGTTACAACTGTGTTCTGAGAGGCCCTAATGCTGACTTCCCAGCCTCTGTAATCACTGCTACAAATTCTCTTCTTGCCTCACCCTTTCACCTTGATAAACTTGAGCATGACCTGACTCAATGACAAATTTATCTCTCTGATCACAACTTGGACCGTGACTTCTTTCCCCAGAAAGATTCTTCTCTCATGGCCTCTTAAGGATCTTCAATGACTGGCACCACCCATTCTCACAGGAGGCAGAGATTCAGTATCACCCACCTGCCCCCACCCCCTACCACCCGTCGGATCATTGACAAAGATCTGCTGTATGGAGCCTAATTAAAATTAAAGGAGTAGATTTAGAATTCATATAAAAATTATTAGACCTAGAACTGGCCCAAAGGGCAGGGGGAAATGGATTCTCTATCCTTAGAAATCATTAAAAATTATAGCTAATGTTTAAATAGCTCTTTATGGTTTACAAAGAACTTTACATATATTATCCTTTGATGCTCACAATAATCCTATGAAGTGGGTGGTGTTACTACCCCCATTTTACAGATGAACAAAATGGAGGCTCAGAGAGATTAGTTGGCTTTCCAAAGACCACATGGTAGTCAGGATTTGAGGTAAGATTGGAATTTAAGTCTTCCCAGCACCAACTAGTCATCCCTTCCACATTGTGACTTTCCCCATCGTTGTTTCTATATATCTTGAGTCCATATAAAAAATTAAATGGGAATTCAGGGGAGTTTTGCAGAAGTCATATGACACACAAAGGCTAGCAGATGACACAGAAAAAGTTTAGAAACTAAGAAACACATAAAATGTATGCATGGTATTATATAATATCAACCTATTCTATCATTTAGTACTGTAAACATATCATAAAGAGAAAGAAAAAATTCAGACTTCTCTGGTGCAAAAGGAAGACCAAAAAATTTTCCTCTGATTTTCCATATTGAGAGGGCGTGGCTCCCCAAACCCAACTTCAACCCTGACTCCACCAATGTGGAAGGAATCACTGCCCATGACTGTTACTGATTGCCACACTTTCCCCTAGGGGGCGTTCTTCTTTCTTAGTGATTAGTTTCGCCATTTTTTATAATCCTCAATGACAAACTTGCTCTTAAGCTCAGGACTTTTCTCAAGACTTTGAAAGAATCTTGCAATTTTAAATTAGGAGCTTGGACTTTAGAGATGTCATCTAATTCTCTTATTTGATTGACAAGAAAACAGACCCAGAATAGAAGAGGGAACTAACTGTCCAAGGACAGAAACTGGGATTCAAACCCAGGTTTTCCAACTCTAAATCTAGCACCATATTGCTAAGTTAAAAGAGATAAAATATTGCAAGTAGCTCACAAGAATGCAAATAGTTGTAACTAGGGCAAGGCAAATGGGGTTTTGCCTCAGTATACCAAATTTAGAAGGCAGCAAATTTAGAACTACAATTTTTCAGCAATGTAGAAATAAAGAAACCTAGCCTAATGTTTACAAAAATACTTAGTTTAAGTAAAAAGCTAGCAGACAATCCCCTGCAGTGAGCTCCTTCCCCATCTGGTCTGATCTAGCATCCTGCCGTCAGTGTCCTGGGGTCTCTGACTCCCACAAATAGGTTGATGTCCTACCCTAGCCACATGAGAGTACATTTCATGCCCCTTGCCCCACATACAAAAATTCCAAGTTGTAGCTCTTCCTCTGAAACCCCAGTCCATGTTAAGTTTCAACGATTCCATGAATCTGAAGAGTTTCTATGCTTCTATTGGTGGGATATGGTTAATTAATGATTCTAAGCTATTGCTGGCTGGGCCAGTGGTGACTCATAGCTCAGCCAACTTCTGAGGGGTAAAAGGAGGAAGAGGCTGTGGAATCCTCCCCCCGCCATGTTTGTTATGCCCTAGACTTCTTACCTCCCTTAACCAGGTAACATGGTTCTGGATTTGGAGTCAGAAAACCGGAGTTTGGGTCTCAGCCCTACGCCCTTGGACAGCTAACTCTACAGTTTCCTCATCTATGAAAATGAGGGGAATGGATGAGATGATCCCTAAGATTGCTTTCAGATCCTAATTTATAATGGTAAAATTCATCTAAAGTCTGTTGAAGGGCCTTCACTTAGGGGCAATGTTATAATGTGGAATTATAATAAGTGGCATCTATAAAGTGCTTTAAGTGGTTGCAAACTTTTGCTGTTACTGTTTTTGTTGTTCATTCATTTCGAGGGTATCTGACTCTGGGGTTTTCTCGGCAGAGATATTGGAGTGGTTTGCCATTCTCTTCTCCAGCTCATTTTACAGATGAGGAAACAGAGGCAAACTGGGTGAAGTGACTTGCCCAGAGTCACACAGCTAGTAAGTAAGTAAGGCCAGATTTGAATTCAGGTCTTCCTATCCCCAGCCTGGCACTCTATCCACTGGGTCACCCACTTGCCCTGATGGAATTACCTCAGCTGATCTTCTAACAACTTGGTGAGTTAGATTCTAGAGGTATTATCATGCATATTTTGGACATTAGGAAACAGAGACCCAGGGAGATTAAATTTTGTTCAGTCCTCCAGTTGTACCTGACTCTTTGTGAGCCCATGGACCACAGCAAGCCTGGCTTAAAAATCTTCTGTCCTCCACTATGTCTTGAAGTCTGTTCAAATTCACATTCTTTAAGATAGCTTACCCAAAACCACGTAGGCAACAAATGGAAGATTTGAACTCAGGTCTTTAGACTCTAAGCCCAGTGTTCTTTCCACTATACCAGGCTACCTTGCTGTTCCTCAGCTAGGAAAGGGCACTTTGAACCAATGCCTTTTCGATTCCAAACCATCTCTCTACTATACCACACCATCTCTTGATAACGTTGAGGGATGCTAATTAACCTGAAAACCCCCAAACTCACACTCTGCCTGAATACTCTGCCTATGCTATAGTCATCCCCCCCCCCACAGCCAAAATGATCCTCATGATGACCAACTGAGTCACCTCTTTCTTTGCTTCCTTGATGATAGTCTGAAGCTCATTTGGGTACAAGATGGTAAAGGCCTTAGATGTTCAGAAGAAAATGAGCATCAACACATATGTCCTGGCCTGATCTGGGCAGACAGACCCTTAAACCCAACGCTAGAAGAAGCGGGTCTTTCAAGTATTAGAAAATCAACAAGAAGAAGAAGAGCAGAGAGTGTCTGGGCACGGAAGGTTAATGCATGATGAAACAGCTGCTTCTGAAAGGACTGCGTTCCTTTGTGAGCTAAAAGCCTGGTTAGAATCATTTCCTTTTCCTTTTCCTATCTCTAAGCACACACCAGCTACTATTATTCTAAAATCCTGAGCCAAATCAGAAATGCATTTCTCTTAAAATGCCCCCCCAAGGGACATGGTTTCAAATAGAACATGAAAGAAAATGTCTGATCCACCAATTACTCGAGGAGGTTTGGGCTGGATAGCTAATCCAGACTCTTCTTAACTCGTTTCAGAATCGATGTACAGGATGCTGAGGCGGGCTTTGCCTGTCAAGATACAGCTGTGTTGCAAGCCTATCAGCTGGTCTCAAAGAAGGAAAGAAAAGTGTTTTTCTAATCCCCTCATTCCTGGCTTTTTGAAGATACTGGGGTTAGAATTTATGGTCTAATGAAAGGGTTTTGTCAGGGCAGGTAGGGGGCATCATACTCTGCCTTATGTTCCTTGCAAAAAGGATCCATCTTACCATTTGTTCTGTTTGGTAAAACATAGTGGTGCAGTTGATGTCAGGAAAGCAGATTAGGTTTGCCTAATTTGGTTTGGATCAGTGGTTCCAAGGAAGAATCGACTCTATTCATGCTTGTGGTCATTGAAGATCTGTTAATATTTTGCTGACCTTACCAAAGATCTACTCTTTAGCCTGTTTCACAAAAGCCAGTTTGTACCCCAGCCATCCCAGAGCCGGAGATTCTTTTTCCAAGTACTAGTTGGACTCAGTGACCTCTGCAGTCCCTTCCCACTAGAATTTTGTGGAAAAAACAGCAGGGGAACTAAAACATGAGTGACTTAATAGCTAAAATGTGCATACATGGACAGTGTGCCAATCAATAAGCCTTTATTAAGCCCCTACTATGTTCCAGGTACTGGAAATACAAAAACACAAAATATATCAGAATCATATTATAATAGCTTTCCAGATATCCTGATTCCCCTTTTGAGTTTCAGGTGCTGAAATTGCATTTTTTCATTTTTACTACATGAAATCTTGTGCCTAGGGCATGTATCCGAGTACTTGCTGTATATTTTCTCCTTTGCTATTAGATGAGAATCTCTTTCTTCCAAGGTTCCCCCAGCATCACTCTTACTAATAAGTTCTTCATCTTTGGTTGGTCATTTTAAGGCCAGAAGAATAATTCCCCTGGTCACTTTATAGGACCACAGAGTTGGTGTGAGGAAAGCAGTTTGTAATCCTTAAACTAATTATCTGAAGTCTCTTCATTATGCTGATTGAATTAGTTTCTGCTATTTGACACCTTCTCAACTCAACTCTGTTGTCTCACCTGCCTCATTTGAAGGATAGAAAGTGGAGCAATGCACTCCTCCCAAAGACTTGCTTTATAGAGGGTTCAGAACATTCAGAACTTTCCAGCTAAATCAAGGCTCTCTGCTTGGTTTCAACTCCACAGAAGAGCATGCCCTGGCAGTAGGAAGCCTCTGATGGCCCTCTCCCCTCCACCACCTTTCAGTTTCTTTTTGCATATTGTCTTCTCCCATTAGATTGCAAGTCCCTTGAGGGTAGGGTTTTTTTCTTATTTGTAGCACTTCATAGCATGCTTGGCACATAGTAGGTGCTTCATAAATATTTATTGAATTGAACTTTGGAAATGTATTATTAAGATGCAGATTTGTGTAAAGGAAAGAACCAGGGAACTGGTGTCAAGGCATCTGAGTATGAATCCTGGCTCTGAGATTTCCTGGTTGTATGACAAGAACAAGTCAGGTAACTTCACTGAGCATCAATTTCTTCACCTACAAAGTGGGTATAGTGCTCCACAGAGTTGTTGTAGGGAAAATGTGTTGTAAACTTTAAGAGAGCACAGAAATGGGAGTTGGGCTTAAATATGGTGGCAAGACATAAAATATATCAATCTCTTGTCTTAAAGATCCAAAAATGACTGTTAAACCAAAAGCAATGACAAGGCACATGGTAGATATGAGCAATTTGCAACATATAACCATCCCACCCCTAGTAAACTGAAAAAAAGAAAAGAAAACCTTTGTAACAACTATGTATAGTTAAGCAAAAATAAACTTCCATAGTAGTCTTTTCCCAAAATGGGTGCTTCCTTGTGCATCATGAATCTATTACTTATATGGACAGCAGACACATAGGAGGTTCAAAGGATAGAAGCCTGGGCCTTGAATGAGAAAGACTTGAGTTCAAATCCAGATTCAGATACTTATTAGCTGTATGACTTCGGACAAGTCACTTAGCCTCTTTTGCCTCAGTTTCCTCATCTGTAAAATGTGCTGGAGAAGAAAATGGCAAACCACACCAGTATCTCTGCCAATAAAACCCCAAATGGGGTCACAAAGAGCCCGACATCACTCAACAACAAAAACAACAAAGGATAGTATAATTCATCACTGGTCCTCTAGAATCATGGCTAATCTCTGCTCTGACCATAATTCTTAAGTCTTTTGAAGTCATCAATCACTACAATGTTATTATTATGTTCGTTGTTCTCCTGATTTTGCTCTTTGCCCTCTGGGGTAAAGTCTGAACAAATCTTAGTAGGCTTCTCTGAAACCCCTCCCTTCATTGCAAAATCTTGAAGAAGACAAGTAAAGGAAAGGATTTCATTGGAGAAATGCATGGTAGAGAGATGTCGGGTCTACAATCATTTATTAAGCATTTCTGTGTACCTGGCACTGTGCTAAACACTGGGGATACACAGAAAGGCAAAAAAACAGTCCCTCGATGAGACCACATTCTAATGGGGAGGATGAAATGCAGACAACTTCCTTCTACACCTACATCTTCCTTCTACCATCCTTCCTACAGGATAAATTGGGGCTAATGGACAGAGGGCAAGCCCGAGCATTAAGGGGGATTAGGAGAGACTCTTTGTATCAATAATGAGATATTCATAACACCCATGATGGTTATGAATATGCTGGTATAGTTTTGGATCACAAAATGTAGCAAACTCTCCACATGGAAGGCAGAACCAAGATCTTTATTCAGAAACCATAACACTGAGTCCC
>CM053596.1:35119448-35148326 GCA_028646575.1 Pseudocheirus occidentalis | reverse complement strand
AATTTGGCTTAGGGAAGGAATGACATAAACTCTAAACTGAGTATCTTGCCACACATGAGAATAGGGGGGATGGGGATGAGAGGGGGGGGCGATGGAGGGAAGGGCAGGGGTCGGGGAGAGGGTTGCGGGAAGCACACACCTCAGTAAAGGGACAGGGACAGTGTAGAGAACAAAACAAGGAGGGGAGGTGCAGGATAGGAAGGAGGGACATACAATTAGCCTCTCACAATTTGCCCACCATGGAGATGTCCTGCTTAATTACACAGGTACAGCCTTTATTGAATTGCGGCTTCTTCCAGTGGGAGTGGTTGACAGGAGAGGAATTGCAAGAATCTAGAATTTAAAGCTATACAATTAAATGCAACTGGGAAACAATACATACAGGGACGGGGGCAGGGAGACCTTCCTGCCCTACTAGAAAGCTAGAGGGGCATTAGAGGAGGACATAAAAGAGAACAGATTGTGGGAGGGGCTTTACGGTGGGATCAATGTTTTGGGCTGGGGGGTAGGGGAAAGAAGGGGAGAAAATTTGTAACTCAAAACCTTATGGAAATGAATGATGTAACCAAGAAAATAAATTAAAATTTTTTAAAAAGAGGATTTGTTCTATGAAGTTTGGATTCAGTGAAAAGGCTGCACTTGAGGGCCTACAGGGACATATGTGGCCTCAAGGCCGCAGGTTCCCCACCCTTGGTCTTCACCATCAACAAAACGATAAATCAAGCCTTGACTTCTTGCAGTTGCTGATTTCTAGGTGTAAATGCTCATACTAAAAACTGAACAATGATTCTAAAGGAGGAGTTAGCTTGGAACCACTAGGTGGCGTGATAGTATATAAAGTGCTGTGCCTACAGTCAGGGAGATCTGGGTTCAAATCTACCCTGGAACACTTCCTAGTTGTGTGACCCTGGGCAAGTCACCTGACCTCACCCTGTTTGCCTCAGTTTCCTCATATGTCAAATGAGCTGGAGAAGGAAATGGCAAACCACTCCAGTATCTCTCCATGACCACATGGGATCATGGAGAATCAGACATAACTGAATCAACTGAACAAAAGAAGCCGGTTATAGCATACCCCTGGATTTATCTATCAATTCAACAAGCTCTCATGAAAGTCCTACTGTGTTACATGTGCTGTGCCAGTCCCTTGGGATTCAAAGCAGATATTTATATTGAAAGCAAATATTTATATTTTACTTTATATTTATTTTATACTTTATTTTATATTTAAATTTAAATATAAAATTAAAAATCTTCAAGCAGCTTATGTTCAATCATAGTTTACATTCTACTATACCTGGCACATGCTGGGTGCCACAGAAAGATGAAATTATTTCCCAATAGTCAAATATGAACAGGCTGTACTCAAAAGAAATCCAAGCTCCCAACAAGCATATAAAATTCCAATCGATGGACCCTTTTTGACCTTTATGTCAGAACTCCTGTTACTCACATGATCTACCAGCTTCCTCAATAGCAGGGATTAAGGGGCAGGCAGCACTACATCCAACTGGCTATCAATGGAGCTGTGAAGTGGTCCAAACATTCTGGAGAACAATTGGAACTACAGTCAAAAAATGCCCATCGATTGGAAAATGGTTGAACAAATCTAATTATGTGAATGTAATGGAATATTATTGTACCTTGTTGTTGTTGTTGTTTATCTTTAGTTCTTAAAAAGGACCATGACATCAAGAAGGTGATGCGTGACTTGCAAGTAAATTGGATTTAAGTGAGAGAGGGCTGCTCAAAGTCGCCAGCTTCACTCTCCATTGGAGCTGTCTGGGTCCAGTGGCAAGAGATAGATCAGAATGACTGGAGCTTAGGAAACGATCAGACAAACGGATTCAGCAAAACCTGGGAGGATTTGTACAAACTGGTTCTACTTGAAGTGAGAAAAATGGAAAGAGAATTTCTATAGTGACCACAACAACTGTGAAAGACTTAAGACCTATGAATTGCACAATGGCCAGTCACAACTGCAGAATACTAATGATAAAGCATGCTTCGCACCTCTTGGCAGAGAGACAGTGGTGCATTAAAGGTGAAGAATAAGACACAGATTTTCAGACGCAGTTTGGCTGTACTCATTTGTTATGAGGGAGAGCTTTTTTCAAGGCAGGGAGGAAATGGGAAGAGAGTGGGAGTTGTAATAGTTATATCTTAAAGTAGGAAGAAAAGAAATAAAAGACCATCAATAAATTTTTTCTATCATAATTATTTTAATAGTATTTCATTTTCCCCAATTACATGCTAAAACAATTTTTAACATATGGATTTTTTTAAGTTTTGAGTTCCAAATTCTATCCCTCCCTTCTCCCCCCTCCCCTAACCCAAGACAGTAAGCAATCCAATATGTTATACGTGTTCAATCACATACAACTTTCCATATTAGTCATTTATACAAGACTCAAACAAAAAAAATGGAATAAAGTGAAAAATAACAAGCTTCAGTCTCTATTCTTACATTATCAGTTTGTTCTCTGGAGGCAGATGGCATGTTTCATCATGAGTCCTTTGGAACTATCTTAGATTATTGTATAGCTGAGAATAGCTAAGTTGGTAACAATTCTTCATCATACAATATTGCTGTTACTGTGCATAATGTTCTCCTAGTTACACTTAATTCATTTTGCATCAATTCATATAAATCTACCCAGGTTTTTCTAAAATCCACCTGCTCATCTTTTCTTATAGAACAATAGTCTTCCTTTATATTCATGTACCATAACTTGTTCCATCATTCCCCAACTGATGGGCATCCCCTCAGTTTCCAATCCTTGGCCACCACAAAAAGAGTTGCTATTAATATTTTTATACATGTGGGTCTTTTTCTCTTTTCTTTGATCTCTTTGGGATATAGACCTAGTAGTGGTATTGCTGGATCAAAGGGTATGCACAGTGTCATAGCCTTTTTGGCATAGTTCCAAATTGCTCTCCAAAATGGTTAGATCTAATGAAAAATTTTTAACAACAAACAAAAGAGCAGAAGGAAGTTGAGAAGGGGATGTAGGCAAGCAGTAAAGGGTTGCAAATACCATGTCAAACAGAGGTAGAAATTAAAGATATCTACAAGCATATGAAAAATGTTCTAAATCACTATTGATTTGAGAAATTCAAATCAAAACAACCTTGAGGTACCACATCTCACCAGTCAGATTGGTTAAGATAACAAAACAGGAAAATGACAAATGCTGGAGAGGATGTGGAAAAATTGGAACACTAATGTATTGTTGGCAGAGCTGTGAACTGATACAACCATTCTGGAGAGCAATCTGGAGCTATGCCCAAAGGGCTATAAATAATTGCATCCCCTTAGACCCAGTAATACCACTTTGGGGGTTGTATCCCAAAGAGATCATAGAAGTGTGAGGAAGACCCATATGTAGAAAAATATTCATTGCAGCTCTCTTTGTGGTGGAAAAACATTGGAAATTAAGGGGATGCTCATCAATTGGGGAATGGCTAAACAAGTTGTGGTATAAGAATGTAATGGAATACTACTGTGCTATAAGAAATGGGGAGGAGATGGACTTCATATTCACCTGGAGACCCTTTTATACAAACTGATACTAAGTGAGAAGAGCAGAACTAGGAAAAATTTGTACACAATGACAGACACGTCGTGTGTGTGATGACCAACTTTGATAAACTGGACTCTTCTCAGCAATGCACAGCTATAAGACAACTCTACAAGTGTCAGGATGGAAGGAGATGTCTACATTCAGAGGAAGATCTAGAAATAAGAGAGTTTAAATGGAGACTGAAGCAATCTACATGCTATCATTCTTTTCCATGTTTGGTTTTCTTTCTTCTTTCCCATTGTCACTCCATTGGTTACAACCCTTCTATACAACTATATTTGAAGATCCTATACTTGACTGCATACCACCATGGGGGGGGGGGCAGGAGAAGGAGGGGAGAAAATGTGAAACAAGGGATTGTGGAACTGAATCTTGTAAACTAAAAGTAAATAAACAAATCAACTAAAATAAAAAAGAAATACCATATTAAATTTAAATTTAAAATAAAATAAAAATTTATTTCTATATAGTAGCTCCTCCTTCTGCCTTCTGGGGCCAAATAGAATGAGTCTAGAGCTCCTCCACAGAACACCCCCTCAAATATTTGAAGGCTGCTGCAGTGTTCTCCCTGAATCTTCCTTTTAAAGCTTATCCATGCCCAGTTCCTTCCTCCTAAAACTAAGGGTTGACAGTCATTGGTTTATGTCTCCTATTACCAAAATCAACCTAAACCTCTTAGCATAGAAGGCAAACCCAGAGTTGGTCTGACAGCTCACCATCTAAATAACTAAGGCCAATATATAAGAAGGTATAATCTCTTGTTATATCAGTCATTCAGCAAGTACATATTAAGCACTTATTATATACCAGGCACATTGCTAGTCTCTAGGGATACAAGCACAAAGAATAAAACAATCCCTACTCACAAAGTTGAATAGAAGAGACTATATATATATGTATGTGTGTCTGTGTGTGTCTGTGTACACGTGCACGTGTGTATGTATCTATGTACACATATGTGCACATGCATGCATATATACCGCATAAATATAAAGTTTATATACCGACACACAAAGTAATCAGAAATGAGGCCATTTAAGCTGGAGGATGCTAGCAATTAGCAGGGGGGATAAGGAATCAGGAAAAGCCCCATACAGAAGATTTTGGCTGTGGTGTTTAACTGTATCTTTAAAAAAGAAAGAGACATTATGAGGCAGTAACAAAGAAGGAGTGCATTCCGTGGGGGCTGGAATCAAGGCAGGAGATGTCTGCTAGGAAGTTAGGAACAGAAAATTAGTTTGGCTGAATCACAGATTGTCCAAGAGAGAGTAATGACAGCGAGGACAGAAAGATGTTGGAATCAGGTTGTATGGTTTTAGAAGTTAAAGTTTTTACTTTCTTCTAAAGGGAATAGAGAACCATTGAAGTTAACTGAGTAAGAAAGTGACATAGTCAGATCTGTGCTTAAGCAGAATTATTTCAGGGAGAGTGTAGGAAAGACTGGGGAAGGGAGACCTGAGATAGAAAGGCCACTTAGGAAGCTGTTGTAATAACCCGGGTGAGAGATGGTGATGAGGGCCTGGACTAAGGTGTTAAATATGTGGGTGGAGAGAAAAAGTGAAGTTTTATGTACACACAAAGTTGTATAGAGTTTTATGTACACACAAAGGGGTGATGAAAGATATGTTTACTTCTTTTGAAAGGGAGGTGCTGGGTGGCTCAGCTCACTGAGCACTGGGCCTGGAGTCACAAAGACCTGAGTTGAAATCTGGACTCAGATCCTTAGTATCTGTGAGACCCTGGACAAGTCATTTCTTTCACTCTGCCTCAGTTTCCTCAACTGTAAAATGGAGCTAACCATAGTACCTACCTCGCAGGATTATTGTTAAGCTCAAAGGAGATAATATTTGTAAGGCCTATAGTAAGTGCTTCATAAACGCTTATTTCTCTCCCCATAACACCCTGGGAGGATCAGGTAAAATACTCCATTGTCTCTATGACGTTATCACATTGGATGCTGCCTCCCCTAATGCAGATGACTGCCGGCGCATTCAGCAGGACTGCCAGCCAAATTCTCCCATCTGTTCACCATAGAAGGTTCAGTCAGTCTGCTGCAGCGGTGGGCAGAGGGGTATCCTCACTTTCTTCTGACTTCTGGAGAATTTCAACCACCCCATGAAGGAGCTTCTTTCTCCCCATTTGTACAGAAGAGGGAATGGGGTCTCAGAGAAGCTTAGCCTAAGTCACCTAGCCAGTACAGTACGTTTGAGGGGCAAAATTCAATCCCGCTTCTCTCCTGACTCCAGATCCTGTGGTACTTTCCACTTGGCCATGCTGTCTCTCCTGGAAGAGAGCATCCCTGACTGGCTGATTCAATAGTTTTTCTCATAGTGAAGTTAGGCTGAAGGGAACTATACTCCTTTCTTCTTTCCCCCTTGTGATTAACCAACCATTTGGTTCAGAAGATGGCTGACCAGGTCTGGGGGAGGACAGTTCGCATCATGGAGCAGAGAGAGAAGTTAACTCATAATAATGGCTGATTTTGCAGAGTGCTTGACATACACCATCTCTCTTTTTTTTTTCTTCTTAACATCCCTGAGAGCCAACATGGCATGGTGGATAAACTATCAGCCCCTGAATCAGAGATGTGGGATCAGACACTGACTCTAATGCACCCTCTTTGTATGACTTCTGGCCACTTACTAAACCTCTTAATGCCCTCAGGCAACTCTCCAAGACAATCCAGGTAGAGTAGGGACACCCTGTCTTAGGTGAAGGGAACATCCTCACTCAGAATGTCCCTAGCTAATGAAACTATGGATCCAGACAACAGCAACTCTGTAAGGTGGGTTAAGGGGTTTGGCCAGGTCATACCGCTAGCAGGCACCAGAGTGAGGGGTCTCCATGACTCCAAGTAAAACGTGCTATCCACTGTACCATCCTGCCCCCGTGTGGCTTGTAAAGAACACATCTTCTGCCTGAGCTTCATTAAGGGACAAGACAGAGGTTAAATGTATTTAAAAGTATTCCCAGGGCCACTTTCACGGACAGATGCAGCGTTCAAACCCACTACTCCTTGACTTCAAGTCCAACACTCCACCCACTGGACCACACTGCCCCTGGGGATGAGCACTGGAGCTATAAATAGTAAAGTAAGGTGGTCCCTGTTCTTGCCAAGCTCATGTTCTAACTGAGAGGAACAACACATAAAAGGGGCAGCAACAGGGTAGATGGAAAGGACCAAATCCCTACAGCGTCTTGCTTTTATGTTCCTTATGGTACTTGTCATATTTTCTTGTGAATTATATTTACTTTTGCCCTTGTCTAAACTCTCTGAAAGACTTAAACCTCCATGTTGACAGGGTCTGTGTTATAGATGTATGTGCACTGTGGGAATGTATGTATGTGTATATCTATATATACATATAGGCATGTGTCTACACATGAGTGAGAGCACCATTAGATAGCTTAGTATAGACTTGCTCTGTGAGAGCACCTTTAAATGGCCTAGCACCCCACATGGCGAACTTGAACTTTCAATAAACTTTACTTTTTCCTTCGCTGAGAAGACTTCAGTGGAATTCTTTCCACAGGACCTGGTATGTTGGTGTTTTGGGGTCTCAGGCAGCCCTAACCCTCTTTGGGCTCCTCTTCATTTTTTATTTTTTATACAATAAAAATGAAGAGGATATATATATATATATATATATATATATATATATATATATATATGTATATATGTATACATATAGAGATACATATATACATATGTATGTATACATGCATGTATTTTGTGTGTTGGTGTGTCCCAAAAGTCTTAGTGCAGCCCTTACAGTGCCTGGCACATAATAAATGCTCATTTCCTTCTTTTTAAGCTTTTAGTAGCTTAAAGCTACACTATGACTTGAGACACCCTATATAACATATGTATATATGTGTACACATGTATGTGTGGTGTATGTGTGCATATGTGTGTGTGGTTGGTTGGATGATGTGTTCCAAAAATTCTTACTGCAGCCCTTAGCACAGTTCTTGGCACAAAGAAAGTGCTTAATAAGTGCTTATTCCCTTCTTTTTATGTTTTTAGCAACTTAAAGCTACACTAAGACTTGAGACACCCTGTGTAATATATGTATATATAGGTACATATATGTATTATATATGCATTTGTATATATATATATATTACATGTGTAGATATTACTCATATTACCTAGAATAATGCTTTTGCTCACAAAAGCACTCAACCAATATTAAATTGAAAACAGACTACCTTCCAGACGTCTTGGTTTAAAGCATTTCCTACCCTAGTGCAAAGCCCTATGAAAGAGAATTCAATTGGGATCAGGAGACCCCAGGTTCAATTCCTGGCTCCCCTCCTTAGCTATCTGGATGACTGTGGACAAGTCACTTAACCCCTCTAGCTGTCATTTTCCTCTTTGCAGAGATGACCTCTGAAGTTCTTTCTATAACCCAGAAGAAGGCCCTAAGTGGTTACATAGCTGGATGGGATCCCCCCTCTTCCTTCCTATCCTAAACTCTCAGATCACACAGTGTCCACTTTGATCAGAAAGAATCTGGACCTTTTGAGGGTGTTGATACTAGGGATACTTATCATACAAGACGTGTACAAGAAGTCTGATTTGGGCCAAGATGTCACCAATTTCACGGGTCACGGTCTCGCCCTTTGCAGACCTGATGAGTCTTTGAAACCATCAACAGAATTAAATTTTACAGTGACTCTTTGGCAAGATAGGGCAAGAACCCGTATCTTTATCTACTCTACAGTCTTGGAGAGCTGCCCAAAGGTTTCCAAGGCTAAATGCTGTTTATAGAGGTACCTGTGTGTGGAGTAAGCCAATTGAAGAAATCAAATTGTAGAAGATGGATAAGAACACAGATTGGTGTAAAATCTGAAGGAGAGATTGCTTGTTACAAGCTGCTCATCTGTGGCCCTAGTTATGTCAAAGAAAAAGGGGGGAAAAACCATATGATCAGAGTTATCTGTATCCTAAGCCATCCAATTAATACCAATGATGCCAATTCATGCCAGATCATCATTCCACAGAATCAGGTCAACCAGAAATCAGGTATCTGTGTTTGCATGAATTCTGCCCATGACGTGGCTGAAAAAGGGAAGTATATTGCCACCATAGTACTGCTGTGGAAACTAGAGAACCTAAGAAGGAATTATATTTTATTCATTTGTAATTACTTCTGGAAGGAAGAACTTTGTATGAGTCAGACATTTGATATGTGAACTTTCAGAAAGTACTAGGTGAGAGACGCTAGGTGGTAAAGTGGATAGAGTGCCAGGCCTGGAGTCAGGAAGATCTGGGTTAAAATCTAGCTCCAGACACTTATAAGCTGTGTGACCCTGGGCAAGTCACTTCACCCTGTTTGCCTCAGTTTCCTCATCTGTAAAATGAGCTGGAGAAGGAAATGGCAAACCATTCCAGTATCTTTGCCAAGAAAACCCCAAAAGGGGTCACAAAGAGTTGGACATGATTGAAATGATTGTACAATAACAACATACATAGGGAAATATACACCAGACACTATATAATATCCATCATTACACAAGGTGTGTGACAAAACTAAAAAAAACAACAAAAGTATGGGGTGGTTAGGTGGCACAGTGAATAGAACACCAGCCCTGGAGTCTGGAGGACCTGAGTTAAAATCCAGCCTCAGACACTTAACACAAAAAACTAGCTGTGTGACCTTGGGCAAGTCACTTAACCCCCAATTGCCTTCCAAAAAGTAAAAACAACAACAACAACGAAAGTACTAGGTGACATGAAAAAAAAATGCTTAAGATAGATTCTGTAGCCATATGATCACACACCTGAATGTGGAAAAGTCCTGCCTCAGACACCATCTTGTCTAACCCCCTCATTTTATAAGTAAGGAAACTGAGGCTCAGGAAAGTTGAGTGAGTTGCCCAAAATTACTCTGGCCCTAAGTGTCAGAGGCAGGATTCGAATCCAGTTCCTCTGACTTAAGGGTCATTGCCCTCTCCACTATCACATTGCTTCAGGAGCTTGTATTTTGGGGTGACAGCACACACACACACACATACATGTGCACACACACATGCACGCACACACACACATGTGCGTACACGCACTCTGTGTTGTTCCTTCATCAGTGGCCATCCCTGAAGTGCTAGGTTCAGTCCAAGCACCCTGTTTCAGGAAAGACACTGATAAACTTAGGAGCATGGGAAGATCAGGCCACATTGTTGTTCTTCCTTTGTTGCTGAAGAGGACCAGTGACATCATGGGGTGACTTTGTGACTTGCATGTAAATTGGATTGAAGTGAGACAAGGATAAGACTGAAATCTCCTTGATGTCCCTCAAATCCCACATAATGTCCCACTTACAAGAAGACTTTCCTGACCTCTCAGTTCTTCCCTTCTGTCTTCCCTCTGTTGATTATTTCCCATTTATCCTGTATATATCTTGTTTATAAATTATCTCCTCCATTAGAACACAAGACTTTCTTTTGCCTTTCTTTGTGCCCCCAGGAGGGCAGCTAGGTGCTAGAGTGGATATAGAAGCGGGCTTGGAATCAAGAAGACTCATCTTCCTGGGCAAATCACTTAATCCTATTTGCCTCAGTTTCCTCATCTGTAAAATGAGTTGGAGAAAGAAATGTCAAACTATTCTAATATCTTTGCCAAGAAAATCCTAAATGGGGTCACAAAATGTCAGACACAAGTGAAAGAAAAAGACAGAAAGTTCCCAGCACTCAACACAGTATGTACTACCTTCCCATATGCCACAATCCAGCTCACCTGGTCTTCCCACTGTTCTTTATACAGGTTGCCCATCCCTCATGTCTTTGTCACTGCGATGTCTGTCCTCCATACCTGGAATTCACTCCCTCCTCCATTCTTTCTCTTAAAATGACTGGTTACTTTCAAGGCTCAGCTCAAATGTCATCTTCTCCTTGAAGCTTTTCCTGAATTCTCCAATTGTCAGTGCCTTCCCTCTCCTCCCAACCCCACAAAAAAATACCTTTTATTTGTTTTGTAGATACTTACATGTGAGAATTTATGTCCCCTGTTAGACTGTAAGCTCCCTGAGGCCAGTAATCATTTCACTTTCAGCTTTACCAACAAGATTAGATTTCCCAAGGCCACACATATAGGAAACAGCACAGAATCTAATTCCAAACCAAATGTTTCTTTCATAATACCATGGTGAAAATAACTGGGCTATTCTAGCCATATGGGAGAGTATAAAAACCCAGAAATAAAACAGGAAAATTTAATAAACATGAAAAGGACTAAAGTTATTTTGACCAAAGTAAAAAAAAAAAAGACTAAAGAAATATAACATGGTCAGGGATGTGCTAGTAAATATTTAGCATCTGGATCTCCCCAAAATGTACAAACAATGCACTTTTAAGTTTAATCTGCATTATTAATATTTTTCTATTGCTTTCTTAAATCTAAATGATTAATAAGTCAATAAATCAAACTCTAATTTGTAGCATTTGCTCATTTATGAGGTATCCTGAAAATGTTCACAATGAAAATTTAATAATCAGCTTTCTGGGGCTGATAAGAGCTGGCTCCAGTATACCACTGAACAAGTCCACATGTATCAGGTTAAGCCCCCACTCATGAAGACCTATAAAGGTGGTCATGATTAGAACTCAGGTCTCCATAACTCTAATCCCAACACTCTGTACACATGCCACCTAGCTGCTAAAGGAAATACATGACAGGTAGGCTGAGAACATAGGAGGACAGAGGAAGCAAGATGATGAACAGAACAGAGTAATTTCCTCTGTCTATCTGGCCAGCCCTCACCTAAGCTCCACTGCCCTGCTATCAATCAAGAGGTCTTTAAGAGCGACAAGTGTCTGAATCAAAAGCACTGAATGTAGGAGCTTGTTTTTACAATGTGAGCCCTTCCCATTACATAAGAGGCAATCACAACTTGGATCTAAGGTCTGGAGTTTTTGATCTAATGAGCCACCTTTCGAGAAGCAATGAGTTAGACATCAGGTGGGAATTGTGTTGTATTACTTATATTTTTTTATAAACTTCTAGACAAAGAGCCTATAAAGGACTCTTTATAGAAAGGAGCAAACAAATTAATTGTGTCATTCCTGGAATTTCTGGGTCTAGAGCATTTTTATATACTGCAAAAGAGTGGTCTAGGTCATAGAGAGGCTATAGGTATTATGTATTATTTATTACTTACATTGATTCTATTCAGAAAGAACAAAATGTATATATTATCCAAGCATTCGAAGTTCATGTGACTATGGCTGACTTAAGAAAAAAGTAATATTTCTGTTACGTGAGGGCTCAAAGTTATTCTAATTGAGTAAATCCATATTATATACATTCCTTAGACTAATAAGACAGCATAGCCACCCAGAGAGAAGCATAGCTGGAAGAGAGAAGGTTGTTCACTTTGTGAGAACTAGTTTGAAATATAGTAAGTGC
The DNA here is from genome assembly GCA_028646575.1 of Pseudocheirus occidentalis. Lineage (NCBI taxonomy): Eukaryota > Metazoa > Chordata > Mammalia > Diprotodontia > Pseudocheiridae > Pseudocheirus > Pseudocheirus occidentalis. The sequence continues at coordinate 35,136,335 of CM053596.1, read as the reverse complement.
TTAGTAAGGGAATTTTCATTAATCCATTGAATTTTGCACCTCCCCACAATTCCCCCTCATTGGAGTGGAACACATAAAAGTGCTAGGGACTTGCCCAGAACCTGATCCTTCTTGCTGAGTTGGCTCAAGGTAGTGGCTAACAATGCCACCTGATGGTTAAAAAAGAGAACAGCATGATAGGGTAGAGCCTAGAAATAGCTAGGAATGTGAAGTGAGGAGACCCAAATTCAATTCTTCCCTCTGGTTATCCACCAGCTGTGATATCCTGAGAAAATTACTCTACTCCTCCTTAGGCCTCAATTCTCTCCTCTATAAAATGGAAATAATAAAACAATAATAATACCCAAGGTACCTTCCTCATGAGGTTGCCTTGAAAAAGTGCTTTAAACATGTTAAGGCAGCTGAGGAAATGTTTACTGTTATATAGCTTCTGGAAAAATAGATTCAGTGGCAAACTTTGTAAGGAAGGCAAGGAGTTAACATTCCTTGTGGCTGAGTGCTGGGCATACCTTCAAGGCTATTCTGCTTGTAAACAGTAACATTCCTTTCTCATTGTCCTTTAAAATAGGAAAGAGTAGATCCTGTTTTGAGTTCCAACACAAACAACTTGGCTTAACAAGGCCCCTTTATTCATCTCATTCACTACAGAAGAACTCTGGCTCTCCCCCTCCTTCTCCCCCAGGGAGCTAGAGTGTGTGGTTTCCATAGCACTAAGCTTACTTCCTAGTCCATGGAGCACTTAACTAACCATGCTGACTAAATGAAACTAAATAAGAAAATAAAAGCCAGATGCAAAGGGCACCTGATACTACTTACCTGCAAAAGCTCAGCTCCCTACCTAAACTGTCTCCCTAACAGTCTTTTGTCCTCCTCTTCCTGTCTTTTCTCTCTACCTCAGAAGTCATAGGATCACAAACACAGAACATTTCTGACCTCTCTCATTTTGAAGAGCAAGGAAATTAAGTCCAGGGACCAGAAAGTAACTCGCCCAAGGTCACACAGGTAGTAAGTAGCAGAACCAGAAACTGAACTCCACACTTTCCACATTCAACCATCTTTCCCAGAGCCAGAACTAGGGTAGGAGGAATGGGACTTTGTCCCAGAATGCCAGTGGTAGAGGGTTTCAGACTTACAAGATGCTGGCAGCATTTGCTGTCCACCTGCAGTAACAGAAATAACAGAGCTTAGCACCCAGTAACCAGTTAAAATTAGAAGCTACCTTTTGGAAGGAGCTCTGTCCTCCCCACTGCTGCCACCCTCAGACAACTGAGGGGACATTTCATTGCCACTTACTCTGGGCTTGGCTTATAGTACTTCCTCTGGCACAAAACTTCCTAGATAGGACTCTAATCTTGCCTCTTTTTTCCCCCCATCTTCCCTATTACTGTCAAGGATACCACCATCCTCTCAGTCAGCTAAACTCACAATCTTGATGCCATCTTCAACTCCTCCCTCACACTCACTGTACATATCCAGTCTGGTGTCAAGTCTGTAGCCTTTAAGTTTTACAACACCCTGAGAATTTGCCCTCTTCTTTCTACTCATTCGGCCGTCACCCTAATACAGACCCATGTCATCACCTATTTGAACTATTTCAATAACCATTTAATTGGCCTGCCTGCTTCAGGTCTCTCCCCACTTTGAATCATCTAAAGTCATCTCCCCAAAGTACAGATCCCTCCACTCCTCAATAAACTCCAGGGGCTCCCTACTACCTCCAGGAACAAATAAAAAACAATCTTCTTTTGGGTATTGAAAGCACTTCACTCCTTGACTCTTTCTAGACTTTTAGAGTCTTTTTATACTTTTACTGCACTCTACATACTCTATAATCCAACTACACTGACTTATTTGCTATTCATTACACATGATATTCCATCTCCCACCTCAATGCCTTTGTACTAGCTATGCTTCATGCCTAGAATGCCTCCCTTTCTTGCCTCAGCCTCCTGATTCCCTGGATTCCTTCGAGACTCAAGTCTGCTCCTACCTTCTGTTGGAAGCTTTTTCTGGTCCTCCCCTCCCCTGGTTTCTTCCCTCTTCTATTTATACTGTATAAATCTCACACATTATTATTTGTGTGTCATCTCAGCCATTGGAAGGTGAGCTCCTCAATACCAGGAAGAGTGTTTTGGCTGTATGCTCGGCATTTATTACATGGCTTAGTACATAGTAAGGCAGCCAGGTGGCATAGAGGCTAGAGAGTCAGGCCTGGAGTCAGAAAGACCTGAGTTCAAATCTGTCCTCAGACACCTAAGAGTTACGTGACCCTGGGCAAGTCACTTCATCCTCTTTGCCTCAGTTTCCTCATCTGTAAAATGAGCTGGAGAAGGAAATGACAAAGCACTCCAGTATCTTTCCAAGAAAACCCCCAAATAGGGTCATGAAGAATTAGACACAATTGTAAACTAAACAATAAGAACAAAAAGCACATAATAAGTGTTTGTGCTTGTTGAACGACTGAATGATTACCTCCTCCCTTCAATCTTCCTTTCTTAATCCTTCCTCATTCAGACAAGCCATACATACAAGGCAACAAACAGTAAGTGGTTATTACATACAAAGAGAGCACATATGAATATGCAATGAATACCGATGGATATTTACTGGACTCCTGAAAACTATCATGGCAGATACACAGACGAATTAGACATGACCCTGTACCCTCCTGAAGCTTCATGTCAAATGTAATCTTTTTGGGGAAAGGAATTGTTCCCATTTTTGCTTTGTACCCCTACTGCCCAGCATAGTACCAGCTACACAGAGGATACTTAATACAGACTTAATTGAATTGAAGGAGAAGTGAGTGGGGAAAAGAACTGAACAAGGTAGGTTGTGATAGCATAATAATAAAGACACAAAATGAAAGAGAGGAGTTACATTGTTCAGTGACTTGGTCCTGGAGTCAGGAAGACCTGAGTGCTAATCCTGCCTCAGATACTTACTGGCAATCCTCTTACCTTCCCTAAGCCTCAATTCTCTCATCTATAAAATGGAAATGACAATAATAAAACCTCCTTCATAGGGCTTGTTGTAAAGCTCAAATAAGATAATATGCATATGTGTTTTTGCAAACCTTAAAGACTATAAAAATGTTAGCTGTCGTTAATATATTAGTTAAGAGGAGGAGGAAACCAGGTAGATTGGTAGCATGAAAAGTATTCTGGATTTATATCAGATGACCCGGCTGTACAACCTATTATCTGCATGACTTTGGGCAAGGTGCATCACTGGACCTTGGTTTCTTCATCTGTGCAAAGAAGAGATGAGACTAGATGACCTCTGAGGTCCATTCCAGCTCTGAATCACATAACTTCAGAGTGGAAACGGACCTCCGCAGCCATCTAGTCCAAGTCACACCCAGGAAAGAATCCAGCCAGCAACTCCACTCCGACAGGTGGTCCTCCAGCCTTTCCTTGAAGATCTCCAGCGAGGGGGAAGCCACTTCCTCCCCAGGCAGGTTGCTCCACTCTTGGATAGCTCCAGCTGGCAAGAAGTCATTCCTTGTATTAAACCTAAATCTACCTGATTGAGAATCCTCCAGGATAAGGATGATGAGCATTAGAGTTTGGGTAGCAATGTGAGAGGCACAGATAGGAAGGGCAGAGGGAATCAGGATAAACATAGAGCAGTTGGAAAGACAATGGCATTGGCATGCATGATGCCACTGGGAATAACATTTATGCCTGGACTAGTCATGACTTTGGATAATTCATAATGTCAATTTGGTAGAATTCAATTCAATCATCCCTGATTAAGTACCTTTCCTGTATCAGACACAGTGCTAGTGTGCAGATATGAAGGTGTCCTTGCCTGTGATGAGCTTATATTCTGCTTTCCTTCTCTGCTCCCTGGTTTACTTTTCTAAGACATAAGGTTCATAAACTAGATGATCCCCAAGGTTTCTTCCAGTTCCCTCTGAACTCTGGAGTGATAACCAAAGATGTAGGGCAAAGCAAACTTTTAATTTGTGGGCAAGAGCAATGCCTACCCGTCTATCCTTCTATCTATCTGTCTGTCTGTCTATCAGATACCTCTCTCATCCAGCATCTATTTCTATGCCTTTCATCTATCTCTATTACCAGCCTATCATTCATCTCTATCATCAATCTATCTCTAGCATTTGTCTATTATATATACATATATATATATATCTGTTTATTATCTATCTCTAGTATCTGTCTGTCATCTATCACCCATCTATGTCTATCATCTCCCTAATTCTATCATTTATCTATCCATCTATTTCTCTATCTACTATCACCTATCTCTATCTTCCACCTATTTTCTGTCTACCTTTGTCTCTATCATCCATGGCTATCCATCTGTCTAACTATCTACCTTTCCATCTATCCATCCATCTATCTATCTATCTATCTATCTATCTATCTATCTATCTATCAATCTATCTATGTCTATCTATTTATCTAACATCTATCATCCATCTCCATCCATCTATCCATCCATCCATCTATCTATCTATCTATCTATCTATCTATCTATCCATCTATCTATCCATCTATCCATCCATCCATCTATCCATCCATCTGTCTATCTATCTATTTTTCTATCTATCAATCTAACATCTATCATCTATCTATTTATCCATCTATCCATCCATCTATCCATCTATCCATCTATCTTTCTATCTATCTAGCTAACATCTATCTGTCTATCTATTTATCTAACATCTATCCATCTCCATCCATCCATCCATTTATCTATCTATCTATCCATTCATCCTTCTATCTATCTATTTATCTATCTATCCATCCATCCATCTATCTATCCATCCATCCATCCATTCATCTATCCATCTATCCATCTATCTTTCTATCTATCTATCTGTCTGTCTGTCTTTCTATCTATCAATCTAACATCTATCATCTTTCTATTTATCCATCTATCTATCCATCCATCTATCCATCTATCTATCTATCTAGCAAACATCTATCTGTCTATTTATCTAACATCTATCTATCCATATCCATCCATCCATCCATCTATCCATTTATCTATCCATCTATCCATCCATCTATCTATCTATCCATCTGTCTGTCTGTCTATCTATCTGTCTATCCATTTATCTAACATCTGTCTATCCATCTCCATCCCTCTATCCATCCATCCATCTATCTATCTATCTATCTATCTATCCATCTACCTATCTATCTATTTATATAACATCTATCTATCCATCTCTATCCATCCATCTATCCATTTATCTATCTATCCATTCATCCTTCTATCTATCTATCTATCCATTCATCTATCTATCCATCATCCATCCATTCATCTATCCATTTATCCATCTATCTATCTATCTATCCATCTATCTATCCATCCATCCATTCATCCATCCATTTATCTATCCATCCATCCATCTATTCATCCATCCATCTATCTATCTATCTATCTTTCTATCGATCTATCTATCTAACATCTATCTATTTATCTAACATATATCTATCCATCTCCATCCATCCGCCCATCCATCTATCCATCCATCCTTCTATCTACCTACCTATCTATCTATCTATCTATCTATCTATCTGTCTGTCTGTCTGTCTGTCTGTCTGTCTGTCTGTCTATCTAACATCTATGTATCCATCTCCATCCATCTATCCATCTATCCATCTATCTATCTATCTATCTATCTATCCATCCATCCATTTATCTATCTCATCATCCATCTATCCATCTATCCATCCATCTGTCTTTCTTTCTTGCTATCTATCTAACATCTATCTATCTATCTATCTATTTACCTAACATCAATCTATCTATCTATCTATCTATCTATCTATCTATCTATCTATCTATCTAACATCTATTTATCTATTTATCTAACATCTATCCATCTATCTAATATCTATCTCTCCATCCATCTATCCATCCATCTTTCTATCTAGCTAACATCTATCTATCTGTCTATCTATTTATCTAACATCTATCTATCTATCTACCTACCTACCTATCTATCTCATTCATCTATCTATCTATCATCAGCAGAGTTCCTTCCTAGGAACATGAAAACTGATGCTCATCAACAGTCAGCATTATAGTCCTTCCCAAAGTAACTCACAAATCTAATGTAATGCCAATCAAAATGGTAGTAGGCAGAGAATTAAAGTCAGAATAGTCTTTTTAATAGAGGGACAAGAATATCAAGAGTTGCTGGCCCATTTACAGAGGAGAAATACTGTATAAAGCCAAAAACCGGAAATTAAAGGAGCTTTCAGATGCCCCATGATCTGGCCAAGTGTGGCAAACTAGGGCAACATGTTAGGCAAAAGCTCTGCATTCCTCTGAACCCTCCCCAATATTTCTTTATATGAATAATTGGGGTGATAGGAACCTAACTCTAGAATTGGAAGTTACCTCAGCTATCTAATCCAGTGCTACTAGTTTACAAATGAGTTCTACAGAGGTCAAGGAACTTGTCCAAGATCAAACAAGTAGGTACAAATTGAACCAATCCTTTGACTCCAACTCCTGTGGGAAAATCCATTGCACAGCCATTGAGGAAACATTGACAAGAAAAGATGAGAACATCTTATGCCTTATATGCTAATACACTAAAAAAGACATCTGAATTTTAAAGATAAGCTATAGCAGAGGGATGAATTCTTAAATGAACAAAGGAATAGAGGTAATCATAAAAGATAAGATAGATATTTTTGATTAAATGAAATTGAAAAGCTTTTGCACGTATAAAATTAATGCAACTAGGATAAGAAGCAAAGTGATTAACCGAGGAAAAACTCTTTGTATCAAACATCTCTGATCAGGGTCTGGTATCCAAGATATAGTCAACTTAACAGAAGCATATAAGACCAAAGGCCCATTAGATAAATAGAGTAAACAGTTCTCAAAGCAATTGCAAATTATTAGCAATTATGAAAGCAATATGAAAGCTTGCTCCAAATCACTAATAGAAATAAAAATGTAAATCAAAACAACCTTGAGGTTTCACTTCACACCCAGCAAATTGGCTACGATGACCAAATAGGAAAAACAGGAGACTAATCCATATAGATAGGATTATGAAAAGATCATCACACTTATTCACTGCTGGTGGAACTGTGAATTGGTCCAATTATTTCAGAAAACAGTTTGGAATTACAGTAAGAAAGTAAGGGAAATGTCCATACCTTTTGACCCAGAGATTCCACTATTAAGTGTATACTACAAGGACAAAAATTTAAGAAAATTAAGATCCTACATATGTCAGAATACAGCAGCAGCTGTTGTAGTAACAAAGAACTAAGCCCCAAATATGTGCCCATCAACTTGAGAATGACAATGACTGAGCCATGGTACTTAAATGTAATGGAATATTCCTAAACTATAAGAAATAATGAATAGGATGACTACAGAAGAAAATGTCCACATGGGAAAATGTATATGAACTGATGCAGAGTGAAATAAGTAGAGTGAGGAGAACGACATATATAGTGGCTACAATGTTGCAAACATAAAGAACAACAAATATAAAACAATTGTAGCTGGATAATGAGACATTATAATGACTAAGCTTGACCTCAAGACGCAAAAAGGACCTCAGCGATTCTCAACCTGTGGGTTATGTTGAATTTGTAACAATGAAAATACATCCTGCATATGAGATATTTACATTACGATTCATAACAGTAGCAAAATTACAGTTATGAAGTAGCAACAAAAATAATTTTATGGTTGAGGGGGGTCACCACAGCATGAGGAACTGTATTAGAGGGTCACAGCATTAGGAAGGTTGAGAACCACTGACTTAGAGATTGTGGATGTAAATGTAGAACACTATAATAATGTATATAATGGCAGACTTTTTTGTATATATATTGGCTAGTTTTGCTAATTTTCTGGTTTCTCTTTTCTATTATTTTTTATAAGGAATTGCTCTATGGGAAGGAGAAGAAATATACTGCACATACCAAAAGTCTCAGTGCAGTTAATAGCTATTGAATTTACTAAATTATATTAATAGCCATTAAAGCTGAAAACTGCACTAAGACTTTGGGAACACCTTGTATTGTGAAATGTAGTTTAAGCAAAAAGAAAATGTGTCAAATATTTTTAAAATAATAATGAGAAAATAATTAAAATGGATTGGTTGGAACACCTTCGATTCTGGGCTTTTGCGCAAGTTATTTTCTGTCTTCTCTCCCCTGTCCACACTCTTCAAGGAACAGCCCAAATACCATCTCCTCCAGGAAGTTTTCCTAGACTACTTCAGTTCACAATGACCTATTTCTTCTTAGAACCCTTGCTGCATTTTTGGTCGGTACCATAGAGCATTACCAGAAAAATAGCATGGTGTAACAGGGATGAGGAAGCTGCAGCCTCAAGGCCACACATGGCCCTCCAGGTCCTCAAGTGCAGCACTTTGTATTGGATTCAGTCAAAGGGTTGCACTTGAGGACCTAGAGAGCCACGTGTGGCCTTGAGGCTGCAGGTTTCCCACCCCTGATTCACACCCTTATCACCTCTCACCCAGGTGATAGCAAAAGACTTCTAATGAGTCCCATTGCCTCAAGTATCCCCCCACTCCTCCACATAAGCTGCCAAAATGATTTTTCTTTGATATAGATCTAATCACATCACTCTCCTCCTCAATAAATTCCAGCCATCCCTTATTGCTGTTGGGATAAAATAGAAATACTTTTGTTAGACATGTAAAATCCTTCACAGCCTGGCCCCAACCTACCAATTCCAGGCTCATAAAACTTTGCTCCTCCCCCCCTCCCCCCGCCACGGTTCAGCCAAACTGGACTTTTCTCCTTTCCTCACTCATGCCAGTCCATCTGCAGTTTTTGTGCTTTTACATTGGCTGTCCCTCATGCCTAGAACAAACCCCCCACTCACCTCCACCTCATAGAATCCCTTTCTTCCCTTGAGACAGAACTCAAACACAATCATCTACATGAAGCCTTCCCTAATGCCCCACCTTCTGGTGCCTTCAATCCTAGCTACCTTTTATCAAACTACCAAGTACTCATTGTCAGTTTATATCAACACACACACACACACACACACACACACACACATACAAATGTATACAGGTATATGTGTGCATACACACACTCATACACACACTCATGAATTCAAATGTAAATTTCCTGTGAGTAGGTATCATTTCATTTATGTCAGTGTCATAATTATATCCCTGGCACAGTGGATAGAGCACTGGGCCCAGAGTCAGGAAGGCTCATCTTCCTGAGTTCAAATCTGGCCTTGGACACTTCCTAGCTATGTGACCCTGGCCAAGTCATTTAACCCTTTCTACCTCAGTTTCCTCATCTGTAAAATGAGCTTGAGAAGGAAATGGCAAACCACTCCAGTATCTTTGCCAAGAAAACCCCAAGTGAGTTCACAAAGAGTTGGACATGACTGAAATGACTGAACAATTTGGATCCCAAGACTTTGCATAGTAGATGTTCTATATTTGCTTGTTGATTAATTAATTGGCCGCTAGACCAAGCAGTAGCCTAGCAAAGGGGGCTCTTGTGGCCAGGCTCTGGAGTAGCATCTCACAGGAGAGCTCTATAGAGCCTAGGAGTGCTGGATTCAAAATGTAACATTTATCCAGAGAAGGAACGCATTAAAGAAGAGAGAGCTGAGAGTTCACAAAAGAGACCCTCCAGAAATCTCAGCTTCAATTTCTGGTTCTTCCCTGGAAATAAAGTTTCTCTCATCTCAGCAGTTCTCAACCTGTGGATTATGTTCAATGTGTAACAATGAATATACATCCTGCATATAAGATAGATTCATAACAGCAGCAAAATTATAGTTATGAAGTAGCAACAAAAATAATTTTATGGTTGGGGGTCACCACAACATGAAGAACTATATTAAAGGGTCACAGCATTAGGAAGGTTGAGAACCACTGTCTTATATGATAAGTCTTATCTCCAAGGCACAGTAGATAAAGAACACTAGACCTAGAGTTGGGAAGACCTGAGTACCAATCAGACACTTACTAGCTGTGTGACCCTGGGCAAGTCATTTAACTTCTGCCTGACTCAGTAGATTTACCTGTAAAATGGGGATCATAATTCCACCTACCTCACAGAGTTATGAGAATTAAATGACATAATATTTTAAAGTGCTATATAGATACTAGCTATGATTATTAATCAAGATATTTCTGGGGCAGCTAGGTGGTACAGGGAATAGAGCACTAGCCCTGGAGTCAGGAGGACATGAGTTTAAATCTGACCTCGGACACTTAATAGTTACTAGCTGTGTGACCTTGGACGAGTCACTTAACCCAAATTGCCCTGCCTTTTCCCCTCTAAAAAGCGAAAGAAAAAAGACATTTGCCCTTTCTTTGAATTCCAAAATGTGGAGATAAGGAAGGAGCACTTTCCAGGCATAGGAGATAGATAGATAGATAGAGAGATAGATAGATAGATAGATAGATAGATAGATAGATAGATAGATAGACAGACAGATAGATATTTAAAGCTGGAAAGCATCTCAAAGGTCTTCTAGCCTAGCCTCTTCCTTTTACAGATAAGAAGAGTAAAATGGCATAAAAAAATCATGCCCAGACCTAAGTCCACACTCTTGTGATCCCCACCCACTCTGGGATCTGAATCATGATGACAGTCCAACTCTGTCCCCTGGCCCAGAAAAGGACAGTGATTTACCTGAGGTCACACAGGTAAAAAGCAGCAGAGCTGGAATTCAAAACCAGCTCTTCCAATGCCAAAGCCAGCACCATCCACTGTACTACACTGCCATCTACATGCTGCCTGCAGGTGGCAAGTCAGTGAAAATGAGTGGAGAAAAATGCATATCTGTGGCTGGTCATCAGCTCAGCAACCTCCCCCATATGCCTTGTTTCATCAACATGAAATGGACACTGTCATTACCTCCAGGGTCAAGAGAAAGTTTCCACCAGTCCACTCTGCAGCTGTCTTTAATCATCTCTTGAAGCAAAGCCCCAAGCCCCAAGGAAAATGGCCTGTGTTTTGTTTTGAAAAACCAGTAAATAGAAAGAAATATTGAAATGAATGCTCTTTACTGTTTTTCTATCTACCCTACCTCCCCACCAGGTTGGTGGGTGGGTTTATTTTTTTCAATTGCCTATGGTTATAAAAAATACAAAATGTGCCTTTTCACTTGCAGACTCATGAATGTAAACTCTGCAAGGGCATGGCCCCAGCAGATTTAAGATGCATTTGTTCCCATCTTTTGGCTCAGGGAATGTTTGTGCTGGCTGTATTTAGGATGGGGATTTCGAATGAATCCTTCATCTGGTGAGAAGGAACATGAAACACTGAAGCTGATATTCTGAGCAGCTAGCTCCCCAAAACTCAGAACAGATGCTCTCCATTCATCAGCGTCCTCAGGCACAGCCACCATCAGGGAGGGACTCTATTCCAAGCCGCTGATGACTTCCAACTCTATAATAACATCTGCTTCAGGCAGAGGCTGCTTGACCACTTGTCACCTGTCAGAGAAGGGGTGTTTGCTTGGGAGGAGACAAGTAGATGGCCTCTGAGGTCCCTACCAACTCAAAGCTTCTGTGGTCTTGCTTTCTGATGATGCCATGTGAGAATTTAAATGGATTTCCCAAAGCAGGAAAATTGGGAGCTAAGGTCCTTGTCTCTCCTTTTGAATCATTGGACTTTCCTCTGCCTTCCCTTCACATGGGCTCGTATGATACAATAACACACCAGGGAAAATATTGGACAAAGTGCCAAGTTCTTGAATTCGAGTCTTGGTCTACCTCTTATTGTCTATGTGAATTTAAGTAGTTTATTTTCTTATGCCCAAAGGGCTATGAAATTTTGTATACACTTTGACCCAGCTAGACCACTATTCAATTCAATAAACAATTGTAAAGTGCCTATATATGCTAAGCACTAGAGATAAAAAAGAGGCAAAAGACAGTCCCTGCTTTCATGGGGCTTATAATCTAATGGGAAAGACCAATTACATACAAAGCCAGATATATAGATATAGATATAGATATAGATAGATATATATATATATATATATAGAGAGAGAGAGAGAGAGAGAGAGAGATAGAGATAGAGATATGGTAAATAGGAAATAATTAACAGAGGGAATGCACTAGAATTTACAGGGACTAGGAAGGCTTTCTGTAGGAGATGGGATTTTAGTTGGTACTTAAAGGAATAATACTGACAAGGGAGGTCAATAGTTAAGAGTGGATGAAAGCATTCAAGGAATAGGGATGATGGAAGAGGATGCCCAGAGGTAAGAGATGGAGTGTCCTGTTGATGGAACAACCAGGAGGCCTACTAGGTCAGCATCCCAAAGAGATCGAAGAAAAGGGGGAAACTCATATGTATGAAAATATTTATAACAGCTCATTTTGTGGTGGCAAAGAATAGGAAATTGAAGGGATGCTCATCAACTGGGGAAGTTGTGGCATATAATTGCAATGAAATACCATTGTGCTATAAGAAATGACAAGCAGGGTGGTTTTAGAAAAACCTAGGAAGACCTATATGAACTGAGGCAAAATGAAGTAAGCAGAATTTGGGAACATCATACACAGTAACAGTAATATTGTCAAGGTGAAAGGCTTAGCCACTCTGATCAATACAATGATCCGGGACCATTCCAAAGGACTCATGATGGAAAATGTTCACCATCAGAGAGAAAACTGATGAACTGAGTACAAATTAAAGCATTTTTTTTTACTTTTTCTTGCTTTTTGTGTATGCATGACCTCTCATGTACAATGGGTACTATATTGCTTGTCTTTTCATTGAGTGGGGGAGGGAATAGAAAAAGGAAGAAAATTTGGAATTCAAAAGAAAAATTTTCAATATTGTTAAAAATAGGAAAGCCTCAATTTTCTCATATATCAGAGTAGTGTGGGACGGGGTGAGCTCTTAGGTCACCTTCAACCTGTTAGAATATGATCTCCTTGAAGCAAGGACTGTTTTTACCTTCCTTTGTATCTTCAGCACTCAGCACAGAGCCTGGTACATAATAAGGACTTAAATGCTTGTTGACGACTCAAATCAACCTAATACCTATGAAGTTATTTCTTCCAAAGTCACATTTGCAAGTGGAAGAGGTAAAAAGGGATGTCACCCTTACATTGGGCAATGAGTTGGGCCCAGAACTTACCAGGAGAAAGTGGAAAGGGAGGGGGAAAGTATGCAGTGCTTTTGATAATTCCTAGCTATTCCCTACCACTTGAGAGAAATTAATTCTTAAGCTGTACCCTTTAATTAATAATTTGAATATTCCCTTCTCTGTAAAAAGGTTAGACTAGAATAGAGTCCCTCCTTGGCTAAAGAATGTCAGAAGCATCCCAGCTCTCCTGGAGGGACCGCTTTAGAGTATAAACAGAATCCACTTTGGATGAGGTCCCTATCTGGGGGAAAGAACCCCTGTCCTTGCCCTACTTCATTATAGTTCAGGGCAACTCAGCTCATAAAAAGAGAAAGCAAACCAGAGAGAACCTGGTAAGGATGCCAAGATTCCTAGAGGGAACTCAAAACTTAGGCCACTCTCTCAGTTGATCTCCCCTCCCTCAATGATGTGGTAATTGGGAGGAACTGGAAGTTTCTGGCCTGTTTCTCATCAACTGTCCCCCAGTCACAATTGAGTTTAGCTCTCCAGGGTGCTCCCTGTCAGAAGGCGCACTCTGGATTTAAGGAGTTTAAGAATCTACTTTTCTTGTCTTTGGTTACTGAGAGAAACCATTGATCACCAACTTACTGATTATTGGCTAGACTAGCTAATAAATTGATTATTAATACCTAGAAACTTTGTCTCCCAGAATTTTACTTGCAACACTTCAAAGTCCATTTTGATGCCCACTTCTCCCAGCGACCCACCTCAACAAGTGGAAATTCTATGATGGGCACTATGCTGGAGGGGGGGCAGGTACAATCTATGAGAATCATGGGACAGCACCATCTCAGAATGATGATGATGACGATGATGATGACAGCAGCTTCCACTTATCTAGTGTAGGGGTGGGGAACTTGCAACCTTGAGGCCACATGTGGCCCTCTAGGTCCTCAAGTGCAGCCCTTTGATTGAATCCAAATTATTTGTTCTATGAAATTTGGATTCGGTTAAAGGGCCACACTTGAGGACCTAGAGGGCCACACGAGGTCTCAAGGTTGCAGGTTACTCACCTTAGTACAGTGTTTTAAGGTTTGTAAAGCACTCTGCATATATTATCTCATCTGATCCTTACAATGACCCTATTAAGTAGGTACTACTATCATGCCCACTCTAGATATCAAAATTGAAGGTGAGCTAAACAAGGAAAGCAGAAGAATCCTGGCGGTGGGACTTCTTGAAGCCTCCTGGGGACTGGGACCAGAGGGAGGACAGGATCTGGGTTACCTGAGGCAGGTAACTAACTCCTCACTGCTGGAAGTAGCTGGAAGTTTACGCAGTTTTCAAACAGGAAATGTCAGGTGCAAATGTTATTTATTTCTGGGATTTCACATATGATGAGAATGCAAGCAGGCCAGTCTGAGTTTACTTTCTGAGTCAAGTAAATATGAAACAGAGAATTCATATTTTTCCAATTTCCATTTCAAAATATCAGAGACAGCAAACTCCCATTCCAAACACAGGCATACACAGCGCTTCACCAACTATTTTTCATCTGCCTGTCATCTGTGTCTGCCTGTCTGTCTAGCTAGCTAGCTTTCTGTCTGTCTGTCTATCTATCTAGTCTGTTCATCTATCTATCTGTCTATCTATATATCTATCCACCTCTCTGTCTACCCATCTATCTGTCTGTCTGTCTACCTACTTATCTTTCCATCCATCCATATCTCTGTCTCTACCTTCCTGCCTATTCTAGCTATCTATTAGCTAGATAGATATGTGGATGATACGGATAAATATATGGCAGCTTGGCATGCATAGAAAGCTGGGTTCAGAGCCAAGAAGACCTGGGTTCAACAACTTCTGGCACATACTTAACATGTGACCCTGGGTAAGTCACTAAACCACTCGATAACTGGAGATAGCTAAGATTACAAATTGCTGAAAAGATGCCCGTCTACATTGGTAGGAAGTGTTTCTTCACCAATAATGATGATAATGATAAAATGACATCACTGGCCCATTCTCTCTCCCTCTGATATAGGTTATAGATATGGATACAGGCTATGTAATGTAGTGGAAAGAATGCTGGACCTGGAGTCAGGAGGACCTGAGTTCAAATTCTGCCTCAGACACTTACTTGCTGTGCAACTCTGGGCAAGTCACTTAACCTCTGTTTGCCTTCAGTTTCCATCTATAAAATGGGGAAAATAATAATAGCACCTACTTCCCATGGTTTTTGTAAGGATTTTGAATGAGAAATATGAACATGTATATACATGTGCACAGATAAATGTGTATGTATTATATGTATATGTAAATGTGTGTATATATATATATATATGCTCCACAAGCTCTAAAGCACTATCCATCTATATGTGTTAGCTGTTCTTATTTTTATTATTATACTGTCCTGTTCTTGCTTATCTGTGAACTTCTTGTCTTCTAGTGGAACAGAAGTTCACTGAAGGCAACACCTGTTTCCCTCTGGCTTCCCTATCCCGACTACCCAGCATAGTATCTGTCTGTAGAAGCCACTTAATAAAGATGTATTAATTGGTTAATGGACTGATTTGCCTGCTGGGTCTAACAAAGTGTGATTATTATTCCACTGACTTTGATCTGCAATTAATAATGAAATGCTAAAATCCAAGAGCTGGGTGAATGTTGATAATGTTGCTGGAAATTTAATATTGAATCGTATGCACAGAATGATCTTACCTTTATGGTCAACCTGGACCACTCCTAGTAAGGAGAGAAGAAAAATCCAGAAAGGTATCTTCAGCTCCTTTCCCCAAATGGGAGAAGGCATGGTCCTCAAGGGGAAGAGACATCTCACTGGGCAAACACATTTTTGTTCATTAGAGGCTTCCAAGGGTGGAATAAAAGAAAATGTTTCGATCAAACTGGAGAAGAGAAGACTTGGGGGATCCTGAGAGCTATCTTTAGGTATGGACTTGGCAAAGAGAAGATAGACTACAGTTATGCCTTCCACATCACAACTTTGCCTATCATGATTCTGACACATCACAGGACAGCATAAGAAACTGAATGGGAATTTCTGGAGAGTTTTGCAGAAGCTACAGATGATGGGTGGAGATCAGCAGACAACAGAGAGCTTATGCCCAAATGCTTAACCCAAATTTCACAATAAGATACTATAAACACCTCATAAAAGAAAGAAATCAGACTTCTTGTCTAGTATGAAGGGAAGGCCAAAAATTTTACACTGATTTTCCAGATCACTGGTTATTGCACCCCAAATGCCCACAATGTGCAAGAGGCAATTGTAGACTTGATTTGTTTTACCCCAGAGGTCAGAAGTAAGGAGTGGGGAGAGGGTTAGGGTTGCCTCTGCCACCAACAAATCTGTGTTGTCTTTTTTTACCTGGATATTGTGGAGAAACTTTTAAGCTTTATAGATAAGTGAACAATTGTTGGCTTTTTACCCCATGGATAACTATGCTAAGTAGTGCAATCAAAACTACACTAGATTTACAGTTGAAGGACCTGGGTCCAAATCTTCTCCTTGTTCCTTACTACTGTGTGACCTTTGGCAAGAGGCCTTCCTTCTCTGTAAATGGAGGGGATTATCTTTGGTGACTTCTAAGGTCTCTTCCAGGTCTGGATCCTGTAATACATGGATGTAAGGGAATGGTATCCAATAAGAAACTTTGGGACAAACCTACATCTAGGTAGGCAAGGAAATCTCTGAACTGCATATCTTAGAAGGCTTTGAGGAAAAAATAATATAAAATAAAATAAAATAAGACAGGATAAAGAAGTTTGGAATTGAACATTGAGAAGGAAGAAGGAAGGAAG
>CM053596.1:35105962-35118948 GCA_028646575.1 Pseudocheirus occidentalis | reverse complement strand
AATGGAGAGACAAAATGGGGCTAAGCATCCTGTGTGGAAGAGGCAAGGGATAACTGTTACAACTTTACTTTCATTTACTCTCATTGAATCTGGCTTAGGGAAGAAATGGCATAAACTCCTAAATGGGCATCATGCCACACAAGAGAGTAGGGGGTGTGGGGATGAGAGGGGGAATGACGGAGGGGAGGGCAGGGTCTGGCTGAGGGATGCTGAATGCTCACACTTCAATAAAGGGACAGGGACAGGGTAGAGAACAGAACAAGGGGGGAGAGGGATAGGAAGGAGGGACATATGATCACTGTTACAATATGTCCACTATGAAGATGTCCTGTAAAATCACACCTGCACAGCCTGTATTGAATTGGTTGTTGCTCCAGCAGGGGTGGGTGACAAGGGAGGAACCTAAAGAATCTAGAATTTAAAGCTCTGCAATACTTGCCACTAGGAATCAAGATATAGAGGGGCTGGGATACGGAGGCCCTCCCTGCCCTACCAGAAAGTTAGAGAGCAGACCAGGGGATGGGCTCCACAGTGGGATGGCTGTTTTGGGGGTGGGGTAGGGGAAAGACGAGGAAAAAATTTGTAACTCAAAAATCACATGAAAATGAAAGATGTAAACAAGAAAACAAATAAAATTTATTACATTAAAAAAAGAGTCTATCCCCTATGGTGAACCTGAACTTTCAATAAACTTTCCTTTTTTTTTTTTTTGGCTGAGAAGACTTGAGTGGAATTCTTTCCGCAGGACCCAGCATGTTGGTATTTTGGAGTCTCAGGCAGCCCTAACCCTCTTTGGGTACCCTCTTCATTTTCAGTGCTTAGTACAGTAGTATATGGTAAACTCTTAATACATGTTTGTTGACTTGCTGACCAACTGATTAACTGCCACAAAAAGATGCCTGAGGCACTAAGAGTTTAAGTGCCCTGCCCAGAATCATAGAACTAACATTCATAAGAAGCAGGACAGCATTGTGATTCTGAGATACCCAGTCTTCTATCAACTAAGCCAAGTCACTTGATGTACAGAAATAACATTTGATTATTTAATCATTCACCCCATCCTATTTCAAGGAAAGCTAGTAAATAAGAGGATAACGCTAATAAACATAATTATCATAAGTCAAACTCATTTAGAAAAATAACATATTCAAGTCTTATGTACCCAAGTGGTTCTCAGGAATAAAATACATTTCTTTTTTACTAATTATGCCTATAGTTTAATCAATCCTCTCAATTACATTAACACATTCATTAGTAAAGACACCCAGATGCTTAACTTCATACAAAAAGGCACACAAAATGACAATGATTGTTCAGAAATTACCATCATTCAAATATTTGTGTCAATATACAAATGCAAGCACAAGTAAATGAGAAACTATAAATTCAATCTTGCAGACAGGGAGAACGAATAACTGGCATAACTACAAACTTCTTTTTTTTAACCCAAGCACATGGTTGCTAGTGGTTGATTCCATTTCCACTTCTAAGTCACAGATACTTTTGATGAGCCCATCTGCTCTTGGAAGAAAATTCAATCCATTTAGAGCAAATTAATCAGTTTCTGCAATGGTGTCCTGCTCTTCAGATGAACTATTCTGTAGTGCTTTCTGCTAAGCTATCCATTTCAATAAAAGAATAAAAAGCAAAGCAGCATTAATCTGAGGATTTATTTCCTGCATTCTTGAAATTTCTGCATAGTAGTTTATTTCTAAATGGATTTCCATTCTGCAGATGATATCACAAAATCAGTTCAAGACTGCTACCAGAAAATTCAAAGCATATGGCACTGTTGGGAGTAAACCTGTCCACATTCAAAAACATGCATTAAACTCATCATATAAGACTGTTTAACTAAAGAATTGGGAGGAGAAAGAGAAAACTTGAAATAAGATATGAATTATTTAAAGATAATCAGCAGGGCCATGTCAGGAAATTTAGTACATCCATTAAATGGGTCTGGACGTTTCATTCGGCATTTAAATTACATGAAACAACTCTTTCTGGTGCTTTACTTTCTAAGACAGCTTATATTAGACTCATTACCTTTCTAAATAAAATTACTTGTAAAAAATGCTAACATATATGCATGGGCAACTAGGTAGAGCACTGGATAGAGTGCTGGGCCTGGAGTCAGGAAGACTCATTTTCCTGAGTTCAAGTCTCCTCTCAGAATCTTACTAGTTGTGTTACCCTGGGCAAGTCATTTAACCTGTTTGCTTTAGCTCCTCATCTTTAAAATAAGCTGGAGGAAAAAAAATGGCAGACCACTTCAGTGCCTTTGCCAATAAAACCCTAAGTGGTATCACAAAGACTTAGATGTGATTGAAACAACTGAACAATAACAAGTATGCATGTATTGTAAGGAAAATCTCCTTATAATACACATATTTAAAGAAAGAGAAGTATTGCAAAGATATATGCTCATATATTATATTTATATATAATATATTAATATGTATATATACATATATATATATATTTTTTTTTACTAAAACCACTTCATTCCTCAGGTGGTTTTGAAAAAACACTAACACCAACAATGATGTCATTGTTTGGAATTAATGAGAATTATCCAAGCAGAAAAGCTATACAGAAGAATGGTTTATGAACTAGATTATATATTTTCAGTTCTGCATGAAATCTAGATAAGCAGTTATATAACATTCTCAAGAGGGGAGTATGTAGATCAAGTACCTGAGTCTCAGGTTATAGCACAATATATAATGATTATGTCACTGGCATTTTAAATTAAACTAAACCTTTGACTTAAAAATCCTCATGTTGAGTTCTAATGGAAGGTAGGGTAGTCCTGGGATATGTTGGATCTAAATGTCATTGCCAAATGAAGTGAAAGGCATTGGTTGGCTTATAAATCAAGTATCTGAGGCCTAGTTTGAATTCAGATCTTCCTGACTACAGACCTGGTACTCTAACCACTAAACCACTTGGCTTCCCTTGTAGTCTGTGAAATTGTTTTAAATATGTTTTTATAATTGTATATCAATATAATTGATTTCCTTTGTATTCTTATTCATTTTAATTTAAGCATTTAAGATAGTCTGACAAGAAGTCCATAGACTTTACCAGACTGCCAAAGAATTCCATGATAAACTCTAAAAAGCTAAGAACCTTTGCTATAAATAATGACATCTTTCCTATGCCTTGACTTGTCTGTGGCGAGACTTAGTACACACACACAATGGTATCCGTAATGACTCAAAATATTTCAAACTAACTATACACACAGAAAAATCCAAATGGATGAAGAATGCCTATTGTCCAAATTTGATATTCAATTAAATATAAAAACAATAGAACTGTTCCATCAGCACACCCAAACTGGATAGACACTGCAGATGGAGAAGAAGCTGGGTCTAGGACTGAATAAGAATGAGCCAATAATTGTTAGACCCGATGAGCATGTCCAAATGCTCACTCGGATGAAATCTCCCTTATGAACTTCATAGCATTCTCAAATACTCTATAATTTCTTTTGCTTACCATGTAATGAAGAAGGGCCTTTTCAATTTACTACTAAGTCAGAACTGAGCATGAATACAAAAGATTCCCCCCAAAAGTCATCAAAACTATTTAGAACTGGATTAAAAAGAGAAATCCTTCAATAGAAATTATTAAGTACACAGCATACAGAATTAAATAAGCAGAGTAGAATAATATTTGATAAATCCCCAAACTACACCTACTGGCAAAAAGAAAAATTAATAGACAAAAGGGACAAATAAGTAAAGCAGTGGATAGAGTGCTGGACCTGGAGTCAGGAAAGCTCATCTTCCTGAGCTCAAATCTGGCCTCAGATAATTACTAGCTGTGTGACTCTGGGCAAGTCACTGAACCCTATTTGCCTCAGTTTCCTCATCTGTAAAATGAGCTGGAGAAGGAAATGGTAAACCATTCTTGTGTCTTTGCCTAGAAAACCCCAAATGGGTCATGAAGAGCCAGACACAACTGAAGTGAATAAACAATAACAACAGACAAAACTGCCAGGAAAACTGGAAAGTAGTTTGGTAAAAGTTAGGTTTAGATTAATATGCCACACTATAGAGTGCAATAAACTCTAAACAGATAATTTACCTAGATACAAATGGCAGAAATACAATTTAAAGTGCAGACTATTACCTCTACACTATAAAAAATAATTGTTAAATATTACTTTTTTGGAAAATCATATGCCTATCTACATGTGTCAATATTTCATATACCTCTTCTCAGTAGTATTATTTGATTGTTTCTGTTTTAAAACTACTCCTGAAAAATAACTAGCTTTTTAGGTTAACTTTGAGACAGCTCTTGTTTTGTACTGGAGTAATCTTTCCCGAATTAAGATGCTTGGCAATGAATATTTTTGGCCATAAACAACTCTGAAAGATTATTATGCATAGATAAAAAAGTATGCATGTTTTTCTGAAGTATTTTGCTGAAATAGTACTACTATTACAAAGTACCTACACTTCTCACCTTTTAAAACCACTGCATCCAGTTGTTTTGTCTGGGAATTTTGTTCAGAATTTAGGCATTCTTATAACAGTTTCTATCCTTGCATAAGAATATATTGTATGTTGGGAATTGTAATAGGAATGGGAATTTGAAGATCTATCCCTTAAAAGATGCAGGGGAGGATTTGAAGATCTCACCTGCTGTGAAGATAAACTCTGCCCTCTAGAGTCCACAGGAAGTTTCCTTGCTGTGAAGATAATCCCTGCCCCCTGACAGGCTGAATGTAGTCACATGGAGTCTGTGGTGGGAGGAGTTTGCTGAGGTGAAGCCGAACTGACAGGACTCTGGTAGAAAGCAGGGCAGATAGTTGGAGACAGTTGGGAACAGAGGAGCTTAGGCAAGGAGATAGAGAGTTTTGTGAGTAAATATTGATCTCGTATTGGCTTGTATGAAGGCTAAAGGATGCTGTTTCTCTTAGCATTATTATGCCTTCTAAATATCTTTGGTAGTTCTGCATACTGGTTTTGGGATTTGGTTTTCTGATGTCTAAATCCTTCAGCTTTATACTCTATCTGGAGAGTTTGACATATTTTATGATTGAATGTCATGCGATAGTAATAGTCACCATCTCTATCGTGATCGTGGGCGCTGTAAATATTGCATTGGTGCTACAGGAATGAATTAGTAAACATGCAATAAAAACTCCCTTGTCATATATTATTTTTTTTTCTATGAGATCTAGCCAAATCTATTAAGAGTTCACTAAGTAGAAACATTCCATCAAGGATGCTATAGAGAAAAGGTTATTTTGTAATTCTATTTTCCCATTAAACATAATGCATTATTCAATTAAACAATCATTCTGTTCTATTCAATGCACTGCTGAAATTAAAAATTAATAATTTTGCATTCTATATTGATTTCTTGTATTATTTCTGAAGAGGGAAGCACCTTAGATTGTCATAGAAAAATATTGACTACATGTTGAGGACATAGCATAATCAACTTCTAAAGCTAGGACATGTGATTATAAGAATTGAAAAGTAAAGTAGGTGTGTGTGTGTGTGTGTGTGTGTGTGTGCGCGCATGTGTGTACAATTTTTTGTTCTTTGATGCAATTGGTAAGATTGTTGATCCTGCTTTAAGGCAGCAGGAAAAAGCTTATTACTCTTTGTGATATATACTGTATTATTAGTGCTAAATGAGACATTTTCATGATACCCTTCTTTCACAACTTAAAGTAATTTAAAAGATACTATTTCCATGTGAATACCTTGGGAAATATATGTTGACAGTGAAAAATCTTATTGTGGAAAAACAGGAGAAACATTCAGTTGGAGGAAAATACTAATTAAAAGTATAATAATAGTTAACATTTTAATAGCACTTTGAGGTTTGCAAAGCACTTTAGAAATACCATCTCATCTTATCCTCAGAACAACCCTGGGAGGTTGGGATAAGAACTACAGTGAAGCTGGGAACCCTGACAAATGTAATGGTGATGGAATTTAAAGATCCTCCTAATATTGGCTTGGTTTTGAGATTGAGTGCTGAAACCCAGAGCTTGTGAATCCAACTTGTGGTATGGACTTGTTGATGTGAAGAGAGGGCTGAATGGAAGGAACTGGTACCCTGGATTTAGAGACAGGCCAAAGCAAAGGAGGCCAGAAGAACTTTTGAGGGAACAGTATTGTGGAGGTAGAGAGATAGGAGAATTGTGGGGGGGCAGAATTGCTGAGAGAGAGATTGCTGAGGGTGAGTTGGAGCTGTCCAGGACTTTTGAGAACTGCCACCCAGGGCTACTGAGGACTGAGGAGGCATGGCTGTGATGCTAGTATTTCATCTGTCTGTTTGATATTGTTTTGCCAGATTCATTTTCTGGTGAAGGACAATGCTGTTGTTGTAGAGGTCCTGGAACCTTGCAGTTGGTTCAGAAGCCCTGAAGGAGAATTTTCTTGTTGTATGTGTAAGGAAATCCTGGAAGAGGGTCTTGCTTATATTTTCAGAGGTTCTTGGATTGTTCTGCAGGCAGAAAGTGAATTGATGAGGACACTGACAATGTATTTTGTAGCTTTGTTAAGCTTTGTCTCCCCAGGAACAGAGATTGCTGAGAACTTGCCTCCTGTCAAGACGAAGAAAAGACCTTTCCTTGGATATTTAATGCTGTGATGATAACCTTGCTGTGACTTGGGGTAGATGGCCTTTGTGCTCTTCACTGCCCCTTTGAGAAGGTGCTTGGTGGTAATGGGTGATATTGTAATTCAGGTGTGATCCAAGAGTGGGAAACTTATGACTTTTTTTTGTGCTCTGTGACTGACCAAATGAATGTACTTTGTTTATGAATAAAAACTAATCTCCATTTGAGAAGAAAGATTTTGTGACTGACTAAACGAATGTACTGCCAAGGGGTGGGCTACTTTGACTAATGTAGTGGCTAGGGGTGGGGTACATGGACATTGGTACCTTGTAATTGAATTGATAACTTGCTAAATGACAGTTACGTTATATTTTTATTTTCTCTATTCTGTGAATATTTTGCCTTAATTTGTCACTGAATAAAATAGAGGATTACTATGCTAGTATTCTCAACCTTGGAAGTTGCTTTTGCTTGGCATTACAGCAACTTCAGGTAGATACTTTCAATGTAATATATGGTTAAAGAATTGAGAAATTCTTGAAGAAATGAAACCCAAGAACATTATAATAGTTATCATTCAAGTGTAAGTAACCAAGTATTTACTCTCAGTTTGATGAAGAATGGAACCAGGAAAAGTAAGGTAAAAATCGAAAGAGAGCTTGATAGATTGGTATTTGTGATAACAACTAGCATTTATATAGTGCCTATTATGTGCCAGGCACTTGCTAAATGCTTTACAGTAATCATCTCATTAAATCCTCACAACAATTCCTGGACGTAAATGCTATTATCATTCCTGTTTTACAAATGAGGAAACTGAGACAAAGAGAGGTTAAGTGACTTGCCCAGAGTCATATGGCTAGTAAGTGTTCAAGGCTATATTTGAACTCACCTCTTCCTGACTTCAAGCCTGTCAGCTCTTGGTCCACTTCAGCACATACATAAAATATGCAAAAACCAGAGTAGGAAAGTTTGTATTTCCAAGAGTTTGAGGTATCTAAAGCCCTGAAAAACTTGGCTGTAAGTGAATGCTGTCATTTCAATTTTACTAATTCAATTTACTCATGTGACACTGCCCCCCTTCAAAAAACGGGAGGCCCTTTAGCTATGTGACTCAAATACTTTCTTTCTTAAATCTGGTGGAGAAGCCAGTTATTGTTAATTATTTTGCAAGGGAATGTAATCTGTTGGGATAAATATTAGAATTATCTACCCACTTGTTCTCTATTTATACTGACAAGCCAGGCCTTCTAAGTTACTTTCTCTGGCTCAATTGTGAGACAGCTCTTTATTAAGATCCTATAGTATTCCAATTGCTTCTAAAGGACACAGCCTGTAAATACCTAGGAAGCTTACCCACCACAAGTCTATGTAGCAAAGACACAAAGCTGTTTTCATTAACCCTTTGCTTAGAATATGACATGGAATATTGCAAAAATAATAAAATATGGAATATATCTGTACCTAACTCAGATTTCCCACCTCATAGAGGCTTCTACTTTCTCAGTTCACTGCCCATTGCATTCACAGTTTTAGAAACTTGGTTTATGCTGAGATCGCTTAATTTATTATATATATAGTAAAGTGAAAAATGAAACTATCCAAGCACTTCTATTAAGATACATTTTAGTTCTCCTCCCATTTCCTTCCTATACCTGACTCTGGGTGTCACACAGAGAAATACTGACCATATAAAATGATGGCTTATCAAAAAGAAAAAGAGGAAAGGATGTTCTTTGGACTAAAGAACTGGAAAAAAAAAAAAACCAAAAGCAGAAAAGCCAGTGAGAGGCATTCACTCACCATCTCAGATTCATGTACTAAAAATTTCAAAGCAGTACAATTATATCAATAGATGCTAAAAGCCTTTTGACAAAAGCAGGGATGACCATTATGACCATTATTACTTAACAGAGTACTAAAAATACTAATTGCAGAAATAAGACAACAAAGAGAATTTTGAGGGGCATAACCATAGACAATTATCTGGAAAATCATCTAAATCACCAATAATTAGAGAACTGCAGATTAATGCAGCTCTGAGATTCTACCTCACACCCATCAGTTTGGCAAACAAGACAAAAGGAGAAAATTATAAATATTCGAGAGCCTATAGGAATAAAAGCAAAACAGAACCACACTGGTGCACTACTGATGTAATTGTAAATTGCTCCAGGTATTCTGAAAAACAATTGGAGCTGTGCTCCCCAAGTTCTCATACTCTTTGACTGACTGATACAACTACTAGGCCTACACCTGAATGGTAATCAAAGAAAGAAGGAAAGGACATAAACATAACAAAACAATATTTATAAATATTTGTTGACCTTCTTTTTTGGGTAGCAAAAAACTGAAAAGATGTGCACCTATCAAGGAGAAATTAAACAAATTATGGCATTATGGATTTAATGGAATATTACTGTGCTAAAAGAAATGATAAAACAGACAGTTTCAGATACACACCTGTTCATTTATCCATATATCCATATGAATTGATTCAGATTTTAGTGAGCAGAAACTGGTATTTACACAATGTTATAAAGGGGGGGAGGGTGGAAACTCTGAAAAGTTTTAGAAAATAATCTTCTAGAAGATTCTAAAGATAAATTATGCTACCCACCCCTTGCCACAGCAGAGACAGACTCAAAATGCTGAATGAAATTTACATTTTTCCACAATGTCTTCCTGATGACTCATTTGAACAGCCAATGAAGGATTTGCTTCACTTGACAATGCAGATTTGTTATGTGGGATTTCTTTCCTTTTTTTAAATTTTGTTCATTGTGAGGGAGAGTGGAAGGATGAGGAGAAAAAAAAAATAGAAAGCAGAAAAAAACCAGTGTTTCCTCCCACTCAGTCGCCTTTTAGAACAGAGGAATAATGAACGCTGACTTCTGGACATGTTTCTGAGCAGAGCTGAGGATCATGGCTCTGATTCTCAATGGCTAAGTTATTATGACTGCTCTGTAGTCCCCTTTGTGTTAGGTTGTAAGTCAACAAACATATATTAAATGTTTGCTGTGTGTTGGGTTTTGTACTAAGCACTGGGCTTATAAAGAAATGTAAAACAAACAAACAAAAAATCCTGTAGCTGCCTTCTAGAAATTCGCATCCTAAACATTATACAAACATGAAAATAGTTAGGTATATATAAGATTTATACAGTATAAAGTGGATGATGATAATCTTAAAGGTCATACATTAACAGCTGGGGAGATCAGGAATAGTCTCCTACAGAAGGTGTAATTTGAAGGAAAGAAGGGAAATTTTAAGAGGTGAAGATTTCAGACCCAGGGGACAGACATAGCAAGAGAGACAGAATCAGGTAAGAACGGCACAAAGGCCAGTGTTAGTGACTCATAGAGTATGGCAAGGGGAATAAAGAATAATACAACTATAAAGGTGAGAATAAGCCATGTTATACATCTTTGCCCCATCATGCCATTGAAGACTATCTCAGGCTCCAGTGCTGCACTTTCGCAGAATGCTCTGGCCTCATGATCAGAGCAAAAGGTTCACAAAATACACAGCAAGAGAAAAGACAAGGTAAGGGGACAAGGAATAACTCAGAGAGCAAAGATGACCACTTTGAAAGTTCAGATGGCTTAGTGACACCCCCACATACATACATTTAGAGACACTAAAGTAAGAATGCTTCTACGTTTCTTTCTCTGTTCTTGGAAAAATCAAGATTGTCAAATTTCTACTGGAATATTAAAAAAAAGACACTCTTTGCCTTTGTGGAAGATTTTCTGGTTCCAAAATTCTCCACAGGGTTGAAAAACTGAAGCAGAGGTATTGGTCATATATTTATAATTAATCCTTGTGAGACTTCCTTTTGCTTACTGGATGATATCCAAACTGCTCTACCTGCTACTTCAGGGTCTCCACAATCTGGCCCAGCTCTATTGATTTAATCGTATCTCCTACTACTTAAGCACACCCCCTAGGATCATAGATCATATATTTAGAGCTAGAAGGGGCCTTAGAAACCACTGAGTTAAAATTCTCATTTTGCAAATGAGGAAAGCTTAGACATGGTAAGATTAAGTGACTTGCCTAGGGTCAAACAAATAGTAGATGTTAAAAGGCCAGGATATGGACCCAGGTCCTCCTGAATTCAGGTCTAGTATCCTATCTAAGTATTTAAGCTATTCTCTCATGTATCAAGGTCATATTTTTTATTCCAATTCATATATCTAATTTTTCTTCTCCTTCAAAACTCAGCACAAATCCTATCTCCTTCTTAACATCTTTCTTGATAACTACAGTGTACTTATTCTCTGGCTTTACATAGCACTTTATCTATACAATAAATTTTGGCTTTTGACCAAAACCTTCTCAAAATGATCTCAAATTAGAAACTGCTCTTAAATTATTTCATCTGGGAACATCTTCTGCTAATGAGATGAGAGACTTTCTAAAGGCAAGAACTATGTTATGGTCAGTGTAAAAGCACTGAATTTAAAGGTCAAAATCATATTTTCACAGATGCCCCAAAGAGTAAACCACAAAGTGCAAAAACCAGAGAAACAAAAGCAAGAGAAATGAACACAGGAAAGACTGCACTATTTTTCTGAAGTCCTGCCAGAAACTGTTGACAGAATACAATACTAATAATTTCTTGCTATGAGCCTATTCCTGAGTACATTCTGCTGGCCACTACTGAATGAATTTGGTAACTAAAGACACAGAAAAATGCAAGGGAAAACAGGTACCCATGTGCAATGAAAGACTGATGTATACAGGTTTCACTTCCCATTTTCTAGATATGACTTTTAAAATCTAAGGTAGCTGAGGAGTTCACTATGCATTCACATTGTTTTCTTTACATTACACCCTCTTTCTTACTCAATGAAATCATTTGTTCTTCTGACATCAGAATTTCCTTACTGAGAACTTCCCATGTTTCTTATATTAACTTTCCCCAAAAAAGTCTAGGCCAGGGGTGGGGAACCTGAAGCCTCAAGGCCACATGTTACCCTCTAGGTTCTCAAATGTGTCCCTTTGATGAATCCAAACTTCACAGAGGCCTCAAGCCCCAGGTTCCCACCCCTCATCTAGGGCATGGAATCCTAAACCATCTTTCTCACTTTTTGAAAACTTTCTTTAAATCCAAGATTCATGCCTAACTATCCTTAGCATTACCTTCTATATTTCTAATAAACTATAAGAATAGTCATTTCCTCCTAATGTTCCCATCCTTTCTCCTTTAATGCGGAGCCTTTACTGCTTAAAACTAACAATTCAATAAGTTGTATTCAAAGTGGTAATAGAGCCTTTTCAAATCTAGCTAACTTTGCTGAGGTACAGGCTCTGGGAACCCCCTTGAGCTCTTCTTGGCATTTGCCTAAGGCCATAAGCCTTTCACTGTGACTCTGCCCAAACCTTTGTTACTAGCTTAGCCCTTCTTTGTCCAGCAACTTCCCACCCTTGAATCTCTGAAAATATCTATACCCAAATCTGTTACACCCTTAAACTGGCCTAGCCCACCGCTGTCTGTTGTTTCCAGGTAGCCTCCAGCAACTTCCCACCCTCATTACCAGAGTCTGACCTCATCAACTCCTCCTGAAGACCCTCCCCAATCTCCTCCTCTAGACTATCCCTAGATTCCTCCCACAACCTTTCTGTATATCAGACCCCATCTTGCCTCCATATGGTGTGAGAGCACCGTAGAATTTTCTAGCACAGAGTCAGATGATTCTGGCCCTCTTGTCCAATGCAAGTGTCACAAATACTGAGGCTCTTTAAAGAGTCTACTCATTATGGCAAACTTTTAATTAAACTTTGCTTTTCTTTGGCTGAGAGAAGACTTGAGTTGAATTCATTTGGCAGTACCCAGCATGTTGGTATTTTGGGGTCTTGAGCAACCCTAACCTATACCTCAACATTTTATGTTTCCTTTACCTCATCATTTTTATGCTTCTCATCAACTTGATCATCAAATTTATTTAGACAGATCTTTTGTCAATAGACATACAGTTAAATGTCAAGGCCTCAATGCCTTTCTAGATAAGTAAAACTTGCTTTCATTCCCCTTAGTGTAGCCTTTGGGAAAGCTAGATAATCTTTAAGGCCACAGAGAGGCATGAGAGAATGGTTTCTGTGGACATGACTGATGCTCGTCTTAATCACTGGAAATGACTAGTAATTATCAGGTTTGATAGTTCTTGGTAGACTTTCTATCATATCTTGGATTCATACCAGAGTTAACATCTCTACCTAGAGTTCATACTAGGTATTCAATCTATGACTACAGTGATATCACCAAGTACAGAGATGTCAAATGGCACAACTCCACTCTTCTTTTGACCAACAATGGCTTTTCTCAGGATAACAAGGAAGGCTTCACATGATTATACCTGGAGTACATGAAGTTGCTTCTTCTTTA
>CM053596.1:35044467-35105862 GCA_028646575.1 Pseudocheirus occidentalis | reverse complement strand
ACACACACACCCCAAACCCATTCACAAAGGCAATACTAAAGTTAAGATCCTTCAGTATTTTTATCCTTTTATGACAGGACTGGAAAGGTCAGGCCTTAGTATGAAGGCCCCAGTGTGGGGCCTGACACTGAAGGATCCTGGACTCCCACACAGCAGCATGAAGGTAGCAAGCACTTAATGAAGTGAGAGGGATGGCTGCAAAGGTCCTACCAAGGCTGGAAGGTACCTGGAAAGGAGGGAGGCACACTTTTGTGGCAGTAAAAGACTAGAGACAAAATGAGACCCCACTGACTGTTCAATGCTCAAACTCTGGCACATAGATGTCTTGTAATGTCATGGTACTATGAGAAAAAGAAATGAAAGCAATCTAAGAGACATTTATGAAGATTTGTATGAAGTAAGGCAGAAGAGAGGAAGGAAAACCAAAAGAACAATACAAGATGTCCCCAAAATCTTAGGGCATGATTAAGCTATTAAAGCTGAGACTGCACTAAGATTTTTGGGACACACTTTGTAGACAATGAACATCACCAAAAAAAAAAGGAATGACATCAGAATTTGCCTTAATGCTCTAACCAGTCTCAACTCCAGAAGACATATGATGAGGTCAACTACCTTCTCAAGAGAGAGATGGAGAACTACAGACAGAAAATGAGACATGCATGATTAGGTACTGTCAGATATTTCTGTGAATTTTGCTTATCTGCAATTTCTTGTTATAAGGAATTGTTCTATTGTATAGGGCAGCAACAATGTAAGAAAACTCCTTATGGACATTACAAAGGATTTTTCTTTTTTCTTTTTCCGAATGAGAAGGTAATGGGAGGGAGAGAAAATAGATTTTTGTTCATTAAAATAAAACAAAACAAAACAAAACATTAATTACAAAATTTAAACAGAAGAAAGCAAAGGAAGACAGATGGAAACTAAAGATAAATTATTTGGTCAAAGGCCAGTCTGGCTTCCTGAAGAAGCCCTCTAAGTTTCTAAAGATGACCTCATAGACACAGGGACACTGTAGAAAGCCAAGAGGCTTCCATCTCATCCATCCATTGTCCAGTGTATACTGACAGAGATCTGGAGGGACAGGCCAGATTTTCTTCCTAAGTCCCAGTTCTTCCTATCAGTCCTTATTAGACCACTAAAGGACAGCTGGATCAGAGCTTATCACTTAGCCATACAAAGCAGGCTCATAATCAGGCGCTCACCAGGATTGTGGTGACTGGCATTGCGATTAGGCAATAAATGTACCCAGTGAACCATGCACCATATTCCCTTCTGGCTATGTCTTAATTCAACTAGAAGTAATTGGAGATATTGTTGTATAATTAAGAAAAGGAGAGAAAAAAAATCTACTGAGGCCCATCATACAACCCTTGATGGGCACTCATGTTTTCAGATCTTGTGAATCTAATTCAGAGCTGAAATGGCAAACTCCTTCCAGTTGTTAAAAACAAAGAACCAATTCATGCATGACCCAGCTTGAAACCTTTGAATTAGGCCTTTTTAAAAATTAATAATAAGCATACCCTGGGTACATATGATTAACTCAATTTGTCTCACACCCA
This sequence comes from Pseudocheirus occidentalis, assembly GCA_028646575.1. Lineage (NCBI taxonomy): Eukaryota > Metazoa > Chordata > Mammalia > Diprotodontia > Pseudocheiridae > Pseudocheirus > Pseudocheirus occidentalis. The sequence goes on along the minus strand of CM053596.1, from coordinate 35,104,294 downwards.
AAAGTAATTGCTTCCCTTAAGGATGCCATGTTCAAATTAACCAACTCAGGCTCTCTAGTGAGCAGCCCCATTGATTTAATTCAATTTGCCACACATATATTAGGTATCTACTGTTTCCAAAACACTATTGCTAGGTACTAGAGAGACAGTTACAAAAACAACATTATCCCTACCTTCAGAGAGTTTACATTTTAGGGACAGGATACAACATGCACATACAGAAGAGGAACAAAGTAGAAACTAACCACAGGAGAGTTATAATGGAATTATGCCCCATTTGTCCTTTGGGGAATGGCTCTTATTTTTATTTATTTGAATCCATTTCTTAAACATATTGGAAAAATCAGGACTTTATTAGAGAAACTAGCAACGAAGATATTTTAATCTTAGCTTATTGGATGTAAGGGTTTTTTGTATATTTTCTTTACAGAAACATGCAGTAGGAATGTTATTTAATAACCCTTGTAGCTAAGGTTTTTTGGGGGGATTTTTTGTTTTTGTTTTTTGGAGGGGCAGTTGGGGTTAAATGACTTGCCCAAGGTCACATGGCTAGTAAGTGTTAAGTGTCTGAGGCCAGATTTTGAACTCAAGTCCTCCTGACTCCAGGGTTGGTGCTGTATTCACTGCATTACCTAGCTGCCCCTGTAGTTAAGTTTGTTTTTTTAAAGGATTATGCTTACAAGTGTATAAAATCAGAGCATCACATTTGGGTCTTTGGAGAGACTCAAAGAAATTCTGTTTGGGAAGAGCCAGAGCATTCTTCTTTTCCGGCCCTCAAAATAGATCTTTCATACCTAGGTTGTCTATGACCAATAGAGGAAAATCTCCATCCTACATAATCAGACTTTTCTAGTGTGAAAGGGTCAGAGTTGCAGAAAATGAGTACACTCAGAAAGCAATAGAGATGTGGGGGCAGAAAAGGCAACCAGTGGACAAGAGCACAGTGCTAGATGCAATCTATTTGTAGAGCCTACAGCACCAAAGAAAATACCTGGGTGGCTATTTCTGAGTTCCTGAGTTGCCTCCAGAACATTGACCCACCAGGAGACTTTGTTGTGAATGGAAAAGATCCAGGGAGAGCATCTGGGTTCCATTATCACATCTGTCATCTAATGCCTATGTAACTTTGAGAAAGTCATGTCCTCTCTGAGCCTCAGATTCCTTATCTGCAAAAAAAAGGGGTTGGACTCATTGACCACAAGGTCCTTTCCAGCTCTACATTGAGGCTCCTTTCACTTTCCTGAGTCTCAGTTTCCCCATCTATAAAATGTGGGGATTGGATTAGGTGGCTTCTAATGTCTCTTCCAGATTTAAGTCTATGACTCACGTGATCTATGACATGTGACCTTGACAGCTTTCTGTGGGAGTAGCTGAGAGAAGAGGTGGGGAGAGACTGAGTTTTCAGGGTTCTTTTTTACTTCATTTAAAATAGAGTATTGCTACCTTGTCTGAAGAGGATTGCATGGTATAAAGTGAAGGTGGAAGGATTTTAGGGAGAATACTCATGTCTCAATCTATATCTAGTATTCTGATTCTAGGACCTCATTATGGAGGTTCTCAAAAGCTTCCAGTGGAGCCTAAGTTCTGGCAGGTTCTACCACAACAGAATAGTTTCCAGTATGGCCCCAAGGGGTTATATCAAGATGGCAAGGCCTTAGGTCCTTTGCAACCTCCTGCCCAACAACCTAAAAAACATACCAAACCAAATTTATACCCCAGAGAGGCTTAGGAAGAAAGACTGAGAGGTCTGCAGGCAGTGGAGTAGGAGCTGACCAAAAGTATGGTGCAGCAGCAGCAAGACTATGGTGGTTGGCAGCAGTAGGGAGCATCCCAGAGCTCAGGAACAATAAGGGGGCTGAAAACCTAGATAGAAAGAGATCCCAGCGGCCCTCTGTACCAGCAACTAGGAGGAGGAACGGGTGCCACCTAGTAGCTCTGTCACTGACTACCTGATTTGGGGTCACAGTTCTTAGGCAAAAAGGAACAGTAGCAGTCATGAGGGATCAGGAACCTCTATCTATTTATGAAGCAAAGAACAAATTCCATATGTGTATAGTTGTGTGGCTCTGATTCCAAGAGTAGAGAGGGGACTCAATAGCCCTACACACAAACCTGCAATTGAATCAACCAGGACAGGAGACCAAAACCAAGAAGGAACAAGCATTTCAGTCACTCTAAACCTATAGAACCTTCTAGTGGGCTATGTCCAACAACAATCTACCAAAACTGAACTACTCACAAGTCAACAGACTCAAACCGCATCAGTAATTTGAAGAGTACAGAACAGGAGAGCAATAAACAGACCTCACTCCCAGATAACACCACTTTGGAAGCACTCAAAACCTTCAGGCCTCCATATTGGTCTTTGAAATCAGCAGAAGAACACAGAAAGACTAAAGGTTAGGCTTACCCCAAAGGTGAGCTGAGCTTAATTTTAACATAAAGTTCAAAATCAAGAAGGCTAGTTATTTGAGTGAACAAAAAAAAAATAACCTTACCATAAAAAGCACTATAGTGACAGGGAAGCTCAAAGAATAAACACAGAAGACAATGGCTTTAAAACATCTACAAGCAAAGCCACTATGGCCCTAGGAACAGATCAAGTTTGTTTTCTAAAAATCAGTCTAGCTTATCACAGAGTGGCACAACACCAATCTCTTCACCTGGTGAAGAGATGTTTTGGGTCACAGCAACACATGAAACAAAGAAATATTTAAAGTGAACCTTGGTTCTATGTATTCTTCCTCTACTTCTATAATGAGAGTGGAAGAATTGAGGGAAAGGAAACAGAGGATGCTAAGAATCACATAGTTTTTAGACCACCAACAGTCTTTAATTTGTCAGTTGGTACTCTAAATGTGAGGTCTAAGACAAGTAACTATCCAGTGGACAGAATGAGAACTTGAAACAATTAATCCAATCAATCAGTTAATATCAATCTTGACATAAACAGAATTGGATGAAAGTAGCAAGTTGGAACTAATTGGAAAGTCGCAACTAAGGTACTCCTTAGAGAGACAAAGGGCAACTAGGTGGTGTAATGAACAGAGCACTGGACCTGAGTCAGGAAGACCTGACTTCAAATCTAGCCTCAGACACTTACTAGCTGGGTGACCATAGCAAGTCACTCAACCTTGTTTGCCAGTTTCCTCATGTGTAAAATGGACTGGAGAAAGAAATGGTAAATCATTCCAGTATCTTTGCCAAGAAAACCCCAAATGGGCTCACAAAGTTTTGAACATGAATGAAATGACCCAACAACGAAGAGGTGCAAAGAATATAGCTGGCTTTCTTTGAAATACTATTTCATGAGATATTTTGTCATTGTGTATAGCAGTCCTAATGATAAGTATTTGCATAAATACCACCATAAAAATAATTATAGCTTATGTATCTGTTGAGGAAGAAAATGAGGTAGAGAAATTATATGAAGAATCTGATAAAACTCTCCAAATAAAGTCAGCACAGACTCAGATTCTTTGTGACATCAGTACAAAGATGGAAAAATGTAAAGATGGGAGAAAATACATGAGAAAGTATGGTTCAAGAAAGAAACCAAAGACTCAGACCTCTATGTTATTGTAACGTGGTATTTCCCACTATGGGCGAGAGTAATTGTCATGACCACCAAGGAGCTTTAAAGCAAAGCAAAAATTTATTGACAGGTTTGAACCTGGGTCCCACCCGATCAATTAGGTGGAACCCCGATGCCTTCTACCATGTCCTTTTTATCCTCAGCTACTAAAGCGGGTGCTACAGGGTGGGTTCTGATTGGCTGGCTGATCTGTGGGACCCTTAGCTACAAGGCTCCAGGCGGGTGCAACGGTTTTGGCCGTCGTGCCAAGATGCAGGCGCCTTGAACAGGATGCTGTAATTGGGAACAGGCTAGTTTTGGAAGCAGAGAGGGGTACGGGGCATGATGACCTGGGCACGAAGGAGAAGAAAAATGAAGACCTAGATGGGTTCCCACACCCCAGCCTGGCTCATTGGCAGGTTCATTGTCTTCTAACTTGCTGATTTCTAATTTCTCAAAGTATCACTTAACTATTTCCTGGCTACTTCTTAAGTCCATGAAGTTTCTATTTAACTGGTTCCTGCCCATTTCAGTTATGAACATTTTCTTTAAATAAAAAAACTGATAGGTACTGGACATGATGGGAATCAAATGACATCACAAAGAACAAAATTGACTACATCTTAAATGACAGAAAATGACTTAATATTGATGTTAATAGTTATCCTTGAGCATGCTGTCTGTGAACAGTCAGACCACTGAGTCATCAGAGTTAAGATCAGAATTTACAAAAACTAAGCAGGAACTAAGAGCTCCTAAAAATAATCAACACATCCGGACCCTTAGACCAATAAGAAGGTGTGATACAAGCCTCAAAGGACAAGAACAAAAAGGAGAGAAGGAGCCAGCTCTCTGAGAGTCAGAGAGAGCTTAGAGGTTCCTCTAGAGCAATGGTTCTCAACCTTCCTAATGCTGTGACCCTTTAATACTTGTAGGTGGGTGTATCTGCATGTGGGCAGACCCCCCTGGAGATGGATAGAGGAGCGGTGTCTCAGTTCCCAAGACCATCAGAAATATGTGTTTTCCGATGGTCTTAGGCAACCGCTGTGAAAGGGTCATTCGACCCCTACAGGGGTCATGACCCACAGTTTGAGAACCACTGCAGTCTAGAGCATCCATTGGTATCAAGTGGTATAGATAAGTAATTGACAGCACCTGGTCAGTACTACTAACTAGTAGAAATGGTTATAGCATCTTCCTCCTTGCTAATAAGTAAATACAAAGTCTATACATGATCTGCAAATCTCTACAAAAAGTCGTGGATGAAACACAAAAACAAGTAATCCACTAGTAAAGGTGAAATCACAGCTAGGATTCTCCTGCATTTAAATCACTTTATGTTCACAAATATTCTTTTTCTCCCTTTGCTATGCAAAACCAACTAGGTCAGACTGTATCCTAGCTATATTCATATGATTTATGCAATTGGAAACTTGGAAACCAAAAAGGAAAGGAAGACAAACATGTATCTGTTGGTCTGAGAACAGATTTCCATTTAAATTACATTCTTAGAATATCTAATAACTCAGTTCAGTAACCAAAGACAGGCAAGCCAAACAACAGTGTCTCTGGCTCCAACATCATTTTGGTCCAGAGATTTCCATGCTCCTTACCCCAACAGATTTCTTCTTTGCCAGGATGAAAGTGGAAAACTAATGCTGACTTCAGCAATCAGTGAGCTCAGTTAATGGAGAACTGAATACTGATTCCCAAGTTTACATTTGGTTTTAAATTGTTGTGTTTGTCCTTCATTCTCAAAGAGGACCATGACATAAGGGAGATGATGACATGACTTGTGGTAGACTTTGATTTGAGGGAGGGAGGGCTGTGCAAGGTCACCAGCCTCACTTCTTCCTCCAAAGTCATCTGGGTTCAGTAGCCAGATATTCAACAGGGTGACTGGAGATGACCCAGGATGCAATGGGAGGCCCTGGTTCTTTTCGGTTAAGGGTTTTTTTTTCAGGTTCTCACTTTGACTGATGTAACACCCATTTAGTGAATAGGCCTCTTTAAGAAGGGAGTCAAGGGACGGCCCCTTCAATTAAAAATTAAATCAAACTGGAAGGTGAAGGCAAAGACCTTCAGGGTTGCTGGTCAAAAGAGAAACTGTATTTACATTCACTCTGAGCCAGGAGGGCCCAAAAAATAGTCATTAATCGGTGCTTGGGCAGGAACCTATTGTTGTCCCATCTATGAACTCCAGAGTGAAATGGGTTAAAGGTTTGGTTTTCAAGAAAAAAAGAGAGGGAGGAGGAGAGACAGACAGAGAGAGACAGAGAGACAGACAGATACAGAGAGAGAGGGAGGGAGAGAACAGGGAAGAAAAGAAAGAAGGAAGGAAGGAAGGAAGGAAGGAAGGAAGGAAGGAAGGAAGGAAGGAAGGAAGGAAGGAAGGAAGGAAGGAAGAGAGAAAGAAAGAAATCTAGGCAGTAAACCCCAGCAAAACCGGGCAGCTTTCAGTCACCAAAATGTACCTTCCTTTGGAGAGGAGAGGGAAAGGAAGAAGGAGAAAAATAGGGAGAGGGAAAGGATGAGCTGAGTTACCCAACTGACTGGGTCCCCATTCAGGCAACTCAGACCATGCACAGGTTGTGTTTATACTTCATTCTCAAAGATGACCGTGACATCAGGGAGATGACGACATGGTTTGCAGTTGACGTCTATATAGGGTGTCCCAAAGTTTTAATGTACTTTTTAAGTATTCAAGGTCAGACATTTTGGACATCCAGTATTTAAGTGTGTACTTGGAGAAGGAGTAGAAAGGGGGAAACAAAAGGAAAATAGTTATTATCTGAAAATCCCTAGTATAATGCAAAAAGAAGATCACTGCATTAGATCCAGGGGACTCAGCCACTTACTGGTTGCACAGTGATCTTAGGTAAGTCATTTAATCTCCTACCCAAAGAAATGTCCTCCCTTTCCTACCACACTAGCCATGTGCCTCACTGATTGGTGTTTATGAAATGCATTTTTTGTTTAAAAAAACTGTAACTAGAATATTGAACACTCAAATGTATCTGTAATGGCCTAGATTTGAGAATTCCCTCCAACAAGTGAAATCATAACCCATTCACACTTGCCCATCCGGTGGGATTCTCATGGTATCCTCCAGGCAGTTTGCTTTGGGGCTGTGGTGTCCACAGAGCATGCTGGAGGATTTCTTCACTTCCTCCAAGCATCACAAAGGTGCCATCTTTGTGTCATCCCTTACTTTTCCCACATGACCAGCCAATCTTCTCTTCCCATCAAATAATTACCTGATGGTATCTTTTACTGATGTTCTTCAAAATCCCTTGTTGGCTTTATGTTGCACACTGTTAATGCTCACTATTCCTCACTCCATTGCCCTCTATGTGATGCTTGTTTTTAATTCTACCCATTGTTTCTGCTTCTGCACTCTGGGGGAAAAGGAAAATAACCCCAATCTTAAATAACAGCTATCTCTAGTGGTTCCCTATTGCCTCCTGAGTAAGTTCAAACTCTTTTCCCACAAATGATAAGTACTAGAGGGGATGTGGAAAAATTGGGACACTAATGCATTGTTGCTGGAGTTGTGAACTGGTCCAACCATTCTAGTCAAAAATATGGAACTATTCCTGAAGGGCTATAACAGTGTGCATACCCTTTGACCCAGCAATTCTCCTCCTAGGTCTGTATCCCAAAGAGATCAAGGAAAAAGGAAAAGGACTTACACGTATGAAAATATTCATAGCAGCTCTTTTGTGGTGGCAGAGAATTAGAAATTGAGGAGATACCCATCAATCAGGCAATGGCTAGATGAGTTACAGTGTTTGTGGTGGAATACTAATGTGCTATGAGAAATGACAAGCAGTATGGTTTCAGAAAAACCTAAGAAGACCTATGTGAACTGAAATAAAGTGAAATGAGTGGAATCATGAGAACACTGTACATAGTAACAGCAATGATGATGAACTTGAAAGACTTGGCTCCTCTGATCAATACAATAATCCAAGATAATTCCAAAAAACTCAGGATGAAAAATGCTATCCACCTCCAGAGAGAGAAGTGATGCCCTCTGAGGGAAGACTGTCAACAGGGAATCACAACTTCACAAAACTTATGTGAAAACTAGGGTTATTATGAGAGAAATGAATATACATGTGGAACCCAAAGAGTTCACAATTCATACAAAAGTTTATGTATTATAACAGCAGGACAAAGGAACGAGGAGAAAGCACAAATCTCTACCTAAAGGAGCATGGTAGGAGAGGGAGAAAGGTTCAGCAAAGGTAGAAGGACAAAACCCCTCCCAAATGGGGAGGAGCAAGGTAATGGAGAAAGCTGATTTTTTTCCTGGGAACTGCTCAACTATTAAGATGGGAAGGTCTGCTTCTCTACAAGGGTCCCAGCTATCCAGTTTCCTAGTCTAGTGCAGTATGACTGGTGCCTGTCTTGACTTCCAAGAGCACATGGGAGATCTAGGTTGAAATGCAAAAAACAAATGATGCCAGCTGTGGGGGTGGACTTTGGCCTTGACATATTTAGGGCCTTCTGCATTGTCTCGGTTTAGTGTTTCTAGAAAACATGGCAACTCAAAATGACAAGTTCAAGGGGACTCTTAACATTCCTTGACAAGATTCAAGTATAATTTTTCACTTTCTTTATTTTTATTCCTTTTTCCCCACATGGCTAATATGGAAATATGTTTTGCATGACTTCACACATATAATTATTATACTGCTTGTCTTCTCAGTGGATGGGGAGGAGAGAATCTGGGACTCAAAAAAATTTTAATATTAAAAATAAACAATAAATTTATTTATATATTATTTTCCTATAATCTATGATCACTCTACTTTCTATAGTCAGAGTGCCTTCCACAGACTCCACACATCAGCCAAGCTGATCTCTTTGCTTGTTCTACTCTACTCTCAGCACACTTCTGTACTTTTCTGACCACCATTCTCATCTCTCCTATACTACAAACCTGCTCTCTGCCCCCAAGTTTGCTAGCACTGACAATTGACCTTTCACCTTATCTTATCTGGAACTAGACCCCCATGATACTTTTCAGCCATCTTCACACCATACTGGCTCCCCTCTTCCCCATTTCCAGCCCTTTTTATGAGCTGTCTTCCCCACTTTTCAGCATAAGCTTCTAGAGGGCAAGTGTTGTCTTCTTTGCTTATATTTGTATACCCAGAATTCAGTACAGTGCAAGACACAATAACTACTTCATAAATAGTCTATCTTCCCATCTATCTTCTAATTTATCTGTCTATCCTCCAATCTATTTTCCCATATATTTTTCTATCATATAATATATCATATCATATCATATCTAGCTATCTGTCTATCTATCTATCTATCCATCCATCCATCCATCCATCCATCTTTCAATCCTAGAATTACTTTCCTCTCTATGCTGAATTCCTACCAATGCTTTACAATCTAATTCAAATGCCAGGTGCTCCAAGGAGATTTTTTGATCCTCCCTACCAGTAATGACCTTTCTCCTGCACCCTCCAACACCACTTTCCTTTACATCTCTCTAACACACCTGGGCAGTGGACCAAACCTGTGATTTCATCCATGTAAGAAGTTCCTGGTGACAAAGCTCCATCTACCACTTGCTCCACAGAAGATTTTCTCAGACAGCTGACAAGCCCAAGATCACCCAGGCACTCTGTGACAGAGGGGAGCCTTGACCCCAGTCTGGCCACATTTATTCTCAAATCTACTTTTCATACAATACTCCAGCACCAGCAGCTAGCTGAACTAGAGTAGATGGAGCTGACTGAATTGCCTAGAGCATAATCTTCTCATCTTCAGCCTTTCTCCTCATCTGTTGTTTGCTTTGACCTTCTCTCTATAAAGCTGACAGTCTGTACCCAAAAGCTGATTTGGAGATGACCTCCACATAAACAATAAGTCACTTCCTGTCTGTTAAGGTAGAATCCATTTCAGAGGAAGTAGGGGGATGATATTATTCAGTGTGTGCTCTCTGTGTCTATTATCTTCTGACTCTCCTCTTTAACAACTCATCAAGCATTAATTAAGCATCTACTGTGTGTCCTAGCACCTGTGCTAGGCTCTAGAATTTTTTTTTCCTTTTTGGACCTGTCATTTCACCAGTGCAGGGTAAGGAAATCTCCTCTACTGGGGCAAATCCAGAAATTTTCTGCAACTGTTCTTAAATGGTTATGAGAAGGGGAGGAAACAAGCATTTATTAAGTACCTGTGGTGTGCCAGGCACAAAACACTAAGCACTTTATAAATATTATTGATGCGGTCTGGGATGCTTTTACCTTTAACCTCAGTTTTTAAAATCTCACCTGTGTTTATCAGTTTGTAACGATCCTGTGCAAGTAAGTTGTAAAAATCACACACACCCAGCCATAAAGGCATTAACTCTCCCTCTCCCCTTCCCCCAGCCTGAAAGTTTTTTCCCTTAGCTAGCAAGTCTGCCTAGAGACAAGCACCTATGAATCCTTAAATAGTATTCTATAAACAAACCCTTAGAGAAATGCATAGCCCCTTTGTTCTAAGTGGCCAGCTGCACCCAAAAGCCTTGAACAACATTATCAGAGAGATAACTCCATCCCAATATGGTACCTCCTGAATCCCTAATCAGTCTAGTTCCCAGACTTGGAAATAATCAAGCCTATCCTCCCAACACCATATTGGACATATTTCATTCATCCTTGACCAAAAGTAACCTAGTGATGTCACAAACCAAAAACCACACCTCCAGATAGCCCCCCCCAGGGGGATCTCCCAGTGAATTATGGGCAAGATGCCTGAGCAGTTGATATAAAAAGTGCATGCCCCTTTAAGCACTGACCTCTCCTACACTCCTCCCTAACTCCTCCCAAACTCCACCTTTGTCTACCTAGTTAGCATAATTAACCTTTGACTGACAGTTTTATGGTTATAAAAACTGTACCTCTAGCCCCTGCTCTTTGCAGGGTCCTTTAAGCTTTTCCTGCCTGCTGCAGAGCATAAAACTTTATAACTCTACCTTAGATCCCTACACTTTGCAGGTCCCTCTATTTCTTCTGCCTGCTGCTAAGTCAGCATACCAATAAACTTTGTAACTTTGCCAAAAGATAGCTTGGGTCCTGTGAAATTCTTTCCAGACAAGAACCCTCTAGGGATTCCTATGAGATCCCTCAGACACCCAGCACTTCTCAACCTCTTCATTATCTCTATCATCCTCACAACAACCCCAGAAGTAACATGATATGCTTAGGGTCATCCAACTAAGCATGAATCACACAAAGAACTTGAACCCAGGTCCTGGGTTCTGGGCTTCTGAACTCCAAAACTGGTCCTCTACCCACTACACTAGGCTGACTACAACATGCTTTTAATGCAAAGACAAAGACAAAAACAAAATGGCACCTTCCCTCAAGGAGTTTGCATCCTGTAGGAGAAATCACTTGTGATATATTGGTATAAAGTTCATTTATTAATCTTGAACCATTTTTTCCAACATTTTTCATTGTCCTCCCCTATATCCACATTCCCATTGGAATAATAAGTTAAATATTTCCGTTTAAAGGGTTCTGAACCATTTGGGGGTCCAGGATGCTTTGGGCACTATCTGATAAAGCCTAGGGCCTCTTTCTTAACATCATGTTTTCAGATGTACAAAATAAAGGACATAGGAAATATACTAAGAAAACTAATCATATCAAAATAAAGATGTATCTTATTTCCCATCCAAGTTCATTGGCCCTCTGAAATCTAACCACAGATCCCCCAGTAAAGAAATCCTGGTCTATGCTGACTTAGTTGGTAGGTCTCAGTGGTGTTCTGAAATAGAATTTCTCTGACTCTTCATTCTACAACTATGGAACCCTGGACAAGTTACTTAACCTCTCAGAGACTCAGGCAACTCTCTGAAGACTATGAAGGTCCACAGGTCTGCATAGGTCATCTGTCTGTGGGACAGACATTGGCGCAAAAATCACATGGTGCATTCTTTGCTCATCTTGCTCAGGAGCACTGCAAGACAAGATGGCCCCATATCCCAGAAGTCAATGTCCCTTGCTACCTTCAGGCAGGGGCAGAAACCAACACTAGAGACAGTGTGATGCAGTGGAAAGAGTATGCTTGGCTGAATCTGGGGTCTGCTACTTACTACCATTGTGATCTTGGCCAAGCTACTTAACCTCTCTAGACCTCAGTTTCCCCACTCTGTAAAAAGAAAGAATTGGACTAAAATCACCCCATAGGGCCATTCTAGCTAGAAATCCTTTCTTTGCCTTTCCAAGGAGAACCAATTCCATCTAACAAGAACATCCCTACAGGGGCCTCAGGTTAAGAACTTCTATCGAGTCCAGCCCAATCATTTGACAGAGGAAGAAGTTAATGCCCAGAGAAAGAGAACCATTCAATGTTACACACTAGGAAGCAGAAAAGGCAAAGACCTGAGGCCAAATCTTTGGATAGCCACATTCCATTTCTCCATCCTGCATCTCCTCTTCATCAGACACCTCAGCTGACCATCTCCCTGCCCTCAGAGACCAGGAGTAATACAGACAAGACATTTCCATGAAACTTTCCAGAGATAAAAGTAACAACAAAGATTCAACCATAATATAAAAACTACAGCAGAATGAGTTTCCATGGCAACTCAACTCCATTACTTTCAAATCCTGTGGCAAAGATTTAGCTGGAGATGGAGCTGAAGAGGGGCATGAAGCTTGCCTCCCCAGCATCACAGCTGATGAGGGTACACATCCTCAAAGGCACGAAGATTTTTTTTCCTTTTCTTGAAAATAAGATGTGACCCAAGCAGCAATGCCCCCCTTGGTTTCCATGACAGACAGACGATCTCCATCTCCACAGCTGCATTGTTATTTCCCTGCAATGTCCTTCCTTGGCGTTCTTCATCCAGATAACTCTCATCATTCTCTAGGAATGAGCTCATGAATCCTCCTAACAAGCAATGGAAATGAAAATTATTTACTCTGGATTCCCTGCCTGCCCCGTGGGTAGATTCTCTATATTCTGTGGCTGTGGAATGGCATTATAATTAGACTTAAGAGAAGTCAGACCAGGAAGAGGCTGTAGAAATGATCTAATTTGAACTGTGCATTTGATGTTGGAAGAGACTTGTCCAGGGTCAGTGAGGGCTGACCAGCAGCAGAAGCTAAGGGCTAACCAGCAGCAGAAGCTGAGGGCTAACCAGTAGCAGAATCGGGACTAGGTCCCACATTGTTTTTTGGTCATTTTTCAGTTGCATCTGATTCTTCATCACCCTGTTTTGGGGTTCTCTTGGCAAAGATTCTGGAGTGGTTTGCCATTTCCTTTTTCTGCCTCATTTGACAGATAAGAAAACTGAAGAAAACAGGGTGAAGTGACTTGCCCAGGGTCTCACAGCTAAGAAGTATCTGAGGTCACATTTGAATTCAGATCTTCCTGCCTCCAGGCACAGTGCTCTATGCACATGGTGCCACTTCATCTGATTCCAAATCCACTGATTTTTAGGGTGTATATTTTGGGTGAAATACAATATCCAAAAATATAAGAACTCTATGAAATGAAAGGCAGCATGATATAGCAGATGATCTTGGAGTCAAGAAGACCCAAAAAAGTTGACCCTAAAAAAGTCATTTTTCCTCTGTGTCTGAGGCAGCTAGAAGACATGGTAGATAGAGCACAGGGCATGGAATGGGGAAGATCTGAATTCAAATGCTTCCCAGTCATGTGACTTTGCAAGTCACTTAATGCTATCTGCCTCAGTTTCTTCAACTATAAAATGGGGATAATAAAATCACAGGGTTATTATGAGGATGCGATAATATTTTTAAAGCATTTGTCAGAGTAAGTGCCTAATAAATGCTTGTTTCCTTCCCCCCAACTTAAGGTCTCAGTGCCCCAGGCAGCACTTGAAGAGGATGAGTTACAAAACATTAGTGAGCTACATCAGTGGCGGGAGGGATGTTCTTACCCTTGCAATGGGTCACGTGGTCCATAGGACATCAGACTTGGAGTTGGGAAGACCTGAGTTTGAATCTTGCTTCATAGCTGTGTGACATAGGGTACTGTTCTGTGCCTCAGTTTCCTCATCTGTGAAGTGAGGAAGTTGAACTCTATAGCACCTAAGGTGCTTTCCAGCACAAAATTTATGATTCTATGAATCACACATTGAAGAAACAACAGGTTTGGACCCCAAATAAGAAAAATAACTAAGAATTCAATAAGTCAAAATTTCAGTGGAGGGGCAGGTAGCTGGCATAGTAAATAGAGTGCCAGCCCTGGAGTCAGGAAGACCTGAGTTCAAATCTGACCTCAGACACTTGACACACTTCCTAGCTCTATGACCTTGGGCAAGTCACTTAACCCCAATTGCCTTGACTTCCCCCTTTAAAAAAACTTCAGTGGATCCATGATATCCTCTGGGTAGGCAGTCCTTCCATCAGAATGAGTCACAACCCATCCATTCACACCATCTTATATGCCATGCCCATTTTGTTAATCCTGGGCACCACATATAGCTAATATATTAGAAGTCTTCCTCTGCTTTTTTTTTAATGTGCTGAAGTTACCAGCACAACACTTGGGCTGGCCATCCATTACAAGTAGTGACAAGTGATGAACTTGGAATAAGCAGAGATCTGGATTCAAATCCTGCCACTATCATTTACTAGTTAGATGTACCTGGGCAGGTCGCTTTATCATCTGCTCATATGGTTCCTCAATTGTTTCATATGAAAAATGAAGATAATAAAGGCAACTATGGAACAAGGTTGGCAAGAAGAAACAAACATGATCACCTATATCATGTGTCAAAGGCAAAGTTCTATCTACCCTAGTCAACTTCTGACTTGGGGCTAGACTGTATCCTTCTCTGGCAACTGAGGAAACAGATTTTTTAAAAAACTGACATTTCCCAGTTCACCTGGGAAGTAAGAGTCATATCAGGTTAGAAAACCTAAGCTCTAATCCTCATGTTTTCACAGATCCACCATCAGTCAAACCAGGAGCAATGGGTAGAAGTTACAAAGAGGTCAATGTAGGCTTGAGGTTAGGAAATTCTTCCTAACAATTGAAACTGTCCCAAAGTGGAATGAGTCTTCTAAAGAGCCGATGGGCATCCTCCTCCTTGGCAGTCTTCAAGTAGATTCTGGATGACCTCTTGCTGGATACCTTGTAAGAATCATTTATGCATTATATTAGGCTCTCACCAAGGTCCTTCACAACTATTAGCTTTGGTAATCTTGTGAAAAATGCAAATAGTGAAGTCAATAGAGGGATGAACTAGGAGTCAGAAGATCCAGATTCAAAACCTGCCTCTGAAAGTTACTAGCAGTTTGAACCTGGGCAAGTCACTTAACCTCTGCCTGCCCCTGCATCTTCTTTTGCAAATTGGGGACAATGATGGCATCTACCTCTCAGAATTGTTGTGAGGATCAAGTGAGAATATTTGTAAGGATTCTGCAAACCTTAAAGTGCTATAAAAATATAAGTTGTTGTTGTTATATGCCAGTAGACTGGAAAATCCTCAAGTGTTGTGTGATGTGGTAGGAAGAACACTGGATTTGAAATCAGGAGGTTCAAGTTCTAGTCTCTTTCTGCTATGTGCCCTTGAATGATTCATGTAATCTCTTCAGAACCCAGTTTCCTCCTCTTATAAAGGGATGTTGAACTAAATAATCTGTGCCAAGGGTGGGGAACCTGCAGCCTTGAGGCCACGCATGGCCATCAAGGTCCTCAAGTGTGACCTTCTCAGTATAAACTTCATAGAAGAAATCTTTTTATTAAGGAGATTTGTTATGTGAAGCTTGGATTCAGTCAAAGGGCTGCACTTGAGGACCCAGAGGGCCATGTCTGGCCTTGAGACCACAGATTCCACACCCTGATCTATGCCTTCCCTTCTAAACCAATGGCCTTGTGCATTTCATTAAGGGTAGAGGCAAGGGTGGAGGTTAAACCTCAGAAGAATATTTTGGCTTTAGTGGTAAGTGCTTTTAATCTTAAGTCAAATGTAGGGAGTGGATTTCTAGGAGCCAAGATGGTGGAGTAAACAGTAGCTGCTCTCATCTCCCTCTCTGATCCTGAAAAACCCAGAGAATATTGCCCCAGTATAAAATCTTGAAATAGTGTAACCAGCAGTTGGCTTTGGAGTCCTAGAGGAAGGGTGTGGCTGTGGCTGTGCTGAGGCTAAAGTGTAGGATGGGAGGCATCCCAACAACCCTCATCTCAACTGACCAGCTGGAGTTCCTGAACTCCAGTGGGGTGGAGCCAGCAAGCCCTAACACCAGAACCCCAGGTGTGCCTTCACACAGTCAGGGGAACTGGCAGACACCAGTGTGGCCCTGACCACCAGTGACTGAGCCTGCCTGAGCTCTAACTCAGAAGCATGGAGGCCTAGCCCAGAGACACAGAGGCAGAATCCTTAATTGGTCAGACCACCCCTCCCCCTCACCTCACACTGTGAACTTCAGTGTAACTCCAGGGAAACACAGAAAGTCTTGACCCCCAGTCTTAGTCTCAGCACTCACCAGTCAAATCCAGAGGCCACAGCACACACCACCCCTAACTCCCAGCATAAGAAATGTGGGTCAGAGCTTTCTGTACCCCAGAAGCAGAGATCCACTTTAAAAGTCAGGAAATAGGCAATCACAATGGGAAAAAAGCAAATTGGAAAAACAAAGAACTTAGAATCCTATTATGGTGAGCAAGAAGCAAATTCAGAAGAGGACATCATTGACCCTATACTCACATCTGAAACTTCAAAAGGGAATAAGAATTAGTCTCAAGCCTAAAAAGTATTCATGGAAGAGCTCAAGAAGTATTTTAAAAGCCAAATTAGAGAGGTTGAAGATAAATTGACCCAATTCTTTTAAAAATATAATTGCCAAAGTAGAAAAAAATTCACTGAAGAAAACAACTCCCTGAAAAGTAAAATTTGTCAAATGGAAAAAGAGGCTCAAAATCTAACTGGAGAAAATAAGTTTTTAAAAGCAAAAACTGAACAAATGGGAAAGGAGGATCAAAAACTAAGCAGGAAAAACAATTTTCTAAAAATAAGAATTAGACAAATTGAAACTAATGGCTCTATGAGGCATCAAGAATCAGTCAAACAAAATCTAAAGAATGAAAATATAAAAGAAAGTGTAAAATATCTCAGTGGAAAAACAACTGACCTGGGAAACAGATCCAGGGGAGATAATCCAAGAATTCTAGGTCTACCAGAAAGCAATAATAAAAAAAGGGCCTGGACAATATCTTCCAGGAAATCATCATGGAAAACTGTCTTGAGGTCCTAGAACCAGAGGGTTAAAAAGTCATTGAAAGAATCCACCAAACACCTCCTGAAAGAGATCCCAAATTAAAAACTCCAAGGAATACTGTAGCCAAATTCCAAAATTACCAGGTCAAGGAGAAAATGCTGCAAACAGCCAGAAAGAAACAATTCTAATATTGCAGAACTACAGTCAGAATCACGCAGGAATTAGCAACCTCTACATTAAAAGATCAGAGGGATTGGAATATCGTATTTCATAAGGGAAAAGAGCTTGAACAACAACCAAGGATCAACTACCCAGCAAAACTGAGCATAATCTTTCAGGCAAGGAGATGGTAATTCAGTGAAATAAGGGACTTCCAGACCTTCCTGATGAAAAGGCCAGAGCTCAAAGGAAAAAGTCATCTTCAAATACAAGACTCAAGAGAAACATAAGGTAAACAGGGAAAACACACACACACACACATACACACACACACACTTGCTCAATAACAAACAGCAAACTGTTTACATCCCTATATGGGAGAATGGTACTTGTTAATATTGAAAACTGTGCAATTATCATGACATTTAAAAGGGATATATAGATAGATAGAAGGTGTGGGTACAAATTAAATAATGTGGTGATTAAAAAACCTTAATTAAGGCTACAAAGGAATTGTAATGGGAGAAGAGGAAAAGGAGGAGGCAGAAAAGGGTAAACTATATCACATGAAGAGGCATAAAAGCATGTTATAGTAGAAAGAAAGAAGGGACAGAAATGAATATTGTATGAGCTTTACTCTCATTGGTTTAGGTTCAAGGAAGGAATAACATAGTCAAGTACAGGAATCTAACATGAAGAGACACAAAAATGGAAAGGGAAAGAAGGGAGGGAGAGGAGCATTGTTTGAGATTTATTCTCATTAGATTTGGTTCAAGGAGGGAATAATACACTTTGTTAAGTATAAAATCTAATGTGCCCTACAGGCAGTAGGAGAGTAGGAGAGGAAGGGGAAAGAAAAGGGGGGAGATTAGAAGAGAGGGAAGAAGTAACAAGGGGAAGAGTAGTAAAAAGAAGGGGGCTCACAGGGAGGGAAGATTGAGGGAGGCAGTGGTCAAAAGGAAAACTATTAAGGGGGAGAAGGGAAAAGTAAAAGCATAAACATGGGAGAGAACAGGAGAGAAAGACACAGAGAGTAATCATAACTGTGAATGTGAATGGGATGAACTCTCCAATAAAATGAGGTGGAGAGCAGAATGGATTAAAAACCATAATCCTACAATATGCAGTTTACAAGAAACACAATTGAAAAAGGGAGATAAACCCAGGGTAAAGGCAAAAGACTAGAGTAGAATATACTATGCATCAGCAAAAGTGAAAAAAAAGCAGGGGTAGCAAACCTACTCTCAGACAAAGCAGAAGCAAAAATAGATCTAACTAAAAGAGATAAGGAAGGAAACTATATCCTGCTAAAAAGCACCATTGATAATGAAGCAATATCATTACTAAACATATATACACAAAGCAGTATAGAATCCAGATGCTTAGAAGAGAAGTTAAGGGAATTAGAGGAATAAATAGACAGCAAAACTATACTAGTGGGAGACCTCAACCTCCCTCTCTCTGAACTTGATAAATCTAATCTCAAAATAAAAAAGAAAGAAGTTAAGGAGGTGAATAGAATTTTAGAGAATTTAGAAATGATAGACCTCTGGAGAAAATTTAATGTGGATAAAAAGGAATATACCTTCTTCTCAGCAATACATGGCATACACACAAAAACGTATCATGTATTAGGACATAAAACCTCACAATCCACTGCAGAAAGAGAAATAGTAAATGCATCCTTTTCAGATCATGATGCAGTAAAAATTATATGTAATAAGGGGCCATGGAAAGATAGACTAAAAACTAATTGGAAACTAAATAATCTAATTCTAAAGAATGAGTGGGTAAAACAACAAATCATAGAAACAATCAGTAACTTCATTCAAAAGAATGACAATAATGAGACAACATGCCAAAACTTATAGGATGCAGATGATATCATGATATACTTAGAGGATCAAGTAAAAAAACTACTTGAGATGATAAATAAATTTAGCAAAGTTGAAAGATATAAAATAAACTCACATAAATCCTCAGAATTCCTATATTTTTCTAATGAAGCCCAACAGCAAGAAACCAAAAGAGAAATTCCATTTAAAGTTACTGTAAACATTATAAAATATTTGGGAGTCTACCCACCAAAACAAACCCAGGAACTATATGAATACAATTACAAAACACTTTTCACATTAATAAAGTCAGATCTAAATACTTGTTAAAACATCAGTTGCTCATGGTTAGGTTGAGCTAATAAAATAAAATAAAAATGACAATTTTAGCTAAATTAATTTACCTATTTAGTGCCATTCCAATCAATCTACCAAAAACTTATTTTATAGAGCTAGAAAAAATGGTAAAAAAAATAATTCATCTGGAAGAACAAAACATGCAGAATATCTAGAGAATTAATGAAAAGAAATGCTAGGGAAGGTGGGCTATCCATATTAGATTTTAAACTGTATTATAAAGCAGCAGTCTTCAAAACTACTTGGTACTGACTGAGGAATAGAGTAGTGGATCAGCAGAATAGATTAGGTACACAAGACACAGTAGTCAATGACTATAGTAATCTACTGTTTGATAAACTCAAAGATTCCAACTACTGGGATAAGAATCTACTATTTGACAAAAACTTCTGAGAAAACTGGAAAATAGTATGGAAGAAACTGAGCATAGACCAGTATCTTACACCACATACAAAAATAAAGTCTAAATGGGTTCACAATTTAGATATAAAGGCTGATACTATAAGCAATCTGGGAGAGCAATGAATAGTTTTTCTATCAGATTTATGGAGAAGGGAAGAATTTATGACCAAATAAGAGCTAGAGAGTATTAAGAAATGCAAAATAGATAATTTTGATCATGTTAAATTCAACATATTTTGTACAAACAAAGCCAATATAATGAGGTTTAGGCAGAAAGTGGAAAATTGGAAAAGGATTTTTACAACCAGAGGCTCTGATAAAGCCCTCATTTCTAAAATATACAGAGAACTGAGCCAAATATATAAGAATACAAGTCATTCCCCAAATGATAAATGATCAAAGGATATGAATAGGCAGTTTTCACAGAAAGAAATTAAAGATATCTATAAGCATATGGAAAATGCTCTAAATAACTATTGATTAGGGAAATGCAAATCACAAAAATTCTGAGATACCACATCTCCCCTATCAGACTGGCTAACATGACAAAACAGGAAAATTATAAATGCTGGAGGATATGTGGGAAAATTGGAACACTAATGCATTGTTGGTGGAGTGGTGAACTGATTCAACCATTCTGGAGAGCAATTTGGAACTAAGCTCAAAGGGATATGAAAATGTGCATACCCTTTGACCTAGCAATACCACTGCTAGAGCTGTATCCCAAAGAGATCATGCAAGTGGGAAAAGGACCCATACATACAAAAACATTTATAGCATCTTTTTGTGGTGGCAAAGAATTAGAAATCAAGGGGATGCCCATCAATTGGGGAATGGCTAAACAAGTTATGGTATATAAATGTAATGGAATACTATTGTGCTATAAGAAAGGAGGAGTAGACAGACTTCAAGATAACCTGGGGAGACTTATATAAACTGATGCTGAGTGAGAGGAGCAGAACCAGAAGAACATTGTACACAATTACAGACATATAGTATCTGTGATGACTAACTTTGATAGACTGGGCTCCCCTCAACAATGCAAGGCTGTAAGACAACTCCAAAAGACTTATGATGGAAAAGGTTGTTGACATCCAGAGAAAGAATTACAGAGTCTGAATGCAGATTGAAGCAAACTACTTGTTCACTCTTTTTTGTTTTGTTTTGTTTCTTCTCCCTCATTATTAATTCCATTGGTTATAATCCTTCTTTACAACCTGACTAATGTTTAATGTGAAAGTATTTGCAGAACCTATATATGATTGCATGCTGCCATGGGAGGGAGTAAGGAGAGGAAGGGGAAAAGCTTATGGAACTGAGTGTAGTAAATGAAAAGTAAATACATAAATTATTTTTAAAGTAGGGACTGGCTTCCCAGTGTTTGCTCCACTGGTTACAACCATTCTATACAACCAGACTAATGTCCAATGGGAAAGTAAAAGTATTTGCGGATCCTATACTTGATTGCATGCTGCCATGGGGTGGGGGGAGGGAAGGAGGGGAGAAAATTTGAAACTCAAGGGATTTTGGAACTGAATCTTGTAAACTAAAAGTAAATAAACAAATCAATAATTTATTTTTAAAAAAAGAAAAATAAATAAATTCTATTAAAGGGCTACAAAAGTAAAAAAAAATAAAGTAGGGGCTGGCTATGATAAATAAGATAGAAGCCTCACAAAACTGTACATACTCTAAAGGAAAGACTCTTGAGGCAGAGGCTTGGCCCTGGTGAGGCAGCATGATGTAGTACATTAGACTGAGGACAGGCCTTGGAGTTGGGAGGACCTGGGTTTGAAGATACCTGATCCCTCTGGTCCTCAGGGTCCTACTCTGTAAAATAAGATCTTAGCTGAGGTTGCAAGGGTACCCTGGAGAGAGACATTATGAACTCTACCCCTATGCAGGAGGACAGGAATAACAGAAAATAACAGGTCTTTAAATCTGCTTTGTTCTACTGTCTGCTGGCATACTGTCACCAGAAGAGCCCAAACCCTGCGAAAGAGTTGGAAAACAGGTAACAGGTAAGGTTCCAAGGAGATTATCCTACCTTGGATGTAATGATGCAGCCCTTCTGTAGTGACTACATGTGGCCTTGGCTGTAATGTATCTTCGTAAGATACTACACTTCCCTGAGAATCAAGATCAGTCCCTAGGCTGCTTGGGAGGAAAGGCACAGAATACAACCTAGGAGGGGCTTTCTGAGTCCTGATGGTATGACTTGCAAAACCAGCCTCAGAGTAATTCTTCATGGCAAACTCAGTTACCCACAATTAAAGAAGACTGCTGGGTCTCTGTGGGACAAACTGTGGCAAAAGGGTGCAAACCAAAGCATTTGCCTAAGGGACTTTATTTTGGGATCTGAACCCTTACCATAAATGACACCACAAAATACACCCCAGAGGAAAAACCTGGTTAGTGTTGAATGCCATTCAGGAACTAGTGGTGTTCAGTTGGAAAAGAGAAAACTGAGAGGTGGCATGATATGTCTTCAAATGTTTGAAAGACTGCCTTGTGGAAGAAGAAGAAACTTTATTCCACTTATTCCCTGAAGGCAGAACTGGGAAGTAAAAACTTGCAAAGAGGAAAATTGAGACTTGATGTCAGTTACAATCTCCTAACCCTTTTTTGTCATTGTTGTTCCAGTCATATCCAACTCTTCATAACCCCATTTGGGGCTTTCTTGGCAAAAGATTAGTTTGCCATTTCCTTTTCTAGTTCATTTTACAGATGAGGAAACTGAGATACACAGGATTAAGTGACTTGCCCAGAGTCACACAGCTAGTAAGTGAGGTTGGATTTGATATCAGGTCTTCCTGACTCCAGACCCAGCACTCTATACACTGTGCCACTTAGCTAACCCTCCTAAAACTAAGAGCTACCGAAAAGGACTGTCTTGGGAGAAAACAAGTTTTCACTTACTTGTTGGGGATTCTGAAAATTAATGGTCTTTGACCATTTTTGTTTCACAGAGTCCTTCAGTAGTGTCTAAGGAAGCCTATAGGACCTTTCCTAGAATCATATTTTATATGCATATAATAAAATGTATAGGATTACAGAAGAAGCTAATTATATTGAAATACAATGATCAAGTTACTAGGAATAGCTAGGTGGCACAGTAGATAGAGCACTGGGCATGGAAGCAAGGAGGTCCAAATTCAAATCCAATCTCAGACACTTACTACCTGTGTGTGATCCTAGGCAAGTCACTCAACCCTATTTCCCTCAGTTTCCTCATCTGTAAAATGGACTGGAGAAAGAAATGGCAAACCACTCCAGTATCTTTGCCAAGAAAATCCCAAATGGGGCCACAAAAGTCAGACATTACTGAAAAATGACTGAACAACAGCAAATAACCTACTAAGAAAAAAAAGGAGTTCATTGACACCAGGTTCAGAATCCTTGATAAAGAGGCAATTTCTGTTCAAGGTATAATTTAGGTTAGATAGCCTCTGGGATCTCTGCCAGCTCGGTGATGTTGAGATTCTGGGATTCTACAAATCACTTATTCATCCTAGAGGTGCAATACCCAATGAGGTGGGGACATTCAATGGGTGTGGCAACATTAATATCCATTAAGTCAGAACCTGCCTCCAAGATCTCACAGGGGTAGAAATCGAGGGGCCAATCTTCCCTTGACATATCTAAAGGAAAAAGGGAAGTCAGAAACAATCTCATTTGGGTCAGATCATTTCCATTTCATTTTTTCTCTCTCCTGTATTGGTCGTTACTGAATATCTGCCTCATCTATGGGACTAAAATTTACACTACAAAGTAGCAAGGGGAACCCATCCATCTGGGAGGGAGCATTCTGACTGCCAGAAGGGGACAAAATAAAGATAAGAAAACGGGGTAGATGAAACACAGGGTCTCTGAACAAAACAAATAATTTTATTAGCAGCCATAACGGGTTCCTCTGTCATATTTTGGTTACATATTTTTTTGAACCCCAAACAGTCATAATTATAAGTTAACTGTCTGACAAGACAACTGACTGTAGACCTGTGAAAAGCAATTATTCTGACATTGATTACTTTCTATGCGGGAGCCCAGGATGGTAATTGCAGATCGCTGGAAGCCACCACAAGCCTGCTTCAAGGATGATGGGATCCCAGCTCTGCTGGAGTTAATTAATGGGTGCTGGAGAGGGAGGGGGGAGAAGAGAAGGGTAAAGCCAATATCCAGCTTAACATACAAATTAATTGACACAAAGTCAGTTAATATGTTTAATTTAAATGTTATTAATTTACCAAACAGGGAAACAGGCACAGGGGTTAGGGAGGTGCCGAGTTAGCAGGGAGCTAGAGGGGATGTCATCCAGTTACCATAGCAACCTGTTCATTAGACTTCCAGGGGAAGCTGGAGCCTTGCGTGAAGCTGGGGAGGAGTGGGCTGAGGATGCCAAACATCAGCCTGACAAGAAGGGATCTCAGCTGGAGCAAAGCAATGATACAGTATCTGATCTGTGCATGACTTGGGGAGCTAGATTCAGAAGAGGTTGTTTATCCATGGGTAACATGGAATCCAGCCTACAGTAGAGAAAATGTATGATCTTTGACCCAAAGAAATGGCTTTTAGGGTAAAAATGTATTCTCGTCACCTGTTTGCATCTCTAGTACTTAGTGTGGTACCTGGTACATAATACACACTTAATAAATGTTTATTGTTTGATTCACGGACTGGTCACTGTCCGTGAAAGGGAATGGAGGTTGTTTATAGGATAGGAAGTAACATAGCCCGGATAAAAGACTGTCTGATTTGGTATCAGAAGATCTAGTGGAAGATCTGTGCCAGTAACTACTTCTAGAAGATAAGCTTCCAGAAGGCAAGGATTATTGTGTGTTTTCTTTTTTGATCTAAGTATCCCCAAAGATCTCTTCCAGCTCCAAATTTCATGATCATAGGGGAGATGCTTTTTTATTTTTTGATGAGAACAATCAAACACCCAGAATTTATTTCCACACCTTTTGTCTGGGAGATTCCTCTGCTAGTCATATACGCCAAGGGTATCACTGACAAAAAGGATGCCCACCATACACACACACACACACACACACACACACACACACACATACATACATATACATATATACATAGATAGATGCACATATACACATACATATATACATAGATATATACAAATATACATATATACATATATGCATATATACATAGATGTATACACATATACATGCATGCATATATGTGTGTATATGTACACATATACACACACACGCCTACCAAAATATTGATAAAAAACACTTTTTTGTAGTGGTAAAGAGCAGGAAACAGAGCAGATGCTCATCAATTGGAGACTGCTAAACAAATTATGGCACATGAACATAATGGAATATTATGGTGCTAAGAGAAAATGTAAAAGTGATGAAATCAGAGAAGCATGGAACTAATGCAAAGCAAAGAAAACAAAGCCAGGAAAACAAAACACAATAACAAATGGAGAGAGAAAATTGTTACCTAACAACAAATTATGAATGCAGCAAAATGATGAAGAAATAAAAAGAAAAGATAACAAAGATACATTCCCCTCTCAATCCTTGCAGTGGTGTGGAGGAATGAAGCAGGAGAGGTCCACAGATGCAAAATAGTGTATGTAACATCATTTTTTCAGGATATTAATTGGTCTTACTGATTTTTCCCCCTTCCTCCTTTAAAAATTATTTATAAAGGAATGCTATGTCAGAGTGAGTGAAGGTTGCAGGGAGAAATCTGGTGATATGAAAATAAAAGGCAGCAATAAAAATCTGCTGGGGGGTTTTAAAGAACTTGCCTCCTTTTCTGTCTCTAGCACTTAGTATATAGTGCCAGGTACTTAATAGGTATTTAATAAATGCTTGTTATTTGACTCACTGACTGGTCACTGTCTTGATATTTTAAGTCAAACCAATAAGCATTTATTAAGTACATGCCAGGCTCTATGTGAGGAAATGCATGTATAGCAAAGAGAAAATGAAAATGAGTCTGCTTTGAAAGGACCATAGAAGGTGATAAAGAAGGAACATGGAGATTGACAGTTTCTGAATTTCAGAATAAAAAGTAACCTTCTGGGGTCAAGCAGAAAAAGTCCAATCTCTCTTTCATAGATCAGCCAGCCCTTCAAAAACTTTACTATAATCTTGATGAAGTCTTCAGATTCAACATGCCTGGGTTCTTTGAGAGGCTTGTTTTGTTTTTGACAAGTGACTAAATCTTCTATTCTGGAACTACAAAAGCCATTGTGTATCAAATACAATGGAAGCTTTTTGAGGTCAGGACTGATCCACAATTCATTACTTTTTCTCTGGGAGTCTCTTAGCTCCTTCCAAAGCATAGCTCAAGCACCATCTCCCATAGGAGACTTTCCTAATCTTTTCTGTTAAAAGTTCTCTTAGAATTACTTTGTGTGACCTCCTACATACTCTGCATTTACTTATCTGTGCGCATGTTGTAATTCCTCAAAAGAATGTAAACACCTTGAGGACAAAAATGATTTCTCTTTTATCTTTGTATCTCCAGCACTTAGCTAATGGATATGTTATAAAATTTTTTAAAATGCAAATATCCTTGTTGAGTTAAAAAGCAGCAAGAATCAAACAATGTTCCCAGATTTCAGGGTACAGAACAACAAGAATGTACCTCTACAAAAACCTCTAACCTGGAAAGACTTAATGAACTGATGCAAAATGAAGTGAGCAGAGTCAGGAAAACACTGTATACAGTAACAGCAATATTATAGCAGTGATCAACCATGAAAGACTCAGCTACTTTAATGAATACAACGATCCAAGACAATTCCACAAATTTCACAAAGAAAAATGTTCTCTATATCCAGAGAAAAAACTGATGAACTCTGAGTGCATAATGAAGCACATTTTTTCTACTTTCTCTCTTTTTCTTTCTTGCAACATGGCTAATATGAAAATATGTTTTTGCATGACTTTACTTGTATAATTGATATCATGTTTGCCTTCTCAATGGGTAGGGAAGGGACTGGAGGCAAGGAGAGAATTGAGAACACAATTTTTTTTAAATGTATGTTAAAGCAAAATTATTCTAAAAAGAAGAAAGAAACTCTACCATTTTCCCTAATTTCCCTTCCTTCCTGCCTTCCTTCCTTTCTATTCATAAAAGGACCTCATTGGGACTGATAGTAAGTGATCTATACAGCCCAGTAGTCTGCTTCTGACATTATCACCAAGGGATAGCCTATGAGAGAGAGTACTTAATAACTCAATTCAAGAATACAGTGACAATATAAACACCCTAAAAATATAAACTACCTAAGAAAGAGCTCCCTATCTAACAAGATTTCTTCAGAAAACCAGGAGGCAGTCAGGCAGCAATATCTTATTCCATATGCTACAATGAACTCAAATATACTAAAAACTTGAAAATATCACTTAAAAAATCATAAGATAACCAGATCAAAACCTACTTTTCATAGGTTTAAAGAGGAAGTGAATTCTTAACCAAGGGAGGGAGGGATATGATTGTAAAAGATAAAATAGATAACTTTGATCCCAGGAAAATGGAAATATTTTGCATAATAAAAGTTAATGCAAGTAGAATAAGAAAGGAATCAGTTGACTGGAATTTTTTATTTGAAATATCTCTGATAAAAGTCTGATATTCAAGACATATAGGTAGCTAATCTAAATACATGCCCAACAACCATTCCCCAACAGATGGTGGTCAAAAAAAATAAACAAGTAATTCTCAAGAGAATTTCCAAGTATCCCCAGTCACCTGCAAGAAAATTTGAAATTAATAATAAGATAAAAGCAAAAGAAACTCAAAAAAAGTCTCAAAATGGAGCCACTAATACACTGCTGATGGAGCTGTAAATTAATCCTACCATTCCAGAAAGAAGAGAGAAAGGTTCATACCCCTTTGATCCAGAGTCTATTCCCCAGAAAGGTCAGTTATAAAAAGGTCTTCATACAGGCCAAAATATCTTTAACAATACTTTTGAGGGGGGATAGCAGAGAATTGAAAACAAAGTAAATGCTCTTTGATTGGGGAATGGCTAAACAAGTTGTGTTATGTGAATAAAATGTAATTATCACTATGCTACAAGAAATAATGAATGTGACGAATATTGAGAAGTATGGTAAGATTTATAAGCACTGATACATAGTGAAGTAGACCCAGTTAAACAATATAGGCAACTAAAACCATGGAAATGGAAAGAACAATACTACAACCATAGAAACAGAATGTCCTGCAATTTTAATGAAGAAAGTTGATTCCAAAGAAAATATATCAAAAAGGCATTCCCCCCTCCCCCCCCACCCATTCTTTGCAGACAGGGGAGATGATGGGAGTGGAACACTGCAGGAAGACATTGTTGGCACATTAAGTTTTGCTGAACTTTTTTTTTCACTCATTCATCCTTTGCTATCAGCGATGATTCTCTTGGAGGAGAAATGGAAGGAATATGTTAAAAAATATAGATAGTGAAAAAAACAGAAGATACCAACAAAATGTATTTTAAAAGATTGTATTATCTTCTCTGACTGCAGTACTGCCATATCACACCAATGATTTATGAAGAGCTTAAGCACACTAAGAACCTTCTCCCCCAGCATTATTTTCTTATGAAATATTGTTAAACCTGCTCTTTCCAATTCTTTACTTGTACAGCTTTGAAAACAACAATAGCAACACCTACTGGAGATTTCCCATTTGTCCCAGTTGAGTTTCATTTGGTTAGTTTGGGGTCATTTATTTGAAAAACAAATATTTGCTGAGAGGTTAAAATGTTGAAGGCACTGTGACACATTCCGGCCCCGCTTGGAACATTTTAGTTTCTGATTCTGTTGCCCAACACACTAGATATCCCTACTAATTCTATATTATCTACAAGTTTGATAAGCACACCATCTCTGTATTTGGACAAATCTTTCATAAAAATGACCAGCAGTACATGGCTCAGTAAAGAATCCTGGAGCCTGCCCCCTACAACCTCCATTCAGGATAACATGGACACATTAATATCTGGATATGGTCATTTGGCCAATTACAAGTCTACATAGCTACATTCTCATCCAGCTCAAGTTTCTCTGTATTATTCACACAGATAACAAGAGCGATTTCATCAAATGAATCTGATGTGGCCCTTTGTCAATGTCCTATTCTTTTTCAGAATTGAAAAAGAACTCAGAAGCTATGTAGTCTAACCAGTATCAGAAAATTAATCCTCTCTAAAGTGTACCTGACAATTATGTAAGGAGAATGGAAGGGGAGGGATGGGAATAAGCATTTATTAAGGACCTACTATGTACTGGGTGCCGTACTAATCACTTAACAAATATCTGACACAACAACCCTGGGAAAGCAGATTCTATTGTCATCTTTATTTTATAGTTGGGGAAACTGAGGCACAAAGAAGTTAAGTGATCTGTCCAACATCACACAGCTAGTAAATGTCAGAGACCAATCTTCCTGATTCCAGGCCCACTACTCTATCCTGTAAAGACCTTCAGTGAGGGGAATTCACCACCTTTACAGACAGTTCATTCACCATGACATAGCTCCCCTTGTCAGGAAGGGGTTTTTTTAAGCCTAATTTTTTTCTCTTTGCAATTTCCATCCATTCCTCCCAATTCTGTTCCCTAGAACCAAAAAGAAGCTTAAGGCCCTACAAATACCCAGCATGGTCCCCTGTCTTTTCTTCTCCAGTTCGAATGGTTCTGCTGCCTCCAGTCAATTGTCTCACAGTACAAACTTAAGACACAGGGCACCATGTTGGTGGCCCACCTTTTGATAACTACAAGCATATCTACATCCTTCCTAAAATAGGAGGGAATGGATTAAAATGCATTTATTTAGTGCTTACTGTGTACCTAGCACCATGTGGAATACAGGAGGAAAGGGGGGAGGAGAAGCAAAAGGAGGAAAAGGGAAGAAGAGGAGGAGGAGGAAAAAGAAGGAAGAGGATGAGGAAAAGGATGAGAAGGACAAGAAGGAAAAGGGGAAGAAAAGGAGGAAGAGAAGAAGGAAAAGGAAGACAAGAAGGAGGAAGAGGAGGATGAGGAAAAGGATGAGAAGGACAAGAAGGAAAAGGGAAAGAAAAGGAGGAAGAGGAAAAGGAAAAGGAAGAAGAGGGGGAGGAAGAGGAGGATGAGGAAGACAAGAAGGAAAAGGAGAAGAAAAGGAGGAAGAAGAGGGTGAGAAAACAAGGAGGACAAGAAGGAAAAAGAGGAGGAAAAGAAGGAGGCAGGAGGAGGAACAACAACCTGAAACCTTAGGAAGTTACATAAAGTAAATATAAGTTACAGTGACTTGTCTGGTGAAAATAATTATAGCTAAAAGTTAGTCCTTATATGGTGCTTTAAGATTGGCAAAGCTCTTTACATGTTAACTCTTGATCCTCACAACCTTGGGAAGCAGGTGCTCTTATCATCCCATTTTATAGGAAGGGGCCGAGAGATTTGGTGACTTGTTTAGCATCAGGATTCCAACTCAGAGCCTCCTGACTCCACATCCTACACTGCCTGCTCAGTCACTAAGTTGTGATACAGCTGACACAGTAAGTGTCAGAGGCACGACTGAGTCCAAGTCTTCCAAAGTCAGCATTCTATACACAGTGCCATACTGACTTGCTATGCTATCCTAGCCTTAGATGTATCCCTACTAAATTAATCACTTAATTTACTTCAGGTACTCTGTAGAGTCAGAAAGTTCAAATTCAGCGTTCAAATTCAGCCTCAGACACTAGCTATGTGACCTTGGGAAAGTCACTTATCCTCTATTTGCCTTCGTTTCCTCATCTGTAAAATGGGAATCATAATAGCCCCAACCTCCCTGAGTTGTTGTGAGGATGAAATGAGGCAAAATCTGTAAAGTGCCAGTGCCTGTCAAACAGTAGACACTAATCCTCAATCTTTGTTATGTAAATGCCAGATAGATTATTATCATTATTACTTTGTAAAGTAGAATATTGTTTTGTTTTGTTCTCTTTCTTTAACATTGTACTTTCTGTAAGATTTCGGGAGAGACCTTTAGTTCTAGTCCCCAGGATTGGATGAACATATTCTCTCACTCCAGGCATCCCTTTCTCAATTTCACAGACTAGTTATATCTGCTTGAAAGTTAGCAAGGCAGTGAGAATGTCCACCTCCACTGTTTCCAGTGTTTGGGGGATATCATTCATCTTAAAGGACCACAGAATCCTTTAGCCATACCTACGAGGGAGGTTACTGGGTGTTGCCCCAGGGGGCTGAATTTAGAAGGGGTTGATGAGAAATACAACCCTTCAACAATGTAAAGATAACTGAGGAAAAATGGGTTAAACTAAAGAGCCAACGAATGGTGGGCTGGGGTGAGCCCCTCCCCACATGTCAATCTCCCTAGAGATTGCCTCAAGCCTGGATCCTCGGGGTTTCTCTCTCCTCCTCACCAGGCAGTGAAGACACCCCCCATCACCACCAATGGGATGATTTCTGCTGCTTTCCTCCTGTGGTTCCATTTGTAGTGTTTGTCCCAGGCTCATAGAATTCTTCAATTAACTCTCTGTAGAAATCCAGGCTTTCACTCCTACCCTTAGCACACTCCTACCCTTAGCACAATACTTGGCACATGGTAGGTACTTAATGAATATTTATTGATTTATTCTTTGATTTAACCATTGAGAAAGCAATGACCTAGACAGGTTAAGTACATTAAATAACAATTTCAAACACTCAAAAACCATTTATTAAGCATCAACCATGTGTCAGGCACTGTGCTAAGTTCTGGGGATACAAAAAGAGGCAAAAGCTGACGCCTGCCTTCAAGGAGGCAACTAGCAAACAAACATACAAACAAGCTCTAGACAGGATAAATGGGAAATAATCAACAGAGGGAAGGTACTAGGACTAAGATGGAATGGGAAAGGCTTCCTAGAGAAGATGGGATTTTAGCTAGCATTTCAAGGAAGGCAGGGAAGGCAGCATGCAAAAATGAGAAAGGAGATAATTCTCCTAAGCATGGGGGACAGTCAAAGAAAATGCCAGGAGTTGGGAAATGGACTGTCATTTGTGGAACATCCAGCAGACCATTTATGCAAGGTTATTTAAAGTTGCCAAGTGCCTTACAAATATTGTCTCAATTTTGTCCTCACAACAAACATGGAGGGTAGATGCTATTATTATTTCCACTTAAAAGGTGAAGAAATTGGGGGAGATTATTTCACTAAGTGATTTGCTCAGGGTCACAGCTTAGTTAAATGTCTGAGGCGGAATCTGAACTCAGATCTTCCTGATTCTACCCTATTCACTGCACCACCTAGTTGCCAAGGTAGAAAGTAGCAAATTTGAGTTCAACTCTTCTGACCCTCAGTCCAGGGCTCTTTCTACTCCATTTACCTCACCCGTTTTAGAGGAATGGGTATGCTGGCAAAAGTTTAACTACCAGATCTCTGAAGAAAAAAGAAATGCATGTGGGACACAATTTTAAGTCTGCACTACATTATTATCATTTTCTCCATCACTTTCTTAAGTCTAGACAATCAGCAAAACAATAAATCCAGCCTGGTTTTATAACATTCACCATTTAACAATCAGCCCTTAAGAGTCAGAATGAGGGGCTCCCGAGAGGTCGCCTCTCTTGCTCATCCTTTGCCTCTGCCTCCTTCTCCCTATAATTTCTCCTCCTCCCTCATAGGAGATGCCAAAGGGCATCTGGAGAAATTCTTTTATTTATTTATGTTTTTACTTTGGTGGGGGGGGAATGGCATGTGTAGAAATGGTACAAACTGGGATCAGTTGAGAGAATAGGGCAGCCAGTTGGTCAAAAGGGAATGCATGTTGCCCTTTGTCTTAAAATACTGTTTTGAGTGAGATGGGAAAGTGGCTCGGTATGACCCACCACATCCCACAAAGTCATTTTCTTTGCTTTTAATAAATGCGCACTGTGATACCGCTGGTTCTTTTTGGCACATGTACCATATGGAGGTCAAAGGGGCCTTAATAATCCCAAATGCCATCATTTTTCTTGTCTTTGCAATTCTCTGATAATTGCAGCCTTCGGGCTCACATTTATACAATGCTTACAGTGGATTTGCAAAGGTGACGGTTATCGAAAGAGATTTTAAACCCCGAAGATTAGATACAAAGTACTATCACAGGATTTAATGAACCGGAGAGAAGAAAGATTCCATTTTTTTTGCCATTTTGAAAAAAAACAGAGTAAAAGAAAAGATAAACCAAAAAACCCAATATTCATCAGCCTCCTTCCCTTCTAACCACCCCCTCCCCCATCGAGAAATCAGTTGTCACCATTTATTTACAAGGTAGAACACAGGAAATCGGGCTGACATCAATGCTTATCCTTGTGGAGAAGGGTACCAGGCCTGCAACACAAAGGGAGGCTGATAAAGAAGTACATGTTTATTCACATTATATTTCTTCCTGGAGAGTATTGACCCAAGAGAAAACCATTTCCAGTTTGCATCTCATAAGCCAGCACACTTTGAGAATTGAAATTTGGAAGATGGTTGTCCAAATTGGTTTGCTGTTGAGAATAGAACGTTCCTTCCTCCTCTGACCTATTCATTCATTCCAGCAATGTTCATTAGGTACCTACTATGTGCAGGAGATGATGCCAGACACTGAGATGGACACTGGTATTATCTTTGAGATCCTTGTTATGACAACAACTCACATTTCTGTACCAAGGTGGGTAGAGAACTGGGTGTGGAGTCAGAAAGAGCTGAGTTCAAATGCTGACTTGGACACTTCCCAACTGGGTGTCCCTGGGTAAGTCACTGAACCTTTCTCAGCCTCAGTTTCCCCATCTTTAAAATGAGGGTAATCATAGCACCAACCTCTGAGAGTTATTGCAAGAATCAAATATGATAAGCTAAGGAGAAATTAATCTTATCATTATTATCAACCTTTCTTCATCCCTTATTTCATCTGATTCCTGCAACAACCATTTCAGATAGGTGTGACAAGTCCCGAAATAAAACAAAGCCATTAGTTGAGGAATAAAGCATCTTTAATTGAGATAACAGGATAGTAAACCCGACACTCTGGGGGAAGTCCAGTGGATTTCTCAACCAAAGAGACCAATGCAGAAGCTTATACTGATAAGGGTCTGGGTTGGGATTCAAACCCAGGTCTACTGACGCCTTGTATACGTGCTCTATTTGTTACCCTCCCCACACCTCCGTATGATTTAGGTAATTCACGAAACATGATACAATTTTGACCAATGAGACATTTCAAGCAAGGCATCTCCTTTGGAAATATTCCTTCAGTAATCCCATGGGGAAGTCTTAGCTTGGAAAATACCCAGATTTGGGTTTTTACCTCCATCCAGGCTTCCCTATCTCCCACCCTGTGGATTTACAGCGTTTATATTTAAGAGCTGACATTTGTATATGATTGGACTAGACAGGCTCCGAGGCCCCTTCCAACACTGACACAATGGCTGCGTCAACATCCCTCTTTATAGACATTACCTCATCTGAACTTCACAACAGACTCATGGAGTAAGTTCTACAGGAATTAATAACTCTATAGGAGAAACGAGGGAACTCAGATCCACAAAGGTTAAGTGACTTGGCTACAGTTACCCAGCTAGTGTATGTAGAGGCAGGTTTGAGCCCAGGTCTCTCTGCACCCTGAGTCTACTATTGTTTCCACTGTATCATAGGGCTTCTCAGGCCATACCACTTCTCATTAAGGCTTTGAGCAATTCTGAGAGGCCAGGTCAAATGAAATAAAAAGAGGGAGGTAGTGCAGTATACCAGAAAGAGCAAGAGATACCATGCAAAAGAATCTGGGTTCAAATTTTGTCAGGTAGATAGATATAGATATATAGACAGACAGACAGAGGCAGAGAAAGGGATAGAGGGAGACAGAGGGGGGGGGGAGAGAGAGAGAGAGAGAGAGAGAGAGAGAGAGAGAGAGGAGAGGAAAAGAGAGAGAGAAGAGAGGAAGAGAGGGGGAGGGATAGGAGAGGGGAGACAGACAGACAGAGAGACAGAGAGAAAGACAGAGGGAAAGAGAGGGAGAGAGAGACAGAGAGAAAGAGACAGACAGAGAGGAGGGAGACAGAAAGAGAGATGAAGAGGGAGAGGGAGGGAGAGAGAGGGAAGGGAGGGAGGGAGAAAGGAGAGGAAGAGAGAGAGAAGAGAGGGAGAGAGAGGGAGGGGGAGAGAAAGAGAGACAGAGAGAGACAGACAGACAGACAGACAGAGACAGACAGAGAGAGAGAGAGAAAGAGAGAGAGAGAGAGAGAGAGAGAGAGAAATGGCCATGCGCACACATCTCCTTTGAAAACATATTTAATTTAATGTCTCTGGATCTCAGTTTCCCCACTGGTAAAATGAGCAGGCTACATTAGATAAGCCCTAAAATGTAATCCTCTACTATATTAATAAATAATAATAACTACTGTTGACATAGCACTTGAGAGTTTGCAAAGTACCTTTATATGTATTTTGCTCATTTGATCCTCATAATAATTCCTTGAGGGAGCCTCTATTATTCTAATATGCTATTATTACAGAAAAAGACACTAAGACTGAGAGAGATCCAGCAACTTCTCAAGGATCACACAGCTAGTGGTTATGTGACCCAGGTTTTGAACTCTGCTCTTCCTGACTCCGGTTCCAATGCTTTAGTCACAACACCCACTAGCACATGTGCCTACTCATCATGATTCTTACTCACAGAAGGACCTGAAGATGGAAACAGTTTGCCAGGAGGGGTGATGCAGCTGCTGCAGTGATAGATTAGATGGTCTGTTGGGATCCATTTGACCCCTTCAGGTCTATAGCCATAAGAGGTTAGATTATTTGTGTGAGCCTAATGATAATCTCGGATGTTTGATCCTTGAGTCTGGTCTACAGGATTCTAGACGAATGTGTACATTTTGGTCAGCCTACTTGGATGTTTACAAGTGTCCAGATGTCTCCAGATATCCAGAAGACCAACTTATATTTTTCATGCTTCATTCAGATGTTTCATGGTCATTTGGAAACATAGCTCAGAAAGAAAATTAATGTCGGATTAGGAGTTTGGAGACCTCAGTGGGACTCATCAATGGGAAGAAGCCAAAAGTCCAAACAGGAAGTCATTTACAAGGAGTTTCTGATAACAAAGACTCCCTTTTCTATAGCACTATAAGAACTGTCAGGTGCCTTCCTCCCAAAAACCTTGTGTAACAGTTAGTGCATATATTATCCTCTCTGCCTGGAGGGCTGGAGGACAGAGCAAGAAAATCCTCCCAAAGCTTTCTATTATAGAGGGCTCAGAACTTTCCAGCTATCTCTTCATTTTCTATTAGCAGCTCTGTTTGGTTTTGATTCTGGGGAAACATCATACCACCTGGTGCTTTCCCCCTACCTTTCCAGCTTCTTTTTGTATAGCCTTCCCCCATTAGATTATAAGCTCCTTGGGGGGAGGGGGCAGCTAGGTGTCAAAATGAATAGAGCACTGACTCTGGAGACAGGAAGGACCTGAGTTCAAATTCAGACTTACACATTTAACACTAGCCATGTGACCTTGGGCAAGTCACTTAACCCCAATTGCCCAGCCTTCCCCCCTCCAAAAAGCAGAAGGAGGAGAAGGAAGAAGAGGAGGAGGAGGAGGAGGAGGAGAAGGAGCTCCATGAGGGCAAGAACTGTCCCTTATTTGTATTCTCAACACTTAGCATAATGTCTGACACATAGTAGGCACTTAATAAATGTTTACTGACTTGAACTGAATGATCTCCAATTTACAGAAGAGGAAACTGTGACATAACAAAATGAACTCATTTTCTCATGTGTGTCAGAGGAGGGAGTTGAACCCAAGTATCCAAGGTTCTGTGACATAGGAAGAACACCGGGTTAAAAAGGTAGACCTTTTCTACAGGGAGAAGAGGTGGATCAAGAAAAGAATTTTCAGATTCTCCAAAGGAAACCAGCCCAGTTTCCACCTTCCTCTTTCATTCTGGTCCAACTCATCATCAGTCCAAATGTATCTATCCTAGGCAAGCATAGGCTCCTTAACCTGAAGTCTAGGAACTTGGATGTTTTTTAAATATATGAATAAATATACTACAATAAAGTGGCAGCTAGGTTGCCCAGTGGTTAGAGCATTGGACTTGGAATCAGGAAGACATCTTCCTGAGCTCAAATCAGGCTTGAGACTCTTGAGACTAGCTGTGTGACCCTGGGCAAGTCACTTAACCCTGTTTGCCTCAGTTTTCTCATCTATAAAATGAGCTGGATAATGGAAAATTACTCCAGTATCTATGTCAAGAAAACCTCAAATGGGTCACAAAAAGTTTGGCATGACTAAAATGACTGGTCAGCAACAATATTCTAATGTAACTAGTTTCCTTTGTCATTTTATGTATTTTATGTATTTAAAAATATGATTCTAAGAAGAGGTCCACAGTCTTTATCAAACTGCCAAAGGAGTCCAGGACACACAAAAAGACTAAGAGCTCTCATCTAGAAATGTACATTCTTTATCCACTTGGTCTTTCGTGTGTAGATAGTTAGAGTGATGAAAAGGTCTCATTTATGATCTATTCTGGGAACTGACACAATGAGCATAATATCATATGCAAACAGGAACTTTGGAAGGACAACATATTTCCTAGAGGACCTCTCTTCCATTTGGACTCTGCCCTGGATCTCCTCTAGCCAGGAGTAAATAACTTTGGCAATCAATCAGCTCATCAATAAGAATCTATTAAATACCTACCATGTGCCAGGCACTCTGCTAAGTGCTGGGGAAGCAATTAAAAGGGAAATCAATTTCTGCCCTTAGGGAGTTTAAATTCTAATGAGGGACAGACACATCATACACATAAAGTGGTACTTACAAGACAAATGCAGAGTAGATAGAACAAGAAAGGTATTTGCTAATAGCCCTAGTAATTGTAGTAGCTTACATTTATAGAGCACTTTAATGCTTGCAAAGTGTCCTACCTAGAAAGGCTGTTACAAAAGTCTTTAAAAACTATTAGAGCTTAGAATGGCATTACATTTGGGAAATTTTATATCATCTTATTTGGTTTTTCAAAAAACCTTGTGAAATAGGTGCTGTTATGAAACCTGTTTTAGGGGTGAGGAAGCTCAGCCTGAGAGAGGCTAAGTTATTGGTCTTGTATCATACAGCTATTAAGAGTCTGAGGCAGGATTTGAATTCCGATCTTCTTAACTCCAAATCCAGCATTCTATGCACTGATGTAGGGAGATAGGGGTGGAAAGTAAGGAAAGGTAGAGAGGGGGAATAAGAGCTTCTGCAGGGGGCAGCCCTGAAGCCAGGGATTCTACAAGGCAGACTCCAATAAAAAGGTAGCCCAGTATGGATGAACTAGAAAATGGGAGCATTAGGTGGGGGAGGGGGAGTGCAGTATTAAGGCAAAAAGGCCTGAATGGCAAAGAGTTTTAAATGACAATCAGAAGAGTATATATTTGATCCTAGGAATAATATAGAGCCATGGAGTTTATTCAAGGAGGGAGGGATGGGATTGACACGGTCAGCTTTAGCAAGATCACCATGGCAGCTCTGTGAAGGATGAATTGGGATAAATAC
Organism: Pseudocheirus occidentalis; assembly: GCA_028646575.1. Lineage (NCBI taxonomy): Eukaryota > Metazoa > Chordata > Mammalia > Diprotodontia > Pseudocheiridae > Pseudocheirus > Pseudocheirus occidentalis. The sequence continues at coordinate 35,066,241 of CM053596.1, read as the reverse complement.
ATGAGGCAAGAATCTGTCTCTCTACTTTATACCTTGTGTGATATTAATAACCATTGATTGAACAAGGCTATCTCAGTTATTAGAGCTTTCAAGCCATCTTGACACGCGCGTGGGAGGAACCTTGTTAGTCACAGAGCTGGAATGAGAACAAAGGAAAAGTGTTCATGAAACAGCTCCCTAGCACACTGGGCAGACCATCAGTGGTGAACCTAGAAGACATAGATCAGAGCTACCCAAAACACACCGGCCTAGATGGGCTAGGAGCTGCATCAATGGAAGGAATGCCTTCAAACCTAAGCTCACCAATCCAGACAAGTTCTGGGGTCTCTTCTGTGCTTAGAGCAGAGCCTTGCATATCACATCCACCAAACATATGCTTGTTAAATTGAACTTAATTGAACTGGGGTCTGATAATATGGGGAAAGAATATTCCAGCATCTAATCACGACTTTAGAGGTCTGAGAGAAAAATATGCCTACTACCTTTTGAGAAAGAAATGGTAGACTACAGGTACAAAATGGAGTAAACATTTTCATATATGCCCAATATTTTTATTATTTCACTTAACTACTTATTTGTTGCAAGGATGGGGTCTCTTCAAAGAATATGGTCAAAGTATATGAATTAGCCATTCTCAAAAGAATGACAACACTGCGTACAAAGTAACAGCAGTATTTTAAGACTGTGAATGATCTAACTGTTCCCAGAAATACAATGATCCAAGACAACTCTGAAGGATTTATGATGAAAAATGCTATCCATCCACAGAGAAAGAACCAATGGTGTCTGAATACCGACTGAAGCACATTTTTTTTGTTTTCTTTATTTTTCTTGAGGGTTTTTGGTTTTTCCATAACATGACTGTTATGGAAATGTTTTGCATGGCTACACATGTATGACCTAGAACAAATTGCTTGCCTTCCCAATGAGGGTGGCTGGGGTAGGGGAGGAAGGAAGTGAATTTTGAACTCAAAATTTTTTAAATGAATTAAAAATTATATTCACATGTAACAGGGGAAAATTTAAATACTAAACAAAAAGAATTGCAACCTATTAGTCATATAAAATGTTGATCTATATCACCAATAATAAGAAAAGTGCAAATCAAAATGATTCTGACGTTTCACTACACACTTAGAAATTTGACAAAGATGATAAAAGAGGAAAATGGCCAATGTTGTTGAGAAAAAACAGGCAAACTAATACACTTTGTGAAACTGAACTGGTCCAACCATTTTGGAAAGCAATTTGGAATTGTGTTAATAAAGTAATTCAAATGACCATATCTTTTTAACCAGATATTCCACTGCTGGGTATATACCCCAAGGAGTACAAAGACAAAAAGAAAGGTTCCATATATGTCAAAATATTCAAAGCAGCACTTGTTGGAATAGCAAAGAACGGGAAACAAAGTAGATGCCCACTGACTGGGGAACAGCTAAACAAACTGTGGTACATGAATGTAATGAAACATTAATGAACTATAAGAAAAGAGAAATATGACTGATAAAGAGAAATATGGAGAGACATGTTATCAGATACAGAAAAAAGATGGAGTAAAACAGCATACATGATAAATTTGTTGTTGCTGAGTCATTTTTTTCAGTCACATTTGACTCTTCATGACCCCATTTGGGGTTTTCTTGGCAAAAATACCGGAGCTGTTTCCTTCTCCAGTTCATTTCACAGATGAAGAAACTGAGGCAAACAGGATTAAGTGACTTGCCTAGGGTCACACAGTTAGTAAGTATCTGAGGACAGATATGAACTCACAAACATGAATCTTCATGACTCCAGGTCTGGTGCTCTACACACAGCACTACCTACCTGCCATCTGTACAATGAATAAAAAAAAATGGAGATGGAAAGAAAGGAAAACATCCTAAATTCTATGGGATTATAAAGATCCAGATTAGCCCTGAAAGAAAGAGGAGAAAATGTATCTTCCTTTTTTTCTTTGCAGAGATGGGGGAGTGTGGACACAGAACAAGGAATATACTGTCATACTTGCTTAATATGTTGCTAATTTTTGTACAATTGCTTTTTTTCTTTTGTTTTCTCATTTAAGAGATGACTCTCTTGCTAGGAAATGGAGGAATCTATTTGGGAATGAAGGGTGATATAGAAACAAAAAATACAGATCCAAATGTTTGTAAAAGGAAAACAAGAAGGTAGGGGGAATTGGGAATTGAAAGTGACATAAGATAAAAGGGGGAAAGCATCAATATTGTATAATTTCAAAAATGAAACATTAATATAAAGCAGCTATTCTCAAACTTTGTGGTCAGGCTTCCATGATATTCTTCAAAATTACTAAAGACCCCCTAAAGAGCTTAACTCTGCAGGGGTTATATTTATCAACATTTACTATATTCAAAATTATTCAAAAATGTATTCAAAAATTTTTCAAAAGCATCTTACTACTATGAATAAATATGTATATATGTATGTATGTATACATATGTATATATATATATATATATTACCTTGAAGACTCCCTAAAAGGGTCTCAGAGATCCCCAAGGATCTCCAGACTATACTCAGAACCATTGCCATAAAGTCTGGGTCTATGTTAGCTCAGCAGAATTGGGTGTAGAAATGGTTGACATTCATATGGATAAGGCTTGTGAAGCCTTTCACTTACATCATCTTATGAGAGAGCCTAACAATCCCACAAGGTAGAGTCTAGCTCCATTTTCAGATAAGTAAACTGAGGCTGAAGGAAAATGTCTTATCCTTGGTCATACAGCTAGTAAGCGTTAAGAGCTGGGATCTGAACCCAGGTTTTACTAGATCCAAATAGAATATACTATCTACCATGCCCTACTACCTCTCAAATGTCTGAGGAGTTTGGCTCATCTCAGAGTGAATTAACACAATGGTACAGTCATAGTTTTAGAACTGCAATTGTTCACACTGAAGAGATACAGTGAAAATCTGTATCAGTTCATACAAGTCTTCTGAGGTTTTTCTGTGACTTTCCCTTCCATCATTTTTTTTTTGCTCTTTGGAGGGGAAGGGCAGGGCAATTGGGGTTAAGCGAATTGCCCAAGGTCACACAGCTAGTAAGTGTTAATTATCTGAGGTCAGATTTGAACTCAGGTCCTCCTGACTCCAGGGCTAGTGCTCTATTCATCGTACCACCTAGTCACCCCCTGTCATTTCTCATAGTACAACAATATTGGCCATGGAGTCAGAAGTCCTGGGTTCAGATCATTCCTCTAACACTTATAACTATAGTGGGTTAGCCATTTAACCTCTTTAAACCTTGTTTTCTTCATGAGGTCTAGATAACCTCTGAGATTCCTTACAGCTCTAATTAGTTTATCCCTCATTGTACAGACCAATAACTGAGAATCCAACTAGCCCAATGCCATGTAGATAACAAGCATCAGCAATGGAAACCCTGGCCTTCCTAGTTCCAAGTCTGAATTTTATTCATTTTGTTACTCTGCCTCACCTATGGCTTCAGAGTTCATCTGCATTGTAAGTAATTAGCACACCTGCAGAGTTTCTCAAATGGCGCAGATTCAGGAATCCAGGTCTGCCGCTGTCCAGCAGCAGGGAGCTGAATCCCCAAGTCTTTCCATCATGCCCAGTTTTGCTACAGTGACATAGCAATGATAGCGTGTTTGTGTTATGCTCTCCAGAGATACTGATACATTTCAATGTTCAGTGCTGATTTTTCCAAACGACCCAAGTTGCTCAGTATAGCTGACGACAATCTATCTTACCTAATTCAAGCTGGTCTCCACACAGCCTGAGCAGCAAGTTCTGATGAAAAGGGCTCAGAACAACTAATCTAGGGAGTCTCTTTTGCTGAAATTTTTCCCTTCTGGAGAGAAACACATAGGCACCTTTCCAGCACTGTCCAAATGACAGGTAGTCATTATCAGGGGAGGTGGACCAATTCCCTAGGCACACCAGGGCCTCAGCAATTCAAACATACCTGTGTGATCTTGGGCCAGCCACTCACATTCCCGCCTGTTTGATTAACAATCTGTTTGTTAATCTCGAATTCCTTAAAAAAAATAATCGCTGACAAGTCACTTAACACTCTTAGCCTCTCTTTCCTTGTCTATAAAATGATGAAGTTGGTGTAGATGTCCTATGAGATCCCATTCAGCTTTCCATCTATGATACTATGAAAGATATAGTTTATTGAATGTATCAGGTGGTTCAGCAGATAAAGCACTAGGCCTCGAGTCAGGAAGACTCAACTTTGTGAGTTCAAATGCAGTCTCAGACACTTGCTGACTGTGTGACCTTGGGCAAGTCACTCAACCCTGTTTGCCTCAGTTTCCTCATCTGGGAAATGAACTGGAGAAGGAATTGGCAAATTACTGCAGGGCCTCTATCAAGAAACTGGAATCAGGAAGAGTCAGACATGACTGAAATAACTGAACAACAAAAAAAATGAATAAACTCATAAGTGTGTTAGAGAAACAAGCCCTTTCTAGCCTGTAAATTTATGAAAATGAATCAACTCTTTACCTATTAGTTATTTGCTTGACAATTTCAAATACTTTTTAAAAATTGGATTATAGAGCCTTTTAAAGTACTTTACACACATCATGTGATTTAAGCCTTACAACAATATAAGATAGGCACCATAGCCTCAATTGTACAGATGGAGAAAATGAGGCTCAGAGAGAATGAATGACTTACTTATGGTCACTCAGCTAGTAAGTGCCATAAGAGAGATTTGAACTCAGGTCTTCCTTACTATACAAGTACAGTGTGCTGTTCTGTGACATACTATGTCACCTCTATCAGTGAAAAGGTTTTCCCAATACAGATTGGATTTGGTTCACAGGGTCCAAGATTTAGGGCTGAAAGGACTTTGGAGGTCATCTGGACTAAACATTTCTGCTGCTGGTCTAAAGAAGGAAGTGACTTGTCCAAGGACACACAAATAAGTGACAGACTAAGATTTTGAACCCAGGACTTTTAATTTTAGGTCCAACCCTGTTACTACTTAACCATAGTACAAACAGAATACTTTTGTCCTTTGACTAACAGTTATAAATGCTAGTCATTTTGTCATTTCATATTCTCATAAAGATAGGACAAATAAGGTGTCCTTCACCCCTCTCCTGCCCCCCCCAAAAATACTAGTTCTGATTGTGTATAGGTTCTAGTTAATTAAGATTTTATTCCCTCAGCCTCTGTTCTCTGAGCCCAGTAGAAGAACCCCCAACCAGAAACTCAACATATCTATTATAAAGATCCATACAAGAGAGATCTTTGACTCTTGTGGAAACCCCACTGTTGAAGTTGATCTCTACACTGGAAAAGGTCAGTTCTGAGCTGCTGTGCCCAGTGGTGATTCTACTGGTGTCCATGAAGCCTTGGAGCTCTGAAACAATGATAAGACCTGCTACATGGGAAAAGGTGTCGCAAAAGCTGTTGATTTTTATTGCCCCGACCCTGATTAGCAAGAAACTGAATGTTGTAGAGCAGGAGAAGATTGACAAATTAATGATAGAGATGGGCAGCACTGAGAATAAATCCCAATTTGGTGCAAATGCCATATTGGGAGTATCTCTGGCTGTTTGTAAGGCCAGAGCTGCTGAGAAAGGTGTCTCCCTGTACCACCATACTGTGGATCTTGCAGGCAATGAAGTCATTCTGCCAGTTCCAGCCTTCAACGTGATCAATAGTTGCTCCCATGCTGGTAACAAGCTGGCTATGCAGGAGTTCAGGATCCTGCCTTTTGGAGCAGCAAACTTTAAGGAGGCCATGTGCATTGGGGCTGAGGTCTACCACAACCTGAAGAGTGTGCTTAAGCAGAAATATGGACAGGATGCCACCAACGTGGGGGATGAGGGTGGCTTTACTCCTAACATCCTAGAGAATAAAGAAGCTCTGGACCTCCTAAAGAATGCTATTAGTAAAGCTGGCTATACTGATAAGGTCGTAATTGGCATGGATGTTGCTGCCTCAGAATTCTTTCGATCTGGGAAATATGACTTGGACTTCCAAGTCTCCTGATGATTCCAGCAGATACATCTCCCCATCCGAGCTTGGGGAGCTCTACAAGAGCTTCATCAAGGACTATCCAGTGGTGTCTATTGAAGATCCTTTTGACCAGGATGACTGGGAAGCTTGGAAGAATTTCACTGCTACTGCAGGCATCCAGGTGATAGGGGATGACCTCACAGTGACCAATCCCAAGCACACTGAAAAGGCTGTGAATGAGAAAGCCTGCAACTGCCTCCTACTCAAAGTGAACCAGATTGGCTCTGTGACTCAATCTTTCCAGGCCTCCAAGCTGGCTCTGTCCAATGGGTGGGAAATAATGTTTTCCCATTGTTCTGAGGAGACTGAAGATACCTTCATTGCAGACCTGGTGGTGGGTCTCTGCACTGGGCAGTTCAAGACTAGTGCCCCCTACCAATCTGAGCATCTGGCCAAGTATAACCAACTTCTCAGAATTGAGGAAGAGCTGGGCAGCAAGATTAAATTTTCTGGAAGGAACTTCAGGAAGGAACTTTCTGGAAGGAACCCTCAGACCAAGTAAGCTCTGTGGCCAGGAGGCCTAAGAGCTCATGGGTGCCAATTATCTCTGCAGAAGTCAGCTCCTGTCCTAAGAATGGGCAGCACCAAGTACTAGACCAGTTTTGTTTTGGGGGCAAGGGACTCTGCTGCTTAACTTCCCTCTCCTCTCCACTTTTCTGTGATGTTCTCGCTGCTTCATTAGAACTGTCTTACACCAGAGACTTCCTGATCGTCTGCCTCTCTGTTGACCCTTGTCATCCTGACTGGGATAGAATGACCTGTTCTCACCCCCAACCCTGGTGATGTGTGAAGCCATATACTTGTGATGCAGCCCCCAGTGAGCCCACAGGCCAGATTCTTAGTGGCTTCTATATGCAGAATTTTATATCTGGAAAGTTTTCCTAACAATTAGACCTACACAACCATGGAAAGGCTGCCTTGGCAGATGAGACCCCAGTCCTTGGAGCAATTTAAGCAAAGACTACATGACCACCTGTTGGATATGCTATGGAAGAGGTCTTTGTTCATGTATATGTTCAACTAGACAGTCTGTGATCATAGAATCATGGAAATAGAATAAAAGGGATCTTAGAGTTCAAGAAGGCTACCACCATCCCAACCCCTTTTACAGATGAAGAAAGTAAAGCCCACAGAGATGAAATAACTTGCCCAGGGTCACAAAGCTAATAGGTAACTTAGACAAGATTCGAACTCATCTCTGAAAGACCAATGGTCTTATCCACTGCACCATACTGTGAGGTATCTTCAAGCTCTGAAAACCTGCACATCTATGACTCTTTCTGAAAAAACAAGACAACAGAAGGCATTGGCAAGCCTCTGCTGCTGCTGGATAGTTGGCAGGAAAGCTCCAGAATCCCTGCCAAGTCATTTCAGGATTTTCTTAAGAGGATATAGGAAAATAGAACCTTGATGAGCAGAAACCCTTTCCAAGAAAGCGCTGTAGCCGCAAAGGAATTTTTATGAAGGTGAGCTGCTCCAGGACTGACTGCCAAAAACAAAACCTCAAACCCAACTGATCATCTCTTCCCAATTTAAACAAATATATATATATGTATTTGTAACCCAGCAAGACATGAAAATCCTAAGCACTGAACAGGAAATCAAGGCCATTCAAATGGAACCAAGGGTATGTCAAAAAAATAAAACCACAGTGAAATCCATTTGGGGTGAGGACAAATGGTGGGAATGGGAAAGGGCTTCTATACAGGCAGCATGGAGTCACGGGACCCAAGTACAAATCCTAGCTCTGCCATTTAGCAGCTGGAAGACTTTGGACAAGTCAATAGCCCATTCTGAGACTCAGTTTCCTCATCTATAAAATGAAGGAGTTAAACCTAATAGGCTCTATGGTTCTTTCCAGTTCTAGATCTATGATCTTATGTTCTACCTCTTTCTAGATTATTTGAAAATAATTTCCCCTGGGCCCAAGAGACCCCAACTTGTATGGAACTGCCTTATTCAAAGACATACATACTTCTGAGCCCAAGATAACACTGACTTTCCAACAATATAAAGCATCACACTTTGAGACAGTTAAGATAAAAGGAAAGGTAGTAGCCAATAATTCAATTTGGATCTAAAGGATTTATAAAACATTTACAATAAATAAGGCATTATGCTAAGAGCTGGGAATACCAAAAAATATATATTAAGCATAAATAAATATTTTTAAGTCCCTGTTCTCAAGGAAGCTACATTCTATTGGAGAAGGGAAAGTATCATGTAGATAGATAATTAAATACAAAACACATATATAAAATAAATACAGACTAATTAGAGAAGGGAATCACTAACAACTAGATAAGCAAGCAACAGATTCTGTTAGAGGAGGTACTTGAGCTAAACCTAGTAGCAAACAAGGAAATTCAGGAGGTGTAGATGAGGAGGGTATATCTTTTAGACTTGAGACCTCCAGCCTTTGCCAAGGCCCTTGTGCAGACAGGAGACTGAATGTCCTGTTTGGGCCACAGCAAAGACATCGCTTTAGCTGGACTTTTAAGAGTCCATGGTTGTATTGGTGACCTTCAAATGAGGCCTCTGGACAGAGCTTGGGAACCACATGGATGAGAATGGGAACTGGACTGAATTCCCCCTCCAATCCACTCTACAAACAAGTTCAATATATTCTATTTATATTATTACTATATTAACCCTAGGGCCCCTTCCAGCAATAAATCTATAACCCTATAGTCTTCCCTACTAGATGATAAATTCCATAAGCAGTTAAATGAGCTAAAAATGTGTTGGCTGTTGCTGTTGTTGTTGGGCATGGAAGTCTTGAGAGGCAGCAATATGACAAGTCTGTTATATCTTAAGCGTGGGCCTCCTGGTATGGCAACTCTCTCCATTGTTATTACAATTGCAATTTTAATTACATTGTAATTCCAATCTTAACGAGTCCCACAGAGTACGGAGAGGTTAAGAGATTTGTCTTTGGTCACACAGCTACAGTGAATCAGAGACAGGCCATGAATTCAGGTATTTCTAACTCCAAGGCTTTTGCTCTAGCCAAAATGCAACACTGCCTCCTCACTCATCAAATTAGAAGTGAAGAAAATCACTAATATATGTGTGCGTATGTGCATACAAGGCAGCTGGAAAAACCATAGTGTATACAGCTCTGGATTGGTAGCCAGAAAGACTCATCTTTGTGAGTTCAAATCCAGCCTTGACACTTCTAGCTGTGTGACCCTGGACCAGTTACATAACCCTGGTAGCCTTACTTTCCTCATCTGGAGGAAAGCTGGAGACGGAAATGGCAAACCTTTCTAGTATCTGCCAAGAAAATCCCAAATGAGGTCACAAAGAGTTAGATAAAACTGAAATTCCTGAACAACAAATGTGTGTATACTTATATATACATGTATATTTATGAAGAGATAGAGTCAGAGAGAGGCAGAGAGAGGGAGAAACAGAGATAGAGACAGAGAGAGGAGATAGGGGAGGGAGAGAGAGAGAGAGAGAGAGAGAGAGAGAGAGAGAGAGAGAGAGGAGACAGACAGACAACCGGAAAACAATTATTTTAATAGCCTGATTTCAGAAGAAGCAATGAGACAATTCATTAAATAATCACCCTTAAAATTAGTTCATTTTTTTCAATTAGTGTTCAATTAGTAGATTTATTCAAATCTTCAAAGTACAAATCATTGTATATTACGTAGATTATTCATAAATACAAAAAATATGAGAGACTGCTGAATACCTTTTATGAGGCAGATATGGCATTAATTTTAAAACCTAGCCAAGACAACAATAAAAAAGAAAGTCACATCTCCATTTCCCTAATGAGCACAAATGAATGACAATCACAATCCCAAAAGAGCTTGAGAGTCTTAAACATTGTACTGAATAACAAGATGAAATTTAATAGGGATAAGTTTAAAATCTTAAACGTGGACTCAAATAATCAGATTCATCAATGCCAACTAGAGGAGCTGTGGCTGGATCACAGTGTGCCTGAAAATGCCAGGGGACATGATCTCCTCTCTGAGTTTGTATGACTGTGCTCCATCTTGGTTTCACTTCTACCTGTCTGACCACTCCTCAATCTTTGTGGGACCATTACCCATAGCCTTCCCTTTTAACTGTAGGTCTACCTCCAATGCTTTTTCTAGGGCTTCTGATTCTTCTCTCACCATAATCTCTCTCTTGATGACCTCATTGCTCCTATGGACTTCTTCTCCTTCTCCTTCTCCTTCTCCTTCTCCTTCTCCTCCTTCTTCTTCTACCTTCTTCTTCCCTTCTCTTTCTTTTCCTTTGCTTTCTTCTCCTCCTTCATCATCATCATCATCATCATCATCTCTATGCAGATGATTTCTCTCTCTCTCTCTCTCTCTCTCTCTCTCTCTCTCTCTCCTTACCTACCCATTTATCTATTTATGTTGATTTTAATAAAGATATAGCCCAGGTTCCTCCAGAGCTCCACTACCATGACCACCTATCTGACAGGCACTGTGAATTGACATCCCACAGGCATCTCAAATTCAACATGTCCAAAACAAAATTCGCTAACTTATCCCCAAATCCGCACCTCTCCTAAACTTCTCTATTCCTATAGATGAATTGCTGTTGTTGTTCAGGCCTTTCAGTCATGTATTACTTTTTGTGACCCCACTTGGGGTTTTCTTGACAGAGATACTGGAGTGGTTTGCCATTTCCTTCTCCAGCTCATTTCCCAGAGGAGGAAACTGAGGCAAACAGGGTAAAGTGACTTGGCCAGAGTCACACAGTTAGTAAGTTTCTGAGGCTAGATTTAAACTCAGGAAGATGATTCTGCCTGATCCCAAACCCGTAACTTAATCCACTGCCATGTAGCTGCCCTTCTATAAAGGACACCATCATCTTTTTGATTAGGGTCTACAGTCTCAGAGGCTCTCGGCCATCACTCTCCATCATTGGACATACCCAATCAGTTACTAAGTCTTGTACATTCTACCTGCACAGTATCTGTTGTATCTATCCACTTCACATCTCTTACAACATAACCACCCTAGCCAGAGTCTCAATATCACTCACCTAGGCTATTGCAATAGCCTCTTGATCGGTTTCCCTGTCTTTAAGTCTATTTTCTCTCCAATCTGCCTTTGAAATGAGGAAGTACCAAAGTGATATTTCTAATGCCCTGGTCTGTCCATGCTAATCACCAGCTCAATAAATCCTGTTGTTCCCTGTTACCTCCAGGTTCAAATGCAAGTTCCTTCTTGGTTTCACAGTCCCTTTATAATTTAACTCTGAACCAATTTCCTAAACTTACTATACATTCTTCCTGGTATCCCTCCAATGCAATAGCCCCCCTTGTTCAATATTCATCCTTTCTTCTTGTTACTCCATTAGACTCTAAGTTCCTTGAGGGCAGGGACTGTCTTTTGCCTCTTTTATTATCCCCACTGCTTTGTACAGTGTCTAGCACATAGTAGGCACTTAAGAAATATTTGGTGATTGGTTGATTCCTACTGTTTCCATCTTTTTGGAATGCTCTCCCTCCTTCACTTGGTCTCTAAGAATCCCTAGTTCCCTTCAAAGCTCAGCTCAATGGTCATCTCCTATGAGATGCCTTTCCAAATTTTCTAATGGCTGGTTCCTTCCCAATAAAATATAAGCTCCTTGAGCTCAGGAACATTCTCCTTTTTGCCTTCACTTGCCCACTGCCTAACAAAACCTGGTGCACAGATTGATTGATTAGTAAACCTCATGTACAATTTGAATCAACGGTGGGATAAGACAGAAAATAAAGAGAATGAAGTCTTAGCCTGCATTGGGAGAAGCCTGTCACTAAGGCCCAGCAAGACCATAGGACCATTGTAAGTGGCCTCAATCTATCTGACTATATCTGTAGTACTGTGTTCAGTTCTGAGAACAAAATTTTAGAAAGGGCAATGATCAGATGGGGAGAATCCAGGGAAGGGTAATAATAACAAACATCAACTACAAAGCACTTAAAATTCTGTACCACAATTTTATGGGCATCATTGTAATTAGATGGGACATTGCTATCTTAAGATAAGGAAATTGAGATTCAAGGAGATTTAAACAACTTGTCCTATATTCACATCACTAGTAAGGGTCAGAAGTAGGATTTGAACACAAGTCTTCCTAATGTCAGGGGCAGTGAGGGGTAGTTAGGGTGGCTAGCAATCTCGGATACAGCTTCGGTCTTGGAATCAGGAAGACATCTTCATGAATTCTAATCTGACCTCAGACACTTAGCTGTGTGAACCTAGGCAAGTCACTTAATCCTGTTTGCCTCAGACTTCTCATCTGTAAAATAAGCTGGAGCACTAGCCTTGAATTTAGGATGACCTCAGTTCAAATCTACCCTCAGACACATTTTAGGTATGTGACTCTGGGCAAGTCATTTGCCTCAGAAAAGAAAAAATAAATTAATAAATAAAATGAGCTAGAGAAGGAAATGGTAAACCACTCCACTATCTTTGCCAAGGAAAACCCAAATGGGATCACAAGGATTCAGATACAACTGAAAGGATTGATCAGTGACTTCCTAATGCCAGGCACAGGACCATCCACTACCCCACACTGTCACTCTCAAACAGAACAAGGAAGCATTTCAAGTCCATATCATACAAGGTCCAATTGAAGACAGGGAGGTTGTTCAGTCAGGAAAAAAAATACTAAGGAGGGGACGTGATTGTTGTGTTCAAGTGTTTGAGGGCTATCTAATGGAAAATGGATTAGACTTTCTGTTTGGCCCCAGAGGACAGAACCAGTAGCAATAGGGGGAAGGTTCAGAAAGGCCAGTTTAGTTTCCAAGTCAGGAAAAATTCCCTGACAACGAGAGCTATCCCAAAGTTGGATGAGCTCCCTGTGAGGTAGTGAGCTCCCTGTTCTTTTAGGACTCCAAGAAGAGGCTAAGTAAACACTTGTCAGTTATGTTCCAATGGGGAATTCTTCTTTTCATATAGGTTGGCCTGGAATTCTGAGATTCCATGATTCTGCAATTATCAGCCGACAGAGTTCAGCCATATGCTTTAAACTGTTTAACATGACTTATCTATACCAGGTATATAAAGCAGAATTTATACCAGGTATACAAAGATGGCTCAGCAGCTGAAAAACAATAGGAATAATAAAATATGTTATACTAAAAAATTCATGGGATTATATCAATAGGTACTGAAAATGCCTTGGATGAAATCCAACATCCAGTCATGGTGAAAATACTAACAAGAAGAGGAGAGATTTTTTCCTCTTAGCAAAACTATTCCCCACACTCAGGATGCAATTCTTTTTCATCTTCTCCCTCTTATAATACTGATCCTTCTTCCTTCAAGGCTCAGCTCAGAAAAATCTTTGCTAAGAAGTTTCCCTTGAAACCACCAGCATTCACACATGTGTTACATCAAGAGTGTTAGTCTTGTTTTACAGACAAGGAAACTGAGGCTCTATAGACACCTATAGACACAGCATTACTAAATGGCAGGGACAGGACTCGAACCCAGGTCTTTCCAATTCCACAATATCATAGGCCTCCATGGAAACATGAAGATTATTCGAGATCCTTCTCAGGGATTATTTTAGAAATATTCTTATCTCTCTTGGCCCTTAGGATATCACAATGCTCATGGGAAGCACTAAAAACATTTGTTTAATTAATTAATTAGCCAGCATTACCTGCACTAAAGGTAATGCAGCTATGACCTGTATTCATAAGCATTTATTATTATTATTATTTATTTATTTTTCAGTCATGCCTGGTGCTTTGTGACCCCATTTGTGGTTTTCTTGGTGAAGATACTAGAGTGGCTTGCCATTTCCTTCTTTGGGAAACAAACAGGGTGAAGTGACTTGCCCAGGGTCACATAGCTATTAAGTGGCTGAGGTCACATTTGAACTCACAAAGATGAGTCTTCCTTGATTCTAGGCCTGGCACTCTTTCCACTGCACCATGTAGCTGCCCAAGCATTTATTAAGTTCTTGCTGTAGGTAAAACTCTGGATTAGGTGCTGAGGATGAAAAAACAAAAATAAGACACTTCCTGCCCTCGGGGAGATTATATTCTAGAGAGGATTTACTTGATAAATGGGATGAGGGGAGATGATGAAACCATTCCAAGCTAATGAAACCCTCTCTACTAGAGTGATGATTTGAGAGAGACTCACAAACAGCCCTTGGACCTTTCTTTCTTTTTAAAGCTCTCATTCCCATAATCCAACTTCCAACCAAATGGGCTGACTTGATACTCTCCAAACTCTACTCCATTTCTCACCTTTACCTTCACAAAGGCCATCTCCCATGCCTAGAACTCTAACTCTCTCCCTCTCCCCCTCTCTCTCTCATCTCTCAGTCTCTCTGTTCTCTCTCTCTCTCTCTCTCTCTCTCTCTCTCTCTCTCCCCCTCTCCCCCCCTCTCCCCCCCTCTTGTGTCTCAGTCTCTCTCTCTGTTTTCTCTCTCTCATCTCTCAGTCTCTCTGTTCTCTCTCTCTCTCCCTCTCTCTCTCTCTCTCCCCCTCTCCCCCCCCTCGTGTCTCAGTCTCTCTCTCTGTTTTCTCTCTCTCATCTCTCAGTCTCTCTGTTTCTTCTCTCTCATCTCTCAGTCTTTCTGTTTCTCTCTCTGTTTCTCTCTCTGTTTTTTTCTCTCTCTCTCATTCTCTCTCTCTGTCTCTCTCTCTGTCTCTTCTCTCTCTCTCTCTCTCTCTCTCTCTCTCTCTCTCTCTCTCTCTCTCTCTCTCTCTCTCTCTTTCTCTCTCTCTTTCTCTGCTTCCTAGAATCCCTGGCTTCCTTCAAGTCTCAATTCAAGTACCACCAATTTCTTTATGCTTTCCCTGATTCCACCCCACCCCCCTTCCTGTTAGTGTCCCCCCCACCACCACTCCCATTCACTTCAAATTGATATTATTTCTGTTGACTTCTCTAAATACATGCTACTCAACCCAACAGAATATGAGCTCCCTGCGGGGAAGGACTCTCATTTTTGTCCTTATATCCACAACATCTAGAACATTACTTGGTATATAGTAGGTGCTTTAATAAATGTTAGTTAAGTTGAATCAAAAGTGGATTCCAATAAGAAATAAAGTGTTTTTAAGCTAACAAGGTGAACTCTTTACTGAAACTCTAAGAGATGCCCGTGACCTCTTTTTTCTTTACAACCAAAAGTGGACAGAGAGAAGATAGAGAACAGAGCCATGAAAAGTATATTTTCCTCCAGAACACATGCAGCATTAGCAACCAGCAGGAAAATAAAATTATCATAATACATTTTCTCCAAGCTCCACTGTTCTATCTTCTACTACATTAAAAATGTGAATTTTGTCCAAATCAAGAAATAGCTCCAGATAGTATAAAAAAGGGGAAAGATATTATAGCAAAATCAATATTAGTAAGAGGGAAATTGCTACACTTGAGGCAATAAAAACCTTTGCAAAGCCAAGGAAAAAAGATCTGGGATTAAAATTATAATAAATTACTTTAGTTTTATCACTTGGTAAATTGCTTGATATTAGTGTCACCAAGCCTCTATTTCCTTTCATCTACCAGGCGCATTATAGCTTTGGCTCGAGCAAGAATCTGATTAGGTCGGCATCGTTTTGACAGAGTTATCTTATTAACTCATCTTTCGGCTCGTTATTTTAAACATGGTTCCGCTTTCTCAACCTCTTCCATGTTTCGCTTCACTATCATTTACTATTTAGTCTCACACTCACAGTTCCTTGACCTAAAGGCAATCTATCCAATGTTCGGAATGGAGCCAAAGGGTGCCTGGGACTTGTCAAAGCCCTAAGAAAACAGGGGGATTACTTGGCTCGTGCAAAGGCCCATGCCAGTGGTTCTGGGCACTATGTCTAGTGACCAAGAAGGGTGTCGAGACTTCAGTGCCCTGCAAGAAATGTTTAGGAAACACAAGCACTAGGCATAAGACCCTGTTATCAGCATTGGAAAAGATTCAAAGATAAATACTAATTCATAGTCTTGACCCTCACTAAAAGCCTGCTAAGGGGTTATGTCACCTATACAAATAACTGTATTATAAATTAGGACATAAATTCAAGACAAGAATAAAACTAGAAGTGATTTTTATTACTTAAATGGCCTCCAATACAAGCATAGAGAAAGGCTAGCACAAGTATTCAGAGACAGGTGTGTTCAAACTGAGATCAGGATCCTAGATTTAGAGCTAGGACAGAACTCAAAGACCATCTAGTCCAACTTATCTTCTACCAGCACCACCACCCATTGTTAAGATGAGGACACTGAAGGGGCGGTTAGGTGGCGCAGTGAATAGAGCACCAGCCCTGGAGTCTGGAGGACCTGAGTTCAAATCCGACCTCAGACACTTAACACAAAAAAACTAGCCGTGTGACCTTGGGCAAGTCATTTAACCCTAACTGCTCTTCAAAAAGCAAAAAACGAAAAAAAATTTTAAAAAAAAGATGAGGACGCTGATAGAGGTTGAATCATATGTACTGGGTCACACAACTGCTAAATACTGGAGGCAGGATTTGAACCTGGCTCTTCCTGGTTCCAATCCCAATATTATATGTGTATTACCTTCCCAAGGAAATGGTTCACATTCCATTTTCATTATACTATAGAGTGAGCAAGGGAGAGAAGAATAAAATAAGTCCAGAAGGTATGTTGAAGCCAATGGTGGAGGGTCATAAATGCCAGGACAAGAGCCAGAGTAACATAGTCATCCTTGAACTCAGGAAGACCTAGATACCTAGATTCAAGTACTTCCAGGGGGGAGGGAGGGAGAGAGAGAGGGTGAGGGAGAGGGAGAGAAAAAGAGAGACAGACAGACAGACAGAGAGAAGAAGAAGAAGAAGAAGAAGAAGAAGAAGAAGAAGAAGAAGAAGAAGAAGAAGGAGAAAAGAGAGAGCAGATGGATGGACGGAGAAGAAAGGAGGGAGGGGGAGAAAGAAGGAAAGAAGAGAGAAAAGGGGAGAAAGAGAAGGAGAGGTGGGAAGAGGGAGGGAGTGAAGGAAATCCTCTTGATTCCAAGCAAATGTTCCACTTCCCCGTTTGTGAATTCTGAAATTCCTTTAGATAACTCCTAACTCTGTTCTTCCCTGGGACCTCCATTCTCTATACCCCTCTGTTCTTTCTCACACCATCACCCTTTTACTGGTAACAATATCCTCCCTTCCCTATGCCAATGCCTTGGTGAACCAATCCAACTCTACACTATCCTCTACTTTCAATCTCTTGACCCTTGTCATTTATCAATCATACCTTGCCAAATCTCAGCCCAAGATTACTCTCCCCATGTACTTCCTTTGCTCCTGTTCACTTACAGAAATGGAAAAATTCACAGAATTGTGCTGATTAGGACCACTATAAATTTATGTTATTGAATCTCAACAGGGGGCTCACTGATACAAGGCAATCCTACTTATTCCTAAACAATTCAATATCCAGTTCTCCAAAGTGGCTGTTTGAAACATTCCTGTATCTCAAGCTCCCAAGTACTTCTCTCAGCTGAGAACTCTTTCTTCACCCCTCAAAAAAAATTGAGGACATTCACCAAAATCTCCCTCTTCCTTATCTCTTCACTCCATCTTTCCAACCCTTCACTCCTCCTTCATGCCTATCTCCTTGCAAAGGCAAACCCTTCTACATGTGCCTTTGATCCAAAACCCTCCCATCTTTCCAGAACATTGCCCTATTATCCCCACTCTTTCCTATCTTCAATTTCTTCCTATCTACTGGCTTCTTCCCTGTTGCCTACAAACATGCCCATGTCTCTGCCATCCTTAAAAAACCCTCTCTTGGTCCAAACATCCAGACTAGTTATTAGAACTTCTCTCTCCTTATTGGCTAAAGTCCTTGCAAATTTCATCTGTTCTCCCTTTTTTCTCATTTTCTTCTAAATCTGTTGCAATCACATTTCCAACTTCATTATTCAAGTGAAATTGTTCTCTCTAAAATTAGTGAATTTTCAATTGCCAAATCTAATGTCTTTTTCTCAATCCTCAACCTTCTTGATCTCTCGTCATCATTTGGTACAACTGATTACCTTCTCCCAGAAACTTCTGACCTTCTCCTCCTAAGTATATGACCATTTTTTAAAACCTTCTTCCCTAATAATTTTACAACCAGTGTCTCTGATAAAGGATTCGTTTCTAAAATATATAAAGAACTGAGTCAAATTTACAAAAGTACAAGTCATTCCCCAATTGATAAATGGTCAAATGATATTAACAGGCAGTTTTCACAGAAAGAAATTAAAGATATCTATAAGCTTATGAAAAATGTTCTAAATAACTATTGATTAGAGAAGTGCAAATCAAAACAATTCTTAGGTACCACATCTCACTGGTCAGATTGGCTAACATGAAAAATTATAAATGATAAGGAAAATGATAAATGATGGAGAAGACGTAGGAAAATTGGAACACTAATGTATGACTGGTGGAGTTGTAAACTGATCCAATCACTCTGGAGAGCTTTTTGGAATTATTCCCAAAGGGATATGAAAATGTGCATACCTTTTAACCCAGCAATACAAATTCTAGGGCTGTATCCCAAAGAGATGATACAAGTGGGAGGAAGATCAGTATGTACAAAAATATTTATAGCAGCTCTTTTTGTGGTGGCAAAGAACTGGAAATCAAGGGAATGCTCATCAATTGGGGAACGGCTGAACAAGTTGTGGTATATGAATGTGATAGAACACTATTGTGCTATAAGAAATGAGGAGTAAACAGACTTTATAATAACTTGGAGAGACTTATATAAACTGATGCTGAGTGAGGGGAGCAGAACCAGGAGAACCGTGCACACAGTTACAGACACATCATATCTGTAATGACTGTCTTTGATAGCCTGGGCTCCCCTCAGCAATTCAAGGGTACAAGACAATTCCAAAGGACTCATAATGGGAAAGGCTATCCACATCCAGAGAATTACAGAGTCTGAATGCAGATTGAGGCAAACTACTTTCTTTCTTTTTTGTTTTGTTTTGTCTCTTCTTCCTCATTATCCATTCCATTGGTTATAATTCTTCTTTACAACTTGACTAATGTTTAATGCTAAGATATATGTAGAACCTATATCGGATTGCATGCTGCATTGGTGGGGAGAGGGAGAACAAAATGGGGGAAGAAAATTTGGAACTCAAAAGCTTTTGGAACTGAATGTTGTAAAAGAATAGTAAATAAATTTTTAAAAGTTTCTTTAAAAAAAAGAAATTACATTGAAGAAAAAAAATTTTAAACCTGTTTCCTAAATCTTCACCCATGTCACTTCCTTAAGGGTTTGTCCTGGGCCCTCAAATGAGTACATTCAGGCAAAGCACTTTGCAAACCTTAAAGGGCTATATAAACGCTAGTTCTCTTCCTCTTTTTTCTTCTCCTCCCCCTCCCCCCTTCCTCCACTTCCTCCTCCTCCTCCTTCTCCTTCTCCTTCTCCTCGTCGTCCTCCTCCTCCTCTGTTTGCCAAACACTTTAAATATTATCTCATTTGATCCATGTAACAACCCTGGGCAGTAGGTACTATTATTAATCCCGTTGCACAGATGAGAGAACCAAGGCAAATGGGGTTAAGTGATTTGACCAGAATGACCACAGCTGCTAAGTGTCTGAGGCCAGATTTGAACTCAGGAAGATGAATCTTCCTGATGCCAGGCCCAGTACTCTATGCCCTGTAACACCTATCTGCCCAGTGATGGACTAGATGACCTCTAAGATCTCTCCTAGGTCTAAATATATTTCACCTATGGCCCAACCCTCCTCCCCTCCCCCTGCCCTGCAAAAAAGCCTCTCAGTTCACATATGCCTGGTTCAATTCTAGAGGTATGTTTCCAGAGGGCTCAGCTATCATTTCTGGTTCTACTCCTATCCTACAGTAAAATTCCAAGGAAATCTCTAAAACAAAGCTTACATAAGGTCCTTATCTAGGTCTTTCCAAACATAGGTAGCAGTATTTCCACTTTAGCATAAACACTCTATGGACAATCTGGATATTTTGCATGGGACAGCTTTTATTCACCCACCACAGAAAATGAATAAAATGAAAAGGCCTCACAGGTGACTGAGTGAATGCTAGAAGCATAAAACACTCCAATAGCCCATTATACCAATTATACTTCCACTGTCTAAAGACACTTTACACCAAACAAATAGTCTCCGTTCACCTTGGCCCCACTCCCTCGCTCACTGCCATGTGCTTCTGCTGAAAGTCACCCCTGCTGCTCCCTTAATATTAGGTTTGAGAATTTTGCCCAGAGTTAATGTCAAGCTCACCAGTCTATAGTTTGAAGACTCTACTCTCTTTCTTCTTTTAAATTACAGCAACATTTGCCCTCTCCGTTCCTACAGCACTCTCCTATTCTTTGTGACCTTTCAAAGATCATTGCCAACAGCTCAGCAATCACATCTGCTGGTACTGCCATTTTTCATCCTTCTCTTTGACTAAGTCACTTACTCCACAATTCTGAGGAAAGGGCTTTGAAAACCTTAAAACATTATACAAACATGAGCTATTCTTGATTTGGAAGAAGTTGCAAATTCTTCTCTCTGCCAGAGCTGGCATATACGCAGGGAGCAGCTGGCTCTTCCCCCCTCTTGCCTCTTCATTTTTGAAGGTCTTTTGTAGGAGAAAAAAACCTCAGAATAATTTGAAAAACCCAGCCCAGATGCCTCGGGAAGAGATGTGGGATAGCAAGACAAGGGAAGAAAATACAGGAGCATCTCTCCAAACCAAAAGCACTGCAAGAAGGAGACATAGCACCAAGGTGCTGGGGAAAATAGAAGGCTGAAATCACCACAAGCCAGTATAGAGTCGAAAACAAATATTTATTTCACCAGCACAGGAAATGTTGTTATAGTCCCCTGAGAGACTATTTGTATAAGAGGCATCATCTCTTATCCTTGTCACATGACAATCAGTCCATCTCTTTAGATTATTCATTTCCCATGGGAACTATGAAAATTGAGTATACAAAAAAAATTGCAGCAGAATAGAGGCATTCTAGCCTGAATTTTGAACTAAAATACATTTAGCCAATGAAAAGAGCTCCAGTGTGGTCTCTCCTTGTAAAGCAGCTTCTAGAGAGCTAGTCCTCTGAAGAAGGTAACAAGCACCATCAGCTGGAGGGTAGCAGAACTGCAGAATCAAGTAGCAAAGCTTAGCTATAGGAACTCATGATAGCAGTTTCAACTATGGTTGAAAGCAATGCCAGAAACTGGGTTGGGCAGAGTTAAAGAGGGCAGTAAGTGAGTTTGGCAAAAAAGGAACCACCACCAGCGGGACCTTAATATAGCAATATAAGGTAACTGTTGGACTCCCTGTGAGAGCCACCTGTGAAAAAAACAAGATGGCAGAAATGAAGCAATCGCAGAAATGAGCACTCCTGTGGAGAAGAAAACTTATACCTACATCATCTCAGGGGACTAAGGAAGTACTATGGGTCATGGGAACCATAGGGAAAAGTCTCAGTGGGGAGGGAATGGAGAGTTATCCACAAGAAGCAGGTACAAGTCCTTTCTGTATTCACAGCTAAACAAAACTATTTTACATTTTAAACCTTGGGATCCTAAGTGCTTATAAGGGGCACTGGTGGCTACTCTTAGGGGAATGTCAGATGTTAATGCACCTGAGTTCCACGTGGGCGAGGGTAATTATCCAAAGAAGTGCAAGTTCTCCTCCAAAAAAATTGGCTTTGAATATCAGTAAGGAGACTTTGATACAAGGGTGACATTAATATTATTTCCACAAAATGAATCAAAAAACAAAAGATCAAAACTTTTTAGTATTGTGTAAACTTACTTCCTACTCTCAGACTGCCTTGAGGTGA
>CM053596.1:34988321-35043967 GCA_028646575.1 Pseudocheirus occidentalis | reverse complement strand
AAAAAAAAAAAAAAAAAAAAGATTGCTTTTTCCCACCAATGACTCCCTCCTCCAAAGGAGACAGCTTCCTCTCAGAACATGAGAGGTGAGGAGGGAGGGGGCAGGCAAAGAGATAGCTTTCTGGGTGCTCCTGAGTTCAGCCTAGATAAATGGTAACATTTGTGGGGGAAAAACACCTCCTGAAATGCCTGGGAGGCTGTTCCATGGATCAGCTTAGGTAAGAGGCCTCCTAAAGGGTTGCTGGTTTAGCATCTCTTCGGATAAAAATAACTGACATTTACACAGCAGGAAAGTTTGCAAAGCACTTTACATATATTACCTGGATTTCACAAGAACCCTGGGAGTTGCGCACGACACAGATTATTTTTCCCCATTTTATAAGCAACAAAACTGAGGCTCAAGGAGGTCACTTGACTATAATCACTCGTCTAAGAAATATGAGAAGGATTTGAACCCAGATCTTTGAGAGGAATCATAGGTTTGTAAGAGACCCTAGAGGACATCAAATCCAGTACTCTCATTTCATGTATGAAGAAAATGAGGCAGACAGACATTAAGTGATTTGCCTGGAGTCACACAGCTAGGAAATATCAGAGGAGGAAAATGAACCCAGGTTCTTCTGATTCATCCCGTGAACTATTCACTGGGTAACTAGGTGATTTGGTGGACCCAGAGTCAAAACCAGTCTTAAACACTTATTAGTTATGTGACCCTAGGCTAGTCACTTAACTTTGGTCTATATCAGATACCTCATAATGTAGCATGGGAATAAATACCATCACCTCACTTCCAGGTCAAATGTAGTAATATTTATAAAACACTGAGAACCTTAAAGTACTATAGAGAGGCTATTGATGATACATCACAAAGAAACGAGAGCTCAAAATGACCTGCATATTTTTCAATGTGATAAACTAACTTGTAAATTCTGGTTTTTTTTAGAATTGCCCCTAGCCTAACATAAGGAAAAATTGCCAAGATTTTAAAACAGGTGGTAAGGTTGAAGAAAATTAGTCTCCTTTCAAAAACACAATTTTAAACAAAACTGAGATCTGGAGTAGAACTTACTCAGTAACTAGGATCCCCAAAATATAATTGGATATTAATGTGTGGTTCCCAAACCTTTAACTAGTGTGGGATGGTTAGAGCTTTGCCCCAGGAGGCAAACACTGGGTATTTGATTATTCCCCAGAAGGGTATACCAATTTTTTTAAAAGTTTGGGAAGCAAGTTCACGCTGATAATGAGCATATTTTCTTTGTGGGAATGCAGAACATTGGTTATAACTATTAAATAGTATTTTAGTAACTCTTGGATTTCTGTTTTCTGAGATGTTCTCTCTTTTCATTGTGAGGTCAGGAAGTTTTGCTTGGATCTTCACAAAAATGAACTCGATCTGATTACACTCAATACCAACATAGTGGTCATTCTCTGTCTTATACTTTTCATGCACAGTAGGAAAACATGCCTATCTTATGGCAGCACTATTCCCACACCTTTCCTCTAGCAGAGGAGCATAATAATCCCCCTTGGCCTCTAACCCCTAAAATCCTATTACTCCTCCTCCTAGAACCCTCCTTCCTCCCAGCTGTCATGGAGCAAGGACCAGACTCTCAGGGATGGGCCACCTCCTGTTCTGTCGTGACTTTAAAAGAGCTCTGTCCTCTGGGCCACTACCACTGCACCCTGCCCTGGGCAATCATTTCTAGTAATGTTCTGATATTTCCATCTGCCCAATCATGGAAGAACTTTGTTTAAATTTTGTTTACTCTTAACTTGAGATATAATTAAAAACTCTCCAACTGGGTTGTCTTAATAATGACATATAGCAATACATATATTAACATATTATCAATATAATATGTTTTATGTGTATATACATGTGTATGTTGTGTACATGTGTGTACAATGGGAGCAAGGAGAGATAATTGAGGATAAATACAAACAGTTGACAAAATCCTTGAAGAACAATTTCAGGGAGACTGAAATACAGCCTAAGTTGTGAAGGAATGAATGGCCTTTATTAAATGCCACATACTGCACTAAGTGGTGGGGATATAAATACTATCAAAATACTACTCAAAGGACAATGGAGAGACATATAGGAGGGGATTAAAAAGTTGAAGCATATTATCAACAAAAAACAGTACAGGAGAAGACCCGGGGGCTAATGGGGTGGGGGGAGAGGATACATTAAAACATTAAAGGAAGGGTGGGAAGCAAGGAGAGGTGATAGGAGTACAGCAGCATGGTTTATAAATGAGTGGATCCAAGACGCACTTATCGGAGATCCTAAATTCCACAGGCAGAGCCCTAGATTTGCTGGGAAGAGGATGAGGAGGATGATCCAAGTACTGTAGTTTACAGTAGATGCCAAATATAACAAGCAGGACATTACTTAAAGTTACCTTTGAGGCAAAAGCCAGACCAAGAAACGAGCTAAATCCATTGCTAAAAAGGACTCAGAAAGATAAGGGATGAGAGAAAGAAGGAAGAACTACTCAACTCCTATTCTGGATCTCTCTTCTCTCTCAAAGAAAGTAATGTTCACAAGCAAGGAGAAACGAAAGAAGTTTCCAGGGAATTAAAGCCTGAGAATACTGAGACTATGGCAATAAGAGCAAGGCTGCCTTCAGCAACTACATTCCATGACCCACCTGGATTAGGTCCCAGAATGTTTTTTTTTAATTGACAATGCAAGTGCTGAGCCAGTGTTGGTGAACTTTGAAGAAGGAGAAGAGGGGCAGAAGGGAGAACTGAAAGAGGGGGAAACGTTCCCAATCTGCAGAAAGGAGAAAATAGATGTTTCAAACGACAAGCTGTTAAGTACAATAATTCCTAGTAAAATTCTCTTAAATGGGTGGTTCATAAGCATTTTCCATAACTGATGCTATCCTTCCCACTATCCTCCTGTACTCTTCTTTGTTGATAATATGCTTCAACTTTTTAATCCCCTCCTATATGTCTCTCCATTGTCCTTTGAGTGACCCACTATTTTAATTCTTCCGGAGCTATGGCACTCTATGACATAGCCACAGAGCATCATTGGAGGAATATTAGTATGTAGAATATGGGCCTTTGTTTCAGGAAGAATGGGGGGTTATTAAAAGCCCTGCACAATTTTCCAAAGGAAATTCAGACTATTCACTTCCTCTTTTTCAGTTCTAGGCCCAATTAATTGTCCAAGTGTAGCATCCATTCAAGAGAGATGTGGTAATGGATGAGATCTTGGATTGGCCATCCAACTCCATGTTATAACCTTGACAAGATACATTTTTCATTCTCTTGGATTTTCCCATGTGGCCAAACGCTTTTGAGTGATAATGAATCTCATTTAGGAGGCATTGTATATTCCAAGATTTGATACAATCAGCACAATGTCATCCACAAACTGGTGCATCTAGCGGAGCACAGCCTCAGCTGGGAAGCATTCTTCTATTTGGGCTCTGTCCTAGACATGTGACACAAAAGTGGGGAAAACCTTTAGTGATTAAAGGTCTCTCTTTTATGCCTCATGTGATATTAATTAACCATAGGGTCATAGAACACAGTTGTCTCTGTGGTTGTATCTTTTAAGGATTCTTGTATAATTTTAGCATATGCACAAGGCAGCATTGTTAGGGGTAGCACGGGGCAGCATTTTGCTCTACTGAATCAAACACTTTTTTTCCAGTGGGATTTTGTATTTCCTGCATTTTTTCAATAAACTGAGTGATTGCAAAGGTGAGGTCTGCTGCAGAATATAATTTAGAAAACTTTCCTATTCTTATCTCAAACTTTTATCAGAGGTATCTGGGCCCAGATGATTCCAAAGAAAATGAGTGACTTTGCACAGTCCTCCCTCACTTAAATACTTGCATGTCATGGCATCATCTCCCTGAAGTCATGGTCTTCTTTGAGAATGAAGGACAAACAGCAGCCTCTGTGAGTGGAAAAGTTACTGCCCACTGGGGACCAAACTGAAACTGGCCAGTTGAGCAACATGGCTTCCTTCCCTCCTTTTCTTTTTCTTCCTTCCTTCCTTTCTTCCTTTCTCTCCCTTTCCTCCTTTCTCTACACTGAGTATCACACCCTTACCTGTGGATGCTCTGCACAAAGGGAATTTTAACTTTAATCTCTGAAACCTTTGGTACCTATTTGACCTAATCCCATGACTACTGCCAGTGCACAGTGAACTTGGGTTCAAATCTCACTCTGCTACTTCCTACCCATCTCTGCCTCTCTCAATCTGTTTCCAAATTGCTTAAATGCAGGTTTTGGATGAAATGACTTCGAAAGTTCCTTCTGTCACTGAATCTATTAACCCAGGATCCCCAATTTGTTTCCTTTCATCTCATTTTTGCTTCCTCCAATAGCACACCAGACGCTGGTAAGAAGAGATGAAATATGGTAGATCCACAGTCATTGATGGAGACAATAGTTTGTTATAGAAATCTCCCCCACCTTTCATCTGTTTGTTAGCCAATTTCCAATTTTATCCTTAAATGCTCTTGGGATGATTTGGATTAATTAGGCCTCTCATCAAGCTTGCTGTAAATTTATTAACCCTCTTACTACTTCTTTTTGTTTCATAAGGTGATATTGCTCATAATACCAATCTTCCTTTGCAAGATTTTACCATTGGGTTGATACTACAAATTGGCTGCCACATCTCTCTACTTGGCAAAAGACATCTACATCCATTGCTTTATGTCGTTCTTTCTTATGCATTTTTCAAGTAAACAGGCCCTTTTGCAATCTGACTTCTGACCCTGCCACTAGACTGAATCCACTCTTTTGACTTCCAATAATCTCTTCACTCCTAGATCCAATGAAAAAGGGAAATCTCTAGCCTATCCTAGGACTCAGGCACCTCAACTATAAACATGACGCACCCTTAAAAGAACTGATTGCAGCAAACGAAAATAGTTTTTGTTTTGTGAATCCCTTGACCAAAAAAGTATGATGTAAACCAAGGTAATTTAGTACAAGGTAATTTAATATTCTGCAAATAATTACCACTCAAAGCATCAATAATGAAAAGCCCTTAGATCATCACTGTGAACCCACAAGTGGTTTATGAATTACTACATGAACTACTACACTGCCTTAAACCAAGATTTTTAACCACTGATCCATAAGGTAGCCCCTCCAAGCAAATTCTGAGGCTCTGTAAATTTGGATGGAGAAAAAAATTCCAATTTATTTTCATTTACCTCCATATTATGGAGGTAATATTTCATTTACCTCCAACTTAAATTTAGCAGTTCCTTCCATTATTTAAAAGCATTATTCTGAGCAGGGAGCCACACACTTTAGCAGATTGCCAAAGGCACACAGGACGTACACACACAAAAAAAGGTCAAGAGCCCCCACCTTCATCCCAAGCTCCATCCACCAAACTAGTTAGCCTCAAGTAAAGCCCATCTGTCTCAAAAAGGGGCAGCCTCTCTCAACGGCGAATAGAGCACATGCCACCAGCAAGGCAATGCAATTAGTGATGAGATGAATTGGCTCTAATTATATTGTCATTAAGGTGGGTTTATAAAAAGTGTTAGGCCTGGGGCTAGCAATGTGTGTCAGGCCAGTAGTGAGAATAAATAAAATTAACATCTTGTACCCTGGGTACCACAGACCAAGTAGCTTGTGTTGGGAGGTTGACTGGAGTATATATATATATATTTTTTAATATTGCTATGCACTTGTAAAGTCTATGCAGTTTCTCTTTTCTGCTATCTCTCTGTTAGAGGACACAGGATCAAATTCTGGTTCCACTTTTTACTGCCGCCCTCCTATTAGATTGTAAGCTTCTTGAGGGCAAGATTCGTATTTCTGTCTTACATTGTATCCCAAATACTGGATAAAAAGCCTGAAACTTGATGAATGCTTGTTAATGATGAGAATAAAGATAATTTTGTATAATCATTTCACCTCTTCAACCTCTACTAACCCTAATCGTAAAATAATCAGATTGGACTAAATGATCTCTAGATCTCTTTTGGGGCCTTGTAGCCTCTGGTGATTCAATAGAAAGACCAGAGGAGTCAAATCACCATTTTGCCTTTTACAATCTGTGATGCCCTTGGGTGAGTCACTTAATCTTTCAGGACTTCAGGCAACTCTATCAAAGTATAAGTTATAGATGGTTATACATACATACATACATACATACATACATACATACACACACATACATACATACATACATATTATATATATATATATATGAAGGGAGTTCCCTGTTTGAATAAGAGTCAGAACCATTACAGTTATTATGATATATTTCTCTCACATTCTAATCCTTATCCATCCTTCAAGGAGGTAAGTAATTTGGAGTGAACCTGTAATTTTAATGGTATAGGGATCTCCCAGGTGAGAAAAGTTCCTCTACAAATGTAGGTAACCACCTACTCTGCAAGCTATAGTTTTAAAAAGCTACCCAGAATAGGGAGAAGCTAAGTGGTTTGTCCCAGGGTCTTAGTTCAAGTCAAAGGTGACACGTGAACCCAGGTCTTGCTGGCTTCAAGACTAACTCTCTATACAGCATTATACACATCCTTAAAGATTCACCTTAAATCTTCCAAAAGATTTTGTTGGTTCCCTTCTTCTTCACATAGAAACTCTCATACTGGGCAATCCAGCCAAACTGACCTCCTAATTCTTCACTAATGACTCCATTTCTCATTTCTGTGCCTTTGCCCTGACCATCCCCCATGCCTGGAATGCCCTCCCTACCTCTGCCTCAGAGAGTCCTTCTCTTCCTTTAAAATGCAGCTAAAGCACCACCTTCTACTTGAACTCTTTCCTGATTCACCACCGGCTCAGTCCTCTCTCCCAAACTGCCTTGCATGGAACTACTTGTTGCAGAGGTGTGAATATATTCGTGTTATATTTATGCTGTATGTTTTTAGATGTACTTGGTATCTCCCCAAGGTCAGGTCCTTGCTAGCTGGGGGAGTTTCATTCTCTGTCACATAGCTGGCACTTCATAACTGCTTGCTGATTAATTCATTGACCCCAGAGCTGATCTGGTCAGTCTGACTCACCTCAGAACTCTTATAGCACTTGGTTTGTCCCTCTTTCACTGCTCATCACAGGCTAACCTGGATCACAGGCATCTGTATTCATAATATTTCCACTTCTAGACTCTAAGCTCCATGAGGGGAAGGAGGGTCTTCATCACTGCAGAACCCGAGAATCAGTGACTCTCAGAACTGGAAAAGGGGCCTCAGCAGCCCAATCCACCAGTCCTGCTACAACATCACCACAAGGAGGGATATATCCCTGCTGGGAGGGAGAAGAAACTCAGGACCTTCAGAAGCAGCCCAGGTCACTCTGCGGTAGCAGCAGCTGCAATAGGGTAGTAGTAGTAGTAGTAGTAGTAGTAGTAGTAGTAGTAGTAGTAGTAGTAGTAGTAGTAGTAGTAGTAGTAGTAGTAGTAGAAGAAGAAGAAGAAGAAGAAGAAGCAGTAGCAGTAGTAGCAGCAGCAGCAGCAGCAGCAGCAGTAGCGGTAGTAGCAGTAGTATTGGTAGTAGTGGTAGTAGTGGCAGTGGTAGTAGTGGCAGTGGTGGTAGTGGTAGTGGTAGTAGTGGTGGTAGTAGTGGTGGTGGTGGGGGTGGTAGTAGTAGTAGTAGTAGTAGGAGGAGGAGGAGGAGGAGGAGTGGTGGTGATAGTAGTAGTAGCAGCAGCTGGCATTTATGCGGCCCTTATTTTTTTTTGCTTTTTTGGAGGGGGGAGGGCAGGGCAATTGGGGTTAAGTGACTTGCCCAAGGTCACACGGCTACTAAGTGTTAATCATCTGAGGCCAGATGTGAACTCAGGTCCTCCTGACTCCAGGGCCGGGGCTCTCTATTCACCGCACCACCTAGCTACCCTTATATAGCTCTTCAAAGTTGACAACACACTTTACAAATTTTGTCTGGTTTTATGCTCAGAAGTTGAAGAGTCAAGCTTAAGTTCAATGTGGAGAAAAACTCCCTAACAATGAAGCATCTAAGGGGTACAGTGGATAGAATTCTGGAATAAGGAAGACAAGTTCAAATTTGACTCTAGATATTTACTAGCTGGAGCAGTTGGGTAACATAGTGGATAGAGAGCCTGGCTTGGGCTCAAGAAGATTCATATTTGTGAGTTCAAAGCTGCCCTCAGGTACTTACTAGCTGTGTGACCCTGGACAAGTCACTTTACCCTGATTGCCTCAGTTTTCTCATCTGAAAAACGAGTTGGAGAAGGAAATGGCAAACCTCTCCAGTATCTCTGCCAAGAAAACTCCAAATGGGGTTATAAAGAGTCTGACCAACTGAACAAGCCAAGTGACCCTTGGTGAGGCACTTAGCTTCAGTTTCCTTATCAATAAAATGGGAATAATAATCTCACCTGGCTCTCAGGGTTGTTCTGTGGAATAGATGACATGGTATTTGTAAAATGCTTTGCAAGCATTTTTGTATTATATGAGTGTCAGTTATCATCATAATCATGATTAAGTCCAAATTTATCTTGTCCACAGAAATTTGAAAAAAAATCACAAGACTGTAGATTCAGAACTGAAAAGGAGATTGGAAACTTCACATCCAAACCTCTCAGTTTAAAAGAGAAAGAGCCCGAGGCCCTTAATCTCTTAATTTCATCCCAGGTGAAGTGCTTTACCTGGGATCATACAGGCAGCCAGCAATGAGGGGTTTGGTCCTCACTCACCTGACTCCAGATGGAGGCTTTTCTCCCCCAGGGCTCTCACTGCATGAGGGACTTTGCCAAATGCTTTGCTTAAAACCTAGACTAATTGTGGCAGGGCATTCACCCACAGAGCCTCCAACACAGAAATACTTCTTGAAACAATGAAACTATCATCAAGTTTCTCTTATCAAAGGGTCTATTTAAATCTGAAACATGCATTTTCCTTTCAATTATTTGCCAATTGAAATATGGATAGGTTTGACACTCCGGCCTCCCTCCTGGGGATAAGACTTAGTGACTTCCTCTCTTCTGGAACTTCCTGTTAAGTGAATTTGACACCTCAGTCAGGATTCCCTTGATGCCAAAGGAGCCCCAGCTGAGTTCCTGATTTCTTATGCTCAGTCAAAATCAGGTAAAAACAAATGAAACAACCAAAATACATGCACATCATTTAACTCTTTAGTGATTACATTAGTCTAAAATGTGCTTTTAAACAATGATTAAGCCCTTGATATGTCTGGTGCCCTATGTTGCACAAAGCAGCCCCGGCCCTCAAGAAGCTTACAGTCTATGGGAAAAGGTCAGGATGGATGCTAACATCTAATGCAGTTCAAGGCAAAAAGCAGGTACCAGGTTCCTACTATGTACGAGGCATGATGTGAAGGTAGTGGGGATACAAAGACCACACGAAGAGAACAGCTCCAGTCCCAAGGAGACATAATTGCTACTGGGCAGAAAGGCTTGTAAACATGAGTGCTTGAGGACAGAGGGGATGCTAATACAGAGAAGGAAGGAGAGATGGGGCTGTGGAAGGGCAAGATGGAAGAAGGAAGGGAAGGGTTGGCCATTTCCTCCTCCAGCTCATTTTACAGATGGGGAAACTGAGGCAAACTTGTTTGGGGTCACGCAGCTAGGAAGTATCTGAGGCTGGATTTGAACTCAGGAAGATGAGTCTTTCTGACTCCAAGCTTGGCACTCTATCCACTGAGCCACCTAGATGCTCAGAACTATACAGAGTGCCAGGTCTAGAATTAGGAAGACCTGAGTTCAAATCCTGTTTCTGATATTTACTAGCTGTGTGACCTTGGGCAAGTCACTTGGCTTCTGTTTGTCTCAGGTTCTTCACCTATAAAATGGGGATAATAATTGTATCCACCTTCCAGGAGTTTTCTGAGGATCAAATGACATGATATTTGTATAGGACAGCTCAGTGCCTAGCATAGAGTAAGCATTATATAAACATTAACTATTATAATTAAGATGGCGGGAGGAAATGGGGTGGGTTACGAAGAGATCTATGTAAAAACATAGGACAACAATCATTTTTTTTTATTTTAAGCTATCTAAAAATGAGATAGGTGCCATTACTGAAGGCCTTCAAGAAGAGGCCATCAATAGTAGGGAAAATGGGATCTTCTAGGTCCTTGGGTGGGGCCTTTTGACCAGGTCCAAGTTTTACATTACAAATCCTTTTGTGAAGGGGATTTGTTCTGGGAAGTCTGGATTCAGTCAAAGGGCCGCACCTGAGGACCTAGAGCAGTGGTTCTCAACCTTCCTGATGCCTTAACGCTTTAATACTCGTATGTGGGCGTATCTGCACATGGGTGGACCCGCCTGGAGATGGATAGAGGAGCGGTGTCTCGGTTCCTAAGACCATCAGAAATATAAGTTTTAGGCGACCCCTGTGTCCCCTGTGAAAGGGTCATTTGACCCCCAAAGGGGTTGCAACCCACAAGTTGAGAACCGCTCACCTGGAGGGTCATGTGTGACCTCAAGGCTGCAGGCTCCCCACCCCTGCAGATTGGAGGAATTCCCCATTCAGGTTCAAGTTTGACTAGATGACCCCTAACATCCTTCTACCTCTGAGATTTTGTAATCCTGACTCCTGAGTCTGGGAGCCAAGAATATCAGCAGTGGTTTGGAGGTCCGGAGTTCCATCTCTGAACCTTTGGGGCTCAAAGTAGGCTGCTTAGATCCAATGATAACCTCTTTGGAGACAGAGAGATCAATGGACCAGCCCATGCTCCTCCTGCCATTCTCCTCACTTGAAAAACCATGTTTCTGCATGAAGAACTTGGCTGCATATATTAGAGCTCCCAAGTAAGGCTTGCTTGGCCTCTGCTGAATCATATGTGTTTCTGATGGAAGCTAGAAAAATAAATATTTTCCATAGCTTGGCAAGCATAGTTCAAAAAGACATATAAGATTCATTAAGTGAGATGCTGTTTTCATATATTTGTTTTCCTGGTGATGCCAAATAGAGTATAAATGCTTTAATTCTTCCCTCACACTGACTTCTTAAATATAAAAGAAAAAAAAAGAAACAAGACCATTCCATTTGCCAGAAGATTGGTGCGTGCAGCCACACACACTTCATTTTAAGTATCTGTCCTTAACAAGTCACCTGTTATTGATTGTAATGGTGTGGATCCTAATGAAGGCATTTATATTCATATGGAGATAATCTCTGCTGCTACAGGTGCCCCGTGCATTGTACAGCTGCCTAATGAACCCTTAAAATAAAACGCCACCAACCTGAACCAAGTACGCTTCCCCTATAAAGGGGAGTCAATCAAACTTGCTGATAGGGGCCTGGGCATCCTGTGATGTTAAGAGGATGGCGCTTTTGGAGGCTTTCTTCGGGGAACTATCCATAGGAAAATGATGTTTCTCGTTTGTGATTGTATTACCATATGGAATCATTTTTCTAGATGGGAAGGTCATTCAATCTGATGAGCTCCTGAGCAGTGAAGGGGAGGCTTGGTTCAGCCACAGCACAGGACTTATTGAAATGATGATGCTGCCAATTTTTATGAGCCAATTTCTCCTTCACTCCATCACCATCTCCCTCCCCTCACTACTCACAAAGATCGAAGGTCAGGAAATATTGTGGAGGAAATTAAGCTGAATGGTCATTAGTCCGAGTGGGGAAGTTACACTGAAATGAAGACTCTCTGGGCCTAGTCAGTGAAGAGGGCAGAGAAGATGGAGTGTTAATCGTAAGAAGAGAATCAATCAGCCTCACTAGACAGTCTTCCAGAGCATTAGGACAGTCAGAAGCAGGGACGGTATCTTTGGAGGACAAATCTTTGTGTTCTGGGTTTTCTGTCCATTCCTTAAACCTCAGGGAAAATAAAATGGACTGTTTCCTGGAGGAGTGAGTTCCCCATCATTAGAGAACTTCCTCCATGCCAAAGAGTCATGACTTGCTTTGGTAAGTGGACAGCTCTCCCATAATTCCAGACTATACACTCTTAGGACCTCACTTTGAGCCTGGCACAAGGAATGTGGAGAATCTCCAGTTTCCTTCAATACACCACTCAGATGGATCTTGTTTGGCCCCCTCTCCAAATATATTAGGCCTCTATCCCTCCTGAAATTACTTTGCATTGAGAAGTAGCGATGAGAAAGGCTTGGATAGGAGTCCCAGTACCGTTGTTTAAGGGGGCACCTGGGTGGTCCAGTAGATAAGAATTCAGAGCCTGGAGCCAGGAAGACCCATCTTTATGAGTTCAAATCTGGACTCGGATGCTTACTGGCTGTGTGACCCGGAGCAAATCAATTCACCCTGTTTGCCTCAGTTTCCTCATCTGGAAAATGGGCTAGAGAAGAAAATGGCGAATCACTCCAGTATCTTTGGCAATAAAACTCCAAATGGGCTCATGAAGAGTTGGACACAACTGAACAATAACCATTGTTTAATATCTTTGTTACTTGGGACAAATCACTTAACCTCTTTTGGTTTCAGGTATTTTTTTCATCTGTATGTAGTGGCCATACACACACATACATGAGACAAGGAAAAAGAGGAGATCCATGATAGAGGCCTGGACCAGGTGAGTTGCCCCAACAATGCAGATCCAAATCAGAAATGAAATACGTGTGTCCCGGTCCTACAAAGGGCTTTTAGCTTTGAAAACAGTATAATTAAAGTAGTGGAGTATTGTTTCATGTTTTAAGTTTTCATGTTCACTGGAGTTTATGGAGGAAGGGAAATGACATGGTCAGATCTGGGCTTAACAAAGGGCAGTCTGACAGCTGAGTGGAGGCCGGATTAGCATAGGGAGGGCACTGAGGTAGGGAGAGATATTGGTAGCAAGCTATTGCAACTGTGGGTGGGATAAGGACCTGCCCTAGGGAGGAAGAAATGTCCAAGGAAAGAAGGGGCATATGTAAGAAATGACATAAAGGTCAAATCAAGAAACCTTGGCCAGAAAGTGGATATGGGGTGGGATAATGGTAAGGGAATTTAAAGATCTTCCCTGCCCCTTAAATCAGACTCACTTGGAGCCCAACAAGAGAAGCTTGCTTAGGGGAGGGCTTGTTTTCCAGAAAGTCACACCTTTTCTTACTTTGTAATTAGGCAATGGGTAATGAAAGTTTTGATGTCTTCTGACCCTGGAGAAGGAGATAGATAGATCGATAGATGGATATAGAGATAGATAGATGGATAGATGGATAGACAGATCAATCGATAGATAGATAGATGGACATAGAGATAAATAGATGGATGGCTGGATGGATAGATGGATAGATAGATGGATGGATGGATGGATAGATAGACGGATAGATAGATAGGCAGGCAGACAGACAGACAGATGGATAGAGAGATAGATAATAGATACATACATACATATGTGTGTATGTGTGTACATATATAAACATATATATGTATATGTAGGATCTGTGGTTTAGGGACATGAAATTCTGTCCAAGGTTACTCAGCTTTCTAGCCACAGAACTGGGGATAGAAGTCTGATCTCTCAAATGCCAATTCTCTGTAGAGGCAGGGTGGGGGTAATGGAAGGAAGGCTCGACCTAGAAGCAGGAGGACCCGGGTTTGAATCCTACCTGACTCTGACTAGTCCTGTGCAAGTCATTTAACCACTTTAGGCTTCATTTTCCTCATCTGTAAAATGGGGATTAAAATTGCACCTCATCCATCCAAATAAGAAAATGTCTGAAAAGTGTTTTGCAAACCTTAAAGCATAGTATAAACTCTAGCTATTATTATTATTAAACCCTTTGATGCAATCTTGGGGTATAGTATAGAACATTGGGGAGAGGAAGAAGTTACAGACCTGTCTAGACTTTGCCATCTCAAAGCTTAGCATAGAGAGCTCAATTAATGCTTGTTGACATGACTTGGCTTGGCTTAACCACCATTTTACTCTGGCTCCCAGGTTAATCCTTGTTCATTGCATTTCCCTGCTGGGTATGGATAGAATCAGCCAACCTTCTTTCAGGCTACTTACTCAACAAGGTTGGACTGAATCCCCAAATCTCTGAATATTTCAAAGCCAGGATGGTGTTTTGTTGATGGACCCAAATTAGCAATTTATTGAAGGATTCCCTGGTGATTACTACTTGGAGTTTTTCATTGTTTACTGCAGCATCCTCTGAAAACCTGTTTTCCCCGTGCGTCTTCCTCGTCCACTTTGATTTATCACAAGAAATCTCTCTATATTACGTTAGTCAGCGCTCTTTGAGAGTCGTGTTTTGTTGGTGAAATTCTTCTCTGCTAAAGTGAAGGAATGAACCTACAGGGAGCAGGGTGGACAAGCATCTTTGCAGGCAGTGAAACAAATGAGCAAAGCCATCTGTCAACCTCAGCATCCCGAGATGACCAGAAGGCCTCTGGCTCTGGAGAATAATAAGAGAGAATGGTAGCAAATTTACACTATTCTTCATTTCCCCCCTGAAGCCATCAGGAGGCTTGAGTTGGCTGCTACCCCGACTTTCATTCCTCATTCTCATCTCTGTTACCAGGATACTTAACGCTTGAAGGCAACACCTTTTCGTGATCTGGCATCTGGGTGGCCATCCGCAATTAGACAGAAGCCATAAATGTATGAAGCCTGGAGTGGCTTATTTTACTGGAGATGATAAGAGTCAAATCAGTTAGCCACATCACTAAATTAAGGTCCACACAATCTGCTAAAAATTCCTTTGCCTTTTTGTTAATCAGTACTCTATCTATATTTTAACAAAAGAACTCCTAAGAGTCAGGGAAGAAAAAAGGCAACACGCCTACTAGCAACACCTGTGGACTGGAAAAGATTTGGAGAGGTCATCTGATCCATGCCTCTGCTCTTAGGAACAATAGAATCTACGCTTCTTGAAGGCAGGGGCTGTTTTAATTTTTGTCTTTGTATTGCCAATACCTTGAACTGAATAGGACCTTTCCCATGTTGGCTGACTAGAAATGAATTCATCATATGTAAGTAAACAATCAATCAACATCATTCAGTGCCCACTGGTTGCAAGGAATTGTGCTAGGTTTCCGGGTTACAAGAAAAAAATAAAACCATCACTGCCTTCAAGTAACTTACATTCTATCCAAGGAGACAATGTGTGCATGTGTAAGTTGATATCTATACACACAAGATAAAAACGCAAGGTCATTTGGCTTCAGGGATCAAGAAAGGCTTTATACAGGCACCAGCATTTGAACTGAGTACTTCCACGGATGCTCATTCAACTTTTTTAAGGGGTACTGAATTTCTGAAAGGCAAAGATAAGGAAGAAAGATGTTCTAGGCCTCCAAGATAAATATCCTTTCTCTTCTGGAAGATCAGATTTGGAGCAGGGAGTGGCCTTAGAGGTCATCAAGCCTAACTAAGCCTAGAAACAGAGGCCCAGAAAGACCCAGCTAATAAATGTCTGCAGAGGGATTCAAACCCAGGTCTTCCTGACTCCAAGTCCAAAACTCTCTCCTTGTATGGGTCCATCAGAATAGAGCACCTCCTAGGATCGAGTCTCTGTCCAGTCCAATCCTGTCATAATGCAGGCCAACCACGTCTACAGAGCTGGCTACTGGCAGACCCTGCAGATGGCCACACTGCTTAAAACCTGAAGCTGTGATTCACGTTTGTCTTTAGTCTCTCCTTCTCTGGACTGAACAAACCCAGAACCTCAGGGAATGGCTCAGAGCATGAAGGAATGTTACAGCTGGAAGCAACATTTGAGATAATGATGGTTGCCTTCTCGACAGCACTTTCAAGGTGGGCTGAGATGATTCACGAGCTGGTAGTTTTTTCCTCATTGGAAGTTGGGGGTTTTCCCTCATTGGAGAACTTCAAGCAAAGACTTGATGACTATTTGGGACATAAGGATTCTTATTCAGCTCTGGGCTGGAATAGAAGCATGAGGGTCCCCCCCCCCAGCTCTTAGCCTCTGTGCTGGTTGCTAAAGCACAGCCCTCACAGCCTGGGGAGGTAGGCAGGGCAAGCATCAGGATACCGACTTTATCATGAGGAAGCTGAGGTTGAGGGAAGTTTGTCCAACATCCCATGAGCAGAAAGGAACAGAGGTGAAATTTGGACCTTCTCATTCTAAGATTTGTCCAGTTACCATGGCTGCTATAGATTGTCATAGAAACCTCCTGCTTTGCCTTTTCCTGAGTACAGGTGACATAAATAATCCATAGATGCTAATTCAACTTTCCATTCAATGTCCAGGATGGAGAACTTCCAGATCTTTCCCTAAGGTTGCCTAGGAAAATTGGGGTGGAAAGGTGGGGGAGGGCATTTCTGAGTTCTTCAGTTCCAATTAGAGTTTTACAAAAATGGAAACTTAGTTAATGCATGAAAGGAATGTTTCAGGGAAAGATGGTGTCCCTAACCCAGGTCAGTCTGTCTAACTTGGTAGCCTGTAGTATCTGCCTCCTCTTTTTCCCATTGTGTGTGTGGGGAGGGACAGAGAGGGGGGGAAGAGAGAGAGAGAGAGAGAGAGAGAGAGAGAGAGGGAGGGACAGAGAGAGGGAGAGAGAGAGAGAGAGAGAGAGAGAGAGAGAGAGAGAGAGAGAACAGAAAAAGAAGGGGGAAAGAGGAAGAAAATTAAGGGAAGAAAGGGTAAGGAGAAAGGGCAGGAAGGAAGAGAAGGGGGGAGGAGGAGGAGGAGGAGGAGGATGACAACAATGACGATGATGATGACAATGACAATGGCAGTGGTGATGGTGATGATAGCAGTTAACACTTATATAGTACTTGCTACATGTCAGGTACTGTGCTGAGAACTTTACACTGTTATATTATTTGATCCCCACAACAGCCCTGGGAGGTAGATGCTTTATTATTATCCCCATTTTACAGATGAGGAAACAAAAACAAAAGTTAAGTGACTTACCCAGGGTCACAACAGCAAGTAAGTATTTGATGCCAGATTTGAACTCAGGTCTTCCTAACTTAAGGACATGCAATCTTTCTCCTGTACCACCTCAGGTAGGAAGGGGAAGGGAAATAAGAAGGAGTAGAGGGAGGAAGGAGGGAATGAAGGAAGCTTCTCATTCTGACCTTTGCCTTTGTTAACTTTGAAATTCAGAGCAGAGCTCCAAGCTTACTCAAGCAAAGTAACCTCCTCTGGATGGTGATATAATGAAAGAAACTTTGGATCTAGATTTCAAGGATTTGGATTCAAAACCTGACTTAGCTATGACCTTCTGGAAGACCCTGAGCAAGTCACTTCCCTCTCTGGGTTTTAAGTCTCCCAGTCTATCAGATGAAGATGACAGGCAATGTTTAAAGTTCTTAGATTCTCTCAGTCATTATGTTATAGTGGGAAAAGTACCAGATTTGGAATCAAAGGACCTAGGTTCAAATCCTGGATCTATCATCTACAACCTATGTAACATTGAGCAAGTTGCTTAAACTCACAGGTATCTTGTCTTGCTCATACTTAAATCGAGGGGCTTTGACCCCACTCCTGAAACCCAGAGACATCTCCCCAACTGTCTTATTAAACATTTCAAATTGACAGAGGCATCTCAAACTCAGCACATTCAAAATAGAATTCATATCTTTTCCCCGGACCCCCAGCCCTGTTCCAAACTCCCCTATTGTTATCAAGGGTACCACTATCTAGCAACTCGGGTCCCCTTCTGCCCTTTCCCTCCCTCCCTCTCTTCTTCTTTCCTTCCTTCCTTGTCCTCCTGCACTCATTCTCACAAATCTCAGATATCTAATCAATTGCCAAATCTTGTCCATTCTCTTTCCACAGCATCTCTTGCATGGGTCCCCCTCTCTTCCCCCACACTCCAGGTAAGACCTTCATCACATCTCACCTGGGTCACTTCAGTAACCTGCCTGCTTCAAGCATCTCCCTGCTGTAATCCACCATCCACCCAGCTGCCAAAGTCATTCCCCTTAAGCTCAGGTCTAACCATGTTACCATTGGGCTCAACAAATGCCTGTGGTTCTCTGTTACCTCAAAGATCCTCTCTGCTCCATTGAAAGCTCTTTTAAAGCTATCCCCTACATATGGAATATAATCCTTTCTCACAACCACCCCTTCAAATATTGAGTTGCCTTCAAATCTCAGTTTAAACATTACATTCTACGTGAAGCTTGTCATGATTCACCCCACTTGCCAACCCATAACTATCTTGTATCCATTTTGTATGTATCATGTATAATCATATATGTATGTAAGTTGTATGAAGAGGACAGCTAAGTGGTACAGTGGATAGAGTGCCAGTCCTGGAAGTAAAAAGACTTGAGTTCAAATCCAGCCTTAGACATTTACAAGCTGTGTTACCCTGGGCAAGTCACTTCATCCTGTTTGCCTCTATTTCCTCATCTGCAAAAATTTCCTCATCTGGAGAAGGAAATGACAAACCCCTCTAGTATCTGTGTCAAGAAAATCCAAGGGATGGCTAGGTGGCACAGTGAATAGAGCGTCAGCCTTGGAGTCAGGAGGACCTGAGTTCAAATGCAGCTTCAGACACTTACCAGCTGTGTGACCTTGGGCAAGTCACTTAACCTCAATTGTCCTGCCTTCCCCCCTCCAAAAAAACAAAAATAAAACCCAAATGGGGTCACAAAGAATCAGACATGACTGAAACAACCCAACGACTACACATTGTATGTATGTGTATGTGTGCATGTGTGTGTATATACATGTAGGTGTCACTACCATTAGAATGAGAAATCCTTGAGGATGGAGGCTATTTTGTTTTTAATCTTTGCATCCCCAGGTATCAGCACACTGCCTAGCACACAGTAAGTGCTTAATAAATGCTTGCTGATTGACTGATCGAATTCTTTCAGCCCCAAATCAATGATCTTATGATGCTATGATTTTGTGATTCTGACTAGGGGACCTATAAAGCAATGACTATGGAACAGCATGACAGTCAATAGAGTACTGAATCAGAAAGACCCAAGTTCAAATCCTGCCTCAGACACTTAACTATGAGATTCCCCAGAAAAGTATTTTAACTTCTTTGTGTCTCAGTTTTCACATCAGTAAAATGGGGTAAAGGACACCTTGTTCACAAGGTCATCATGAGACTCAAATGAGAAATTCCACTAGGACAAAAACTGCTTTACAAATTGGAGAGCGCTGGACAGACAGAATGTGAGAACTTATAAGCTCTTGAGGGTATGAGTTATGAACTCAGTTTCTTCTATTGCCTCAGTTTCTTCATCTGTAAAACTAACTGGAGAAAGAAACAGCAAGCCAGCCCAGTACCTCTACCAGGAAAACCCCAAATGGGGTCATAAAAAGCTGGATGAGACTGAAACAACTGAGAGACCCTATGAACTCAGAGTGTCTGGGGACAGGGAGCCCAGCACCCACCTTTCTGAGTGATGAGCTCCATAGCAAACACAGTCTGTCCCAGAATGCCCTGCTCCTTCAGATGCACCAGCGCATTATCAGTCACCATCTTACAAATATCCTAAGGCTGGACTTGGTGAGCCCTGGCTGATGGAATATGACAGACCGTCCATCCCACAGGCATCCAATGACTGCGGGGCAAAGCTGTTCCAGAGGCTATGAAATACTGGGTTTTGAATGCAGCCTGGTTCCTTGATGTATGGTTTTCTTAGAGAATGGAAACTTTAAGATAATGGGAAGGGTGGGGGAGGGACAGGAGATCACCGGTGGAAGGGACCTGGGAGTGGATGAAAGCTGGATAGCTCCTCCCTGCCAAGCTCGGAACAAACCTTGGGAGGATGGGTAATTTCATGCCGTTTCCATGGTTCCCAGTCCTCTCTGCCTTTGTGGCCGCCCTCACTAGGTACCAAGGGCTTCGTGGAGAGCAGAGCAGGAACGGTAGCCAGCTCTGCCCACGGATCCTCCCCCACCCCCACCCCCTAACGCAGTTTGGCTCAGGTACCAAAGCAGAACACCATTACCAGAAGGTGGGAAAGGATAGAAATAAGATGGTTATTTGGGCTGCTAAAAAGAAAGAGAATAAGGCCAGATTCTAAGGGGCTAGTCTGCAAGCATCTGCTACATTTGCTCCCAGACACTACGTGGAGTGAAATCACTGCTAATACCAAGGGCATGACAGATACAAATTAGGGTCATAGAATGTTAGGATAGAAAAGAGAAAGTTATATGGGCCTAGGAGACATGGAATGTCAAAATACAGAATGTCAGAGCTGGGAGGAGCCTTAGCTTTGTTAGCCCTGAGAGGTATCTTAGAACATAGAATATGAGAACTTGAAGAGAGTGAAGATCTGAGACTGTCAGAGGTGTGGAAAGGATCTTAGAACACAGAATGTCAGAGCTGGGAGGGCCCTTAGAACACAGAAGGTCAGAGCTGGCAGGGACCTAGAACAGAGAATGTCAGAGGTGGGAGGGGCCTTAGAACACAGTTGTTATCCCTGAGATGTATCTTGGAACATAGAATATGAGAGCCTGACAAGAGTGAAGAACAGAGAAGATCAGAGTTGTCAAGGATCTTAGAACCTAAAATATGAGAGCTAGGAAGATCCTTAGAACAGAGAATTTCAGAGGTGTGGCAAGGATGTTAGAACGCAAAATGTCACAAGTGGGAGGGACCTTAGAACCTAAAATGTCAGAGCTAGGAAGAAACTTAGAGTAGAGACAGAGCTGGGATGGGCCTCAGAACACAGACTGTCAGAATTCAAAACAAACCAAAAGATGATCTGAAGCCCAATTTCTAGGAACAGACAGCCATGTTATCTGTTTCTTTCCTTGAGGTCCTATTCTCAAATTTCAGTCTCCCCATCTGTGAAATGGGGATGATAACTACTTACTGTAGCATCATCAGAATTGTTTCAAGGATTGAAGAGACTGTGCACCAGCAGTCATTTGGAATCATGAAGCATTCTCTAAAGGGAAGACCTTTCATTCCTCTTCCTTAATCCCTCCCCAGCTGGGTTGTGTGTCTATGTGAGTTTCTTTTTCCTATCACTGATACAAGTAGATAAATGGCCCTTTACCATCTCCATTCCTCTAAGTCTTAGCTGCCCTTCTCTATCTGCCTGGGTTGTTCTCTCTTAGTGATAAAACACTGTAGGCTATTTGAGAGACCAGAGAGAGGGTGGGCCAGCTTCCCCATGCTGCCTGGACGCCAAGGTAGCTACAGAGGGAGGGCATAGTCCATTCCGGGAAGGGAAGCCTCAGAAGTTCAGAGCAGTGTGCAGAATCCGCAGAGCCTCCTCTGCTCACATGTACTTGACAGACTCTGTCTCCCTCTCCTGGATCCTCTCAAAGAAGCGCGTAAGTAAGGAAATGCAGAAAGCCTCTGTGGAGCCCAGCTTCAGGGACCCTCTTGGACCATCACACCCTCAGCTCAGTGGGTGATACAAAAAGTAACAGCTTCTACCAGATGACTCAGGATATTGGTTTGTTGGGGGCTTTTTGAAGGCTGTCGTTGAAAGCTTCCTAGGGCAATTTTTTTTAAATCCTAAGTACAGACTTTAGAGTCGAGCCCTAAGCCACGGTAATTGTCCCTGTAAATCCTAGATCTAGCCCCAAAGACAAAACGTCTCTGTTAAGAAATCAAGGGA
This sequence comes from Pseudocheirus occidentalis, assembly GCA_028646575.1. Classification (NCBI taxonomy): domain Eukaryota; kingdom Metazoa; phylum Chordata; class Mammalia; order Diprotodontia; family Pseudocheiridae; genus Pseudocheirus; species Pseudocheirus occidentalis. The sequence continues at coordinate 35,022,552 of CM053596.1, read as the reverse complement.
GCAGGAATGGCAAAGACTAAGGGGACCTTGGAGAGGTTTGTTCTGAGATTAAAGAGACAGTTGTCAAGAGTCTGCCCTTGTTGGCTTCAATGAGACACTTTCCATTAGAGGAAATCACTGCTTTAGGGAAGAAACAACATTAAAGCACAAACAGACAGAGAGACAGAATGGGGGGGAAGATAGAAAGAAAGGGGGGAAAGACAGAGGGAGGAGGGGAGACAGGCAGAGAGGGGAAAAGGGAATGGGAGAAGGAAAGAGGGTGAGAGAAACAGAGGAGGGAGGGAGAGAGACAGAAGAATAGAAAGACAGAGAAAAGAGGAGAGAAAGAAAGGAGGAGAGAAGAGAGGGGCAGACAGGCAGAGAGGGAGGGAAAGGAAAGGAGAGGGAAAAGAGTGAGAGAAGGAGAGGAGAGAAGGAGAGAGACAAAGGAGTGGAAAGACAGAGAGGAGAGAAAGAAAGAGAGGAGGAGAGAAGAGAGGGGTGACAGGCAGAGAGGGGGAAAGGGAAAAGGAGAGGAGAGGAGAGAGACAGAGACAGGAGTGTAAAGATAGAAGAGGAAAGAAAGAGAGGAGGAGAGAAGAGAGGGGGGAGACAGGCAGAGAGGGGAAAGGGAAAGAGAGAGTGAAAGAGGGTAAGATAACAAGGAAGGAGGGGGTAAGAAAGACAAGAAGGGGAAAAGACAAAGAAAAGGGGAGAGAGAAGAGAGAATTGTGTTAGAAGGCTCTCTGCTATTTACTGCCTATGTGACTATGGTTCTGTTATTTATTTAGCCTTTCTGGGCCTCAATATCTATAAATCAGTCAGCCAGTCCATAAACATTAAGAAACATCTAACACCTACTATGTGCCAGAAATTGTGCTAAACCCTGAGAATACATGCAAACACACACACACACACACACACACACACACACACACACACTAAGACAGCTCCTGCTAGACTGTGGCATCTCAAAGTCCCTCCCAGCTTTGTGTTCCTCTGATTCTAGATTTAGATAGAGATATAGGGATGTTTTGATCAGGACCTGTCCAGAAATTTCATCACTATGAGAAATTTGTGATGTGGAAATTGCCTCTGTGGCACCACCCCCTCCTCAGTGCAGGTTGCTAACTCTCCTGTAATTCATGTTTGGATCAGATATATTGCTAGTACTTATCAGAGACAGAACCTGAACCCAGGTCTTTCTGACTCCCCAGCTGGCTCTCTCCCCACCACATTATGTGGCCTCTCATTCTATACAACAAAGAATAGATTGCAGCTAGCTGGAAACAAAGTCAATGCCCATCAATTGAGGAATGGCTAAACAAATTGTGTTACATGAATGTAATGGAATATTACTGTGATCTAAAAAATATATGATGAATACAGAGAACCATGGGAAGATCTACATGAACTGATTGCAGAAAAAAGGAAGCCAAGCCAAGGAAACATTCTATAGTAATTATAACAATGCAACATGACAGCATGATGACCTGCCAAAAACTCAAACATGAATGTAACAAAATTATAAAGACCAAGAAAGACTCAAATAAACAGAGATGAGACAATACCCTGAATTTACCTCACTGTGTGGGTAGGAGGTCCATAAGAACCACATATCGTACATGTTTTCTGACTTTTTTCAATGTATTGATTATTGATGCTGGCTTTTTTTCCCCTCTAAGAAAATATATTCTCTGTCATATGGGATGGCTCTCTGAGAAAGTCTGTCAAAAGTCTACCCTTTTGGAAAGGGAAAGGGAGAAATATGTGGGGTATTGTGGCAATGTAAGAAACAGGAAGTGTTGATATAATTTTATTATAATTTCTTAAATTTAAAAACACATCACAAAATCACTGATTTTTAGAGCCGGGAAGGGACCTCAGAAGCCATGCTGTCCAAAAGATGTCTATTTGGAAGACTCTTCTAAACCATTCCTAGCCAGGGCCTGTCTAACTTCTGTTTGAAGACATCTCACAAAAGGAAGGAAGCCCCTCTGCCTCCTAAGGCAACCAGTTCAACTTGGGGATCACTCTCATTGTCATGAAGTCTTTGCTGCTGTTGACATCAAGCCTAAACTTGTATCCATTCAACATCTGCCATTTATTGTTCTGACCCGTAGGACTAAACAGAACAAAGCAACACCTTCTTAACATCTCTCAAATACACCCCCCTTCTATTCCCTGATACTGCTACCATCCTGATGCAGGCTCTCATCACCTCCCACTTGGACTGCTCAGTAGCTGGTCAGTCTCCCTAATCCCCTTCCTCCACTCAGCAACCAAAGTTACCTTCCTTAAGAGTAGGTCTGACCATGTCACTCCCTTCTCCAACACCAATGAACTAGTGACTCCCAATTACCTCCAGTATCAAATAGAAAACCCTCTGGCTTTTAAAGCCCTTCATAACCTGGACCTTTTCTGTCTTTCCAGTTCCTTATACCTTACTACTCTTCAAATACATTGTGAGCCAGTGACACTGGCCTCTTTGCTCTTTCTGGCATGAGAAACTATATCTCTTGCCTTCTTTTACTTTTACCAGGTGTCACCTATGCCTGGAATTCTCTCCCTCCCTAGCTTCTCTGGTTTCCTTCAAGTTTCAGCTTTAAAAAACACTCCTGAAAGAAACTTTTCTGATGTCCCTAAATGCTAATTCCTTCCCTCTGTTGATTATCTCCAATTTATCCAAATTGTCCAATTTATTTCCAATTTATTATGTCTCTTGTACTTACAGGATTGTTTGCATGTTGTCTCCCACATTGAACTGTGAGTTCCTTGAGGGCAAAGACCGTCTATTACCTTTCTTTGGATTTCCAGCACTTAGCACAATGCCTGGTACACAGTAGGTACTTAATAAATGCTTGTTGACTTGTCTTCCACTGGAAATCAGTTCTTGAAGATAGCTACTTTATTTCAATTCTTCACCTCTCTGAAGCCTTCTCTTTTCTCAAATAAACATCCCTAGCTTCTCCACTTTATCCCGACCCCCTTCATCATTCTTGTCTCTCTCCTCTGAACACTGTGTTCCATATCCTTCCTAAAATGTCATGCCCCAAGCTGAGAACAGTACTATAGGTATGCCCAGGCCAGGCTAGAGAACACTGAGTACAAAACGTTATCAGTCTCTAAGATGTTAACATAGCCTCACAATTCTATGGCATTTGATACAGGATCACAGAATTTCAAACCAGCAGGGACTCAGAGGTCATCTAGTCTAACTTCTTCATTTTATAGAAGAGAAAAATGAATGAAAACCATCCTGATTAAAATTTGCAGGATACCAGCCTCACAATAACCCCATGAGGTAGACGGTAGAGAATTTGCTCGAGAAACATAGACATGGAATTGGAACCAGGCAATCTAAAGTCAATTCAGTAAACCTTTGTTCAATGCCTGCTCAACAAAAAAGGGCCCAACCCTGGGCTAGATGTCATTGGCGACACACTATAAAAATAAAACACTCCTCACCTTCATGGAGCCTACAAGGTAATTGGAAAATAATGGTGATGAGACAATCAGAGAATATTCCAAAACTGCACAGACGTAATTTTCATCTGACCAGTGTTGGTTCTCAAGAATAGCATTGATGCATAATAACCATCATAATATATTTGCAACCCGACCATAAAGTCTTGAAACCTCACTGTCATTGCATTTATGACAACGTTCTTGTAGAATTAACTGCCCCCTATAATGTTGTCTCACCTGACATGATTTTTTTTACAAAACCAATTAGTAACATTAGACAAAGTCCGTCTGTATACAATCGAGTGTTAAATTACATGGTACTTCAGAGAGGCCGTCGGAGGACGGACACAGTAGCACCCTGGTTTTGAAGCTACAAACTGATCCAACTGCTCTGGAAAACATTTGAAAACATCCCCCAGAATTCGCTTAATGAATCCTTTTCACGCAGGCATGCTGCTTTTAGACATATATCCCCATAGAAGTCAAGGAAAGAAACAAAGGACCCATATGTGCAATAATATTTGTAGTGATGCTTTTGATCATAGAAGAGAGCTGGAATCAAAAATTCCTCAGTCTATCAGGTGAGGAATGGCTGAAAAATTAGAGTATATGAATGGAATGGAATTCTGTATAATAAGAAATGATGACTATAAAGGATTCAGAGAAACATGGGAAGACTTGTACAACCTGACACAGGGTGAAATAAGTAGAACCAATAGAATGATACGTATCCTGACTACAATAAGATAAGAGGAAATGCCTTTGAAAGACCTGAGAAGTCTGATCAAAGCAATGACCAGTCAAGACTTCAAAAGACTCATGGTGAAATAATCAGAAGTAGTAGACTAGAGATACAGAAGGAGGGATGCCTTCTCTAAGAGAGATAAATGTTATATAAGGTCATTTACTACAGCAGTTGGACTGAAAGTAACTTCATAGATGCTGGGTCATTCATTGGGTTGAGTGTCCACTGATGTTATTCCTATCCCCCTGAGGAAGAAGCAGCAACAGGGGTGATTCTGACCATATCATAGATTCCATTGTCTCCTGAGAGGGTCTCCCTGTTCTTTTACAAGAAAGAGCTTTCTGAAATTAAAACTAGATACTTGAAAGTTGCTTTGTAGCTGAAGTCCTAAAGAAAGGAGGAGAGAAAGCAGAAATAATGACCTGATGCATGAATTCTTCATGAGAAATGCTGAGTGAAAGACTTCCTGACCACTTCTGGCTTTCAACAATGAAACCCAATTCAACAACTATTTATTAAGCCCCTATTATGTGCCAGGCATTTAGACTGATTCGACGTAGCTGTTGTCCTTCATTTTCGAAGAGGACCAAAATGACATCACTATGCTAGAGTCAAGTTTCGGTGTGTCCAAGTGCGACTGATCAGACCAATATGAGATTGGAATGTTCTACCCCCAGGCTGGGCACAAATAGTCTGCGTGAACATTTGGGGAAGAGACATTGAGGCTATAAGGATGACAGGGACCAAAAAGAATCAATCCATCATTTATCCGGGATTTATTATCTAGCATTTATTAAATGCCTATTATGCGCCAACCACTGCGCTAGGCACTGGAGCTATAAGGACAATAACAAAATCAATCATTCAGTCAATAAGCAGAATTTATCAGTTTGAGGAAACTTCCTCTACTAGTGAAGATTCTACTAGTCTACAATGAAAAGTCTTAAGAGATTTGCCTTACCCAGGGTCACAGTCCCTCCAAGGCACTTCAAGGTCAGCCTGCTACCCATTGTGACACAAAGGAGTAGATAGAAAGTACTGGCCATAAGTTGAGAAGCATAACTAGGGTGGTGCTCTGGTGTGCTGAGAGTAACTGACATCACAGGTATACCTCAGCTTGTTCCCCTCTGTAGGGCACCTAGGCTCCTTTGCCCAGATCCTACCTGCCAATCATGAAGGTACCATCACTATGGTACCCTTCTTCTGGAGTCCTCCTTCCCCCACTGTCTCATACCCCTGCCATTGTCTCAACCACTCACCTGGAAATTGGGGAACTACAGGTCAGGGGTGGAGAATAATCAGCTAAACCAAAGAATCTCTGGCTTGACTCTCTTGGGGACAGGGTGCCCCATCTCCTGACAACCACCATTCAGCTGAGTCTGCACCAGGGTCTAGTACTCTTACTTACAACCCTATGTAACCCCCAACCCTACTGAGTCAGTATAGGTCATTTCCTAGAGCAAGTGACAGACTTAGAAAGCTTTATAGATGGAAAAGACCTTAAAAGACTTAGGAATAGTGGAATTTTGGGCTAGAATGGACTTTCAGGATCATTTAGTTCAGTTTCCCTACTCCATGACTTTGCATGGGCTACACCGGGGGTGAGGAACCTAAGACCAAAAGGACAACATAGAGGGCCACACATAGCCTCAAGGTTGCAGGTTCCCCATCCCTGGGCTATAATACATGCCTGGAATGATCATCCTTTTCATCTCCATCTTCTGGCTACCCGGTAAGTGTCTGTGGCTAGATTTGAGCTCAGGTTTTCCTGACTCTGGGACCAGCTCTCTGCCCACTGAGTCATCCAGCTTCTCCTATCCAGTTAAATAAATGCCTGTTATTTAACTGAACAATTGAAAGAGTGAATAAAAATCATTTGAGGTTGGTTGTATGGTATTCCAGTATAAACTTCTTGAAGTCACAGAGCATTTCATTTTTATCTCTCTAGCTCAAGCATCTTGCATACAGTAGGTGCTTAATAAATTGCAGATGACACAATTCCAAAAGACCAAAGGTGAAGCATGCTAGTGACTTTGTGACAATGAGGTGATGTATTCCAAATGCAGAATGGGGCATACATTTTTGGACAAGACCACAGTCCATAAGGGAATTGTCTTAGCCTGACTGCGTGTTTGCTATGAAAATTTCCTTTTTTTCTTTTTTTTTTCTTCTTTTTTGGGGGGTGAGGAGATTTGTGAAAAGTGGAAGGAAAGGAAAAAAGAGAAAATAAATGCATGTTAATTGAAAAAAATGACAAAATAATTTTTAAATAAAAAAATTTGGATTTATTGGAGTTTAATTCCACTTCAGAATTAGACTCAATGGCTTCTGAGATCCCTTCCAGTTTAAATCTATGTTAAGAGCCTATGAGGGAAAATTGAGAGGGAACATTAGTGTGCAATTCATGAGCTGGACCACGAGAGGCCAGCCTAACTACACAAACCTTTCAAGGTCACACATAACAATATAGAGTCTTACTGGCCTCTCAGCTGCACCCTAGAGCAGGATCCCACTGGGTCAGAGAAATTTTTTAATTCTCTGTGGCCTGGAGTTGATAAGAGGAAAAGCTCCTTTGTAGATGCAACCGAGAAAGTGGTTTGGTAATTAAAACAACCAAAAAGTGTCTGAGGAAGGTTTGATTAAAAACAAAGAGGGATTAGTCAGGAGGGATGGCAGTGATAAGCAATCCTTTCCCTATTATTCCTGGGACATTATCGCAGACCAAGGGGAAGGAAAAGCGACCCAGAGAGGTACACACAGCCGCCTACTCTCAGTGATTGTGGTAATAACACAACATCAGTGCTAGAGGGGCCTTAGAACATGGAATAGGGCTGGGAGGGCCCTTAGAACACAGAATGTCAGACCTGGGATGGATCTTAGAACACAGAATGTCATAACCAGGAGGGCTCTAAGAACACAGGATGTCTGAGCTGGGAGGGCCCTTAGAACACAGAATGACAGACCTAGGAGGGGTCTTAGAACACAGACTGTCAGAGCTGGGAAGTCTAAATAGACAGAACAGATAATGTAAGAATTGGGTCAAGGGAGGGTTAGTATAAAGGATGTCAAAATTGGGATATCCTTTAAAACATAAAATTTCAGAGTTGAAAGGGAATTTAGAACACAGAACATTTGAGCTAAGCCTTAGAACATAGAATGTCAGAACCAGAATGAGCCTTGGAAGATGCAATAAGAAAGTTGGAAAGAATCTTAGAACAGAATGTTAGAACTTAGAAGACTGGGACTTGAAGCTGGCCTCCTTCACTTTAAAATTGTGACCCACCTAAAAGGTAGGAATAACCCTATCATATCAGGTCACCAAATGACCTTGAATAAGCAAACCACTCTGCAGACCACCAAATAAGCCCACAGTTCCTTTATGGTGTCACCAGAAAACCCTCCCTAGCATGACCAAGCTCTACAATCAGCATTTTATCTTACGATGTTCAATTTTCTAATGTTTTGTGTCATATCATTAACATTTTAAACAAATGAATAAAAAAGTTCATCATCACTTCACCTGGGTGCACGCCATCTGATGAATCCTCATTTGTTGCCTTGATGTGGTGTGGAGGTGATTCTAGGTGCTTGAAGGCAGTCGTGTCCAAGCTTAGGAAGATCCACCGAAGTCTGGAGACAGGTGCTGCTTGTGCTGAGGACCAGTGCAAAAAGTCTCATCACCCAAAGGTTGGCCACCAGGTGATGAATTCTTTTTGCTTACAGGAACTCATGACACCCTATGCTAAGGCACGAGACAGCTGTGACTTGTGTCTGCAAACAGGCCCCACACTGAGGAAGGTAGAGATCTTTTGAATTAACAACATATCTCAACTCTATAATCAGATTCCAAACTCTTTGGAGGACTGAGACCATATTTCTTCCATAGCCCAAATGAATGAATAAATTAAAAATCATTTATCAAGTACTTACTATGTTCCAGGCATTATGTTAAGTGCTGAGCATACAAATACAGGAGGACAAGACCTGCCCTCAAGGAGCTCACATTCTAATAGTGGAAAACGTTATACAAAGTACCGGACATATAGAGGCTTAGTAACAAAAACTATTGATTGGTACAAGTTGATCAACTGAATGTCAATGGTGGCCCTGTTTTTGATGTAGGTTAACTCTTGAATGAATGTTACTCTTTCCTAAAACACCAAAAGTAAATACCATCATACTATATATTTGAACACAGCAGTATGAGACAGAGTGGTATAGTTAAAACAGAACCCTAAATGTGGCTGTCCCATGAGATTCTGTGCTGAGCCTCCCCTGTCTCTTTCCCTCCCCCTCTCTTCTACGTCTCTCTTCCCCTTCTTCTTCCTCTCCCCTTCCCTTTTCCCATCCCCCCCTGCTCTGTCAGCTCTCATGACTTGAATTATCTCCACGCAGATGTTCCCCAGATGTTTTTATCCAGCCCTAGCCTCTCCTACACCCCCATCCTACAACATCCACTGACTAGTGGACATCTCCAAAAGAATGTGCCATGGGCATCTCAAACACAATATATTCAAAATGAAACTCAGTATCTTTATCTCTAACTCAGGGGTTAGCAAATTATATCCAAGGCAAATACAGTCAGCTGACTGTTTTTGTACAATTGGGAGCTAAGAACAGTTCTGACATTTTTAAAGAAAGTTTTAATATTTTTAAAAATGTAAAAAAAAACCCCAACATTCTTTGCTTTCCTGGGATACAAAACACGCAGGTTGATAGTAGTTGGCCAACCCTTGCTTTGACTCATCCCTCCTGCAAACTTCCCTATATCTACTGAGGATGCCATCGTCTTTCCAGTCACCAGGTTCCTAACCTTTGAGTTGTCTTCTGCTCCCCATTCTCCCTCAACTCTTCATATCCAATTAGTTGTCATATCTTGTTCATTCTACCTCTCCAACATCTCCTGAATCATCCCCGTTCCCCCCACTGACATAGCCAGCACTCTAATTCAGACTTTCATCATGTCTTGTCTGGAATACTGCAGTGGTCTCTATTTTCTGTGCTTTGAGTCCCTCCCATCTCCACACAACTGCCAGAATGGCATTCCTAAAGCATGGATCAGATGTGTTTCAGGAAGTACTTCATTCTCCATAAACTGGAGTAGCTCCCTACTACCTCTAGAAGAGAGATTACTAACCCCCAGAACCACAAGGGCTCCATAAAAAAGATTTCAGCAGAATCTATGAACTTGGATGGGGGAAATGACATCACTATTTTCACTAATTTCTAACTGAAATTTTATCATATTTTTAAATTATGAAAATAGACCAAAAACCACTATTCTGAGAAGGGGTCCATAAACTTCTTTGGACTATAAAAAAGGATCTTGACACAAAAAGGTTGAAGAAATCCCGCTCCAGAGTAAAATGATAATAGTAATTAACAACAAGAAGAAGAAGAATGAACATTTATAAAGTGTTCTAGACTTATAGAACACTTTACAAATACAAACTTGATCATGTACTATCTTACATTCCTCAGCTTAGGATTTAGAGCCTTTCCCAGGCTGGCTCCAGTCTACCTTTAAAGATATTTTACATTAGACCCAAGTAACTATTCTACACTTCATCAGTGTTTGCTGAATTGAATTGAATGAGAAGACTACCATTTAGAGCCCAGGTCCTACCCTCTTCACTCTGAATCCAATTTCTTTCATCAGTAAAATGGGGACGATGAACCTTGTCTTGCCTACCTCTCAGGGCTGTTGTGAGGAGGGTATTTAGAGATCGTGAACTGTTTTGTGAGCTATACTGTGAAATATTACAATAGACCAGTATACAGGCCAACTGGTAGACCCCTAGACAATCAGTGTATGGGCCAACTGGTAGACTTTGGTCTAGATAATCCCTCCTGGTAAACTCACTTGAGAAGACAAAGTATTGGGTACTGTGCTTGACAGTATATAGCACTTGGAGCAATCTAATAAAATGAAATCAAATAGAAGCGAATGCAAAATCTTGCATTTGGGTTCAAAAGAAAATCAGCTTTACAAATAGAAGTCGGGGCAAGCTTGACTAGATAGCAACTAGCCTGAAAAAGAGCTGGAAGTTTTAAGGAACCACAAGCTCAGTATGAATCAATAACATAATGCAAGGGCCAGAAAAGCTTATGTGATCGGCTGCATTCAGAGAGGCAGAAATAAAGATCTTACCGTTCCCCTGTATTCTGCCCCAGTTAGATTCCATCTGGAGGGCTGTATGCAGTTCTGGGCACCAGAATAAGTGAGAGTCTCTGGAGGACAGTGAAAAGTCTTGAGTTTGGGTTGTATAAGTATTCACTGAAGAAACTGGGAGCAACGAGCCAGGAGAAAAGACAATTTGGGTGGCTCGTGGTAACTTTGCTCAAGCATCTGAAAAACTCAATTTCTGCTTGACCCCAGGAAGTAGAACCAGGAGCCACAGGGAGAAGTTACAAAGAGGAAAGTTTAGACCAATGTTAGGGAAGACTATGTAATGGAGATGGCAGAACAAGAAGCTTCAGGAGGGAGTGGGCTCACCTTTATTGGAGGTCTTCAAGCAGAGGGTGGGGGGGCCATGTTGTTTTGGGGAGGGGCGGGGTTCTCTTTTGGGTATGGGTTAAACTACATGGCCTCTGAGGTCCCTTCTAGCTCTGAACAATCTACAGTTACACACTGTAAGTGTTGTGAAGCAGTTGGTAAAGGAGAGCTTGGCAGAGTTGGTAGAGGTCAGAAGGGCAAGAAGTGGGAAGATGGCCCAGTCCAGCTTCTGCCAGACAGTTCTCAGTGTCCTTTCTGGGTATTCTCTTCTCACTGACTTAGACCAAATCCAAGTCTACCCTTCCTCAGATTCTGGCTCCTCCAGCCATCAGCTGAGTCCACTTAAGCCCTTCTGGGACTGCCCCCAGAGAAATGACAAAGTCAGAGCCAGCACTGACCCAGTTGTGACTTAATCTGATCTGTTGGTGACAGGGGAAATCATAATGGGATGGATCTCTGATAGAGGCTCAGCTTTCAGGAAATTCAAGGAGGAGGCCAGGGTCACCATGGAAAGATAACACTGGCAAGACACAGTGAGCACAGATTGTGAAGGAGGCCCTAAGTACCAGGCTAAGGGTTTGGACTCAATCCTGGAGGCAGAGGGGAACCATCAAAAGTTTCTGAGTAGGTAAGTGGCATTATCAGAGCTAAGATTTAGGAAGATTAGTGTGTCAAAGTCCACTAGTGGGACTAAAAGGGTTTTGCAAAAGAATTAGGTGAGCCAGTCAATGCTGAAAGGAACAGGTTATTTTCTTTGGAGTGTTCAGGGGAAGGAATAAAAGAAAAGGCCATGTGGTTTAACAGTAAACACCTAAGGGAGCAGGAAGTAGGAAGGACAGAAAATTACTAAGACAGTCCACTAAACCCCGATGTATGTTGGAGCCAGGACTGATACTTCCAAAGTGGATCAGTTCATCAACCCCTTCCCAAGGGGATCAGGACTAACACCTCCAAGTCGGGGTAGCCCACTGACCTCCCTAACACTGATCACAGGATCAGAGGTCTAGAGTTGAAAGGAACACGAGGGGTAATCTAGTCCCTCATTTTCCTGATGAGGAAACTGACTTGCCCAAGGTCACATAGGTGACAAGTGGAAGGGCTGAGATTTGAATTCAGGGCTTTGAGTCCCAGTTCAATGCTCAGGATTCATTCCTCCAAATTAGGTCTGGCAAGGTCTGAGATTTATGAGCAATAGATGTTACCAGGGAGCATCAGTCACAATGATCATCAGGGCTTGGCAGGAAGATGAAGTCTCCAATTGTTGACCCACAATTGTGAGTCTGTATTTGAGATCGGCTCAGGAAGCTGCATGGTCAGACTGCTCCAGGGTTCTTGGCACCACACTTTCATGGGAGGTAGAAGGGAAAAAGGCATAATGGGGTCTTTTTTTCTTGCTTTTTGGAGGGCAATTGGGGTTAAGTGACTTGCCTAAAGTCACATGGCTAGTTTTTGTGTCACGTGTGGGAGGCCACATTTGAACTCACATCCTCCTGACTCCAAGGTTGGTGCTCTATTCACTGGGCCACCTAGCCGCCCATTTTTTTTTTGCATAATGGGGCCTTAATGACTTGCTCAGTTCTGGGGTACAAGTGGATCTTAATCTTAACACTTTCCCAACCCTGAGGTCATGGGTAGAGAATCTCCAATCAACTAGAAAACTTGAAGATTTTAGCTTAAACTATGCCAAATTTTTTAAAAATTCTAGATATTGGGGATCTGGAGAAGTGGCAATGTAGAAAAGAGGAGATACCAGGAAGGAGAAGGTGGCTATCTTTTTGGACACAGAAAGACTGGGCCATGTTTTTGGTAGGTGCCTGGCCCTAAAGGACTCACCATTTTTAGCTCTGTTACTCTTATCCTGACCCTCCACTCCCAATGTTTTAAGGTTTTATGAAACCTGCTACCCTGCTCCACTTTACTCACTAGCCATCTTCTCAGCAGCCACCTTGCTATTGCACACTCTTCTCTTGATTCCAAGCCCTTCTATTTCTGGGATGGGGAAACAGGTATTCATTAAGCACCTCCCATGAGCCAGGCACTGTGCCGAGGACTTTCCAAGTATTATATCATTTGATCCCCATTGAAACCAATAATCTGAACCCTGAAAACACCAATGCTGATATCACTTCTGGAAAGGTCAATCTATTCCCTTATTGCTCCATTCACCATCCCTGTAACTTTCCAAAGCAAAGTAGCCCTCCCTAGCCACCATCTTCCAATAGGTGCTATCTCCACCTAGAACAGTGGTTCTCAACCTGTGGGTCACAACTCCTTTGGGGGTCAAATGACCCTTTCACAGGGGTCACCTAAGACCATCAGAAAACACATATTTCCAATGGTCTTAGGAACCAAGACACTGTTCCTCTATCCGTCTCCAGGTAGGTCCGCCCACATGCAGATACACCCAGATACGCCCAGATACGCCCAGATACGAGTATTAAAGGGTTGTGGCATTAGAAAGGTCGAGAACCACTGGCCTAGTAGAATGTGAGCTTCCTGGGGCCAAGGACCATCTCCACTTTTGTTTCTGTGCCTCTAGGGCTTAGAACAGTGCCTAGCACACAGCAAGTATGGAATGAATGCTTTTTTTATTAACTCGATTAAGTATCAAATCAATGAGTCAATGAACTCATTTAAATCTATCAAACCATTGGGATGGGTCAGCCACAAATCAAAGAGCCCAGAAAAGTCTGCTGTAAGCCCTTCAACTTACTGGTGAGGAAGATGGAGCCCACAAAAGTGAACTGACTTACCCAAGGCTACACAGCTAATGGGAAAGAGAACCTGGTCCAGAGCCCAGTCTCCTAATGTCTAGTCTAGTTCTAGGCACCATATCATGGTTTTTTATGACCAAATCACTTAGCTGGCTATTGGTTTACAAATCATTTTCGTTGTTCAGTCACTCAAGTTGTGCCCAACTCTTCATGACCCCATTTGGGGTTTTTTTCTTGGCAGAGATACAGGAGCAGTTTATCATTTCCTTCTCCAGTTCATTTTACAGATGAGGAAACTGAGGCAAACAGATTAAGTGACTTGCCCAGGTCACACAGTTAGTAAGTGTCTGAGGCTGGATTTCAACCCAGGAAGATGAGTCTTCCTGACCGACTCCAGGTCTGGCGCTCTATCCACTGCACTACCTAGCTGCTCTTACAGCTCATGGGGTCATGGGATTTAGAGTTAAAAGCTTAGAGCATAGAATGTAAGAGTTGGGAAGGGCCTTTGAATAAAAATGTCAGAGTCAGGAGGGGATTTAGAGAAGGGAATGTCAGAAATGAGAGCATCCTTAGAACCCAGAATGTCAGAGCTGGAAGGGGCCGTAGAACACAAGATGTCAGGGCTGGGAGGGCCTTTAGAACACAGGATGTCAGAGCTTGGAGGGCCCTTAGAACACAAGATGTCAGAGCTGGGAGGGCCTTTAGAACACAGGATGTCAGAGCTGGGAGGGGCCTTAGAACACAGGATGTCAGGGCTGGGAGGGCCCTTAGAACCCAGAATGTCAGAGCTGGGAGGGGCCTTAGAACACAGGATGTCAGGGCTAGAGGGCCTTAGAACACAGAATGTCAGGGCTGGAGGGCCTTTAGAACAGAGGATGTCAGAGCTGGGAAGGCCCTTAGAACACAGGATGTCAGGGCTAGGAGGGCCCTTGGAACACAGGATGTCAGAGCTGGGAGGGGCCTTAGAACCCAGGATGTCAGGGCTGGGAGGGCCCTTAGAACACAGAATGTCAGAGCTGGGAGGGGCCTTAGAACACAGGATGTCAGAGCTGGGAGGGACCTTAGAACACAGGATGTCAGAGCTGGGAGGGGCCTTAGAACACAGGATGTCAGGGCTGGGAGGGTCCTTAGAACACAGGATGTCAGAGCTGGGAGGGACCTTAGAACACAGGATGTCAGGGCTGGGAAGGTCCTTAGAACACAGGATGTCAGAGCTGGGAGGGGCCTTAGAACACAGAATGCTAGAGCTGTGAGAGACCATAAAGTCCATGTAGTCAAACTCCTTCATTTTACATATAAAAAGACTGAGGCCCAAAGCCAAAGCCAAATTTACACGAAATTCAAGATGAGGCTGGAGGCTGGAAGAGTATACAGAAAGACCAGGTCAAGAAATCAAGGGTAACTAATTAGCAGGAGGCCCCTGGGGAAAGTGGGGACCACCAAAAGGTGAGAAAGGTTTTGGAGGGATGTGGGGGTAGTTCCAAAGAGAAACTAAGTGTTTTCCAAATACTATTTCATTTAATAAATAATGAAATCAATAATCTGGACCATAAGGATGTACTGCTACTGGAAAGGCTAGTCTAGCCCCTTCTTCTGGATAGTGCTGTCTCTAGGTTCTACAGGAGGTACACAGCCTAGAGACCTCAGTTTCCCAGAGACCATGGGAGACACAGCAGATGGAAGTTAATGCACAATTCCATTACTGCCTAGTGACAAATGGGTTTGGAGGAAGGGAGAGGGAGGGAGGAACTTGGGGAGAGGACAAGAAGCCATTTGTGTCTCTGCACAGGAACGTGCAAACCTGAAAGCATAACCTTGTCCTCTCTGATCTGTGCTGACAAGCTCTTATCTGCTCTGCATGCTGTCTATCTATATACAGAACTCCCACTGGCATCAGGAAGACCTTGGAAATTGGATGCGTGTAGACTGGATAGTGAAGAAGCTGGATGAACCATCCTCCAGAGAATCTCCAGTAAAGCTCAGAACCCTCTCGAGTGGGACTTGAGGCATTGTAGACAGGCTCAGAGCTGAAAAGTCACACCCCAACTGCTGAGTTTCCTTGTATTTAGGGCTAGACTTGACATGGGATTTGGGGGAGAGGAACGGGAACCTTTGAGGCCACAGAAACTTGACAGCATAATACAGCAATTACAACATTGATAATAGAGCCAAGAAAATCTGGCTCAACTCTCATCTCCAATACTTCACTAGCTGCCTGTCACTACATGTATCTTGTACCAAGTTATGTGACTCCTGTATTAGAATGGCACCCACTTGAGGGCAGGGACCCTGTCTCTGCCTTTCTTTGTAAGCTCAGTACTTAGCTCTCTACCAGTTACATATACAGTAAGTGATTAATAAATGCTTGCTGAATGACTGGCCCTGGGCAGTCAAGCTACAAACTTCTCCAAGTCTGGTCTCATCTCTGTAAAATAAAGATCATAGCACTCACTTCACAGGGTTCTTGTGAGATTCAGATGAGTAACACTTGGAAAGTGCCATGCAAATTTAAATGCCATATATCAGAGGCACACATATGTATAGATGAAGTTGGAATATTTGAACCTGGAGAGGACCTCAGAGGCCACCTAGTCCAACTCCCTCACTTTACAGATAAGGAAACTGAGGCCCAGAGAGTATAAGCAACTCCCAAGGTCATGTAGGTAGTAAATGGCAGAACCTAGATTTGAACACAGGTCCTCTGACTTCAAATTTAGTATTATTTTTTGGAGACTTTGAAGGAATCAGTTAACGTTTCATATAAAATATGCCCTTGAGCTGATATTTAAAAGAATCTAGGGATTCTATGAAGAAAAGGTGAGGAGGAAGCACATTCCAGACATGTGTTGTTGCTTGGGAAAAGGCAAGGAGGCTGGAGGTGTAATAGTATGTGTGAGGAATAGCAAGAAGGCCAGTTTGGCTAGACCCCAGTGCATGCAGATGAACAAGTCAGACTGAAAGGGTTTTAAATATCAGAAGAGTTTATACTGCATCCTAGAGGCAATAGGGAGCCCCTAAAGGAAACTGAGTAAGAGAGAGGTCAGTCCTGTTCTTTAACAATATCACTTTGGTGGATGTGTGGAGGACAGACTGGAGACAGAAGAGATTTGAGACAGCAAGACTTATTTGGAGGCTACAATAATATTTCAGAGAAGGGATAAGGTCTTGAACTAGGGTGGCCATGGTATGAGTAGAGAAAAGGCAATGAATTGGACAGATGTTCATAATTAACATCATCTGCCAATTGCTTGGATATGGAGTCAGGGAAAGTAGGGTGGTAAGAGTGACTCTGAGATTGTAAACCTGAGAGGCCAGAAAGGTGGTGGCATCCTCAATAATCATAGGAAAGGGGGTGTGTTTGAGAGGTAGGGTGATGAGTCCTATTTTGGACATGATCAGAGAGTCATCACTGGATTAGCCATGGGGGTTGAGGGGGAGGGGGAAGGAGAAAGAGGGGGGAATTTTTTTCTGGAGTGAGTGCTACAGAAGTCCCTAAGACCACCTACCTCTTTTTGATCATAGTAGAACCGCAATCTACATTGGTGAAAGAAGTACCCACACCAGGAAAATCACAAACCCTTGAAACCTTGAAGCAAAGACTCTAGAGCTAAGATCAGGGGAGAACTCTGGAACAGCTTGTACAAAAACCCAACAGCTGAATCTTCCAGGGTGGTCTTTGCTAAATAAACAAGACAGCCAGATGAACGCCAACCATTGCAAGCCTCTTCTCTCTGGGTGAGACAGGAAGCTCTTGGAAACAAAGATACCATCATTGTTCCTTGAAGTGCCTAGACAAATGGGGGCCATGTGGTGCCCCAGGCAGAGGGATGGGTGAAACAGACAAAGGAGCAATCTTGGCCATTCTGAGCCTGGATCTCAGTCTCACATAGCCTTGCCAGGACCGACATTCCTGTGGGCATCCCAGTGATTGTAAAGAATTCATCTGCATCTGCCCTGAGCCATCAAGATTCAATACCCTTCTCACCACCTTCCTCTTGCCAAGATGCTGTTAAAGAGGAATCACATATGAGAGGAGTGAGGCTTGGGAGAAATGAGCCCCCTCCCAGGTGCTATATGGCTCATACTGAGCTGCCCACTGGAACTCTGGAACCCAACTCTAGAGCTGGAAGGAAGTTCAGAGACTATCTAGGTCAACCCTCAAATTTTGCAGTCGAAGAGTCTGAGATCTCAAAAGGAAATAACAATTTACCCAAGGTCATTCTTTCACTTTGTTCACTTAATATGTGTTTGTGTGTGTTTGTGCATGTGTGTGTGTATGTGTGTAACTGTTTCCCCCAGTAGAGCCATGAAGGAAAGAGTTTTGTGAAGAAAAACACAGACCCTGGCTCTGAAGCCTCCCTACAGAGGCTGGTAGGTAAAAGCAAACAGGGTCTGGATAGGGTGATATGGATATTAGTATAAACCTCAAAGGAGGAAAGAATTCACAGTCAGAACAGCCGAGAGAGGGTCTGGAAATGTCACTGAGGAGCAACAAGCAAACTTGTTCTTATGAGATCCTAGAGGGTACCAGACTTGAAATCAGGAAGATAGGCTACAGCACACTTCTGTGCCTCAGTTTCCTCATATGTAAAATAAATCATCCGGCCCAACCCACTAACCCTATGATCCTACAATCACATTGCCTCAGTTTAGCACCTTCAATCTGGGCCATCCCTTCTCCCTGTTATCTGGTCAAAGGTCCTAAGATCATTTCTGGTAAAGGTTAGTGGGAGAAGAGACAGGGCTGGACCTGGTAGTGTGTGTGTATGTGTATGTGTCTGTGTGCCTGTGTCTGTGTCTGCATCTGTGTCTGCATGTCTGCATCTGTCTCTGTATGTCTGTGTCTGTCTGTATCTGTATGTCTGTGTCTGTATGTCTGTGTATGCATATCTGTGTCTGTGTATGTATGTCTGTGTCTGTCTGCATCTGTATGTCTGTGTCTACGTCTGTGTCTGTATGTCTGTGTCTGTGTCTGTGTGTCTGTGTGTGCTTGGTAGGGGAGAAGGGAGGGAGGAGAGAATGAATGTCAACCTCATCATCCCTTGATGTATGCCACCGTGTGGCTATAGCATTCACCTTTTTGTAAACCAGATTGTGTTTGGAGAACCTTGTTTTTGTTGTTTGACCTTCATTCTCAAAGAGGACCATGACATCATGGGGGTGATGTCATAACATGTGAGTGAATCAGATTTAAGTGAGGGAGGGCTGTGCAAAGTCACCATCCTCACTTTCTCCTCTGGAGCCATCTGGTTCCAGTGGTCAGATATAAATCAGGATGACTTGAGATGGCCCTGGATAGAGGAAAGACCCTGTAGATCTGCCTACTGAAAGGAATCTTAGAGTCCATATGACCACAGACCTAGAGGGAAGAGCCTCTGTGGAAAGGGAAGCTCTTTTTATAATGGGAACAAGTACTCAATAATTTACTTTATTTTGAAAGCTCAGAAGGACAGCCAAGGTGGTAGCCAAGGGCTTTCAAGACAGTCCCAGAGCCAGAAGAGGGAGTCCAGGGCACTGGGGGATATCTGAAGGAAAGACAAGGATAAGACTCCCACGGGTTGGGATTCAAGCCACAGGAACAAAGCAAGCAAAAATGCTTGACACCAGCACAAATCTGGAAAATACCAAAGCTAATTCAGATATCTTCCTAACCAGAGGATGACTCCGGTGCTCCATTATAGTGCATGCTGAGTAAGAGGATCATAGAACTAAAAGGTGCTAAAAGCACCTTAAACTTCACGTAGTCCAACCTGCTCATTATAAAGAGGGGGAAACTGAGGTCCAGAACACACAATGACTTTCCAAAGCTAACACAGCTAGTAATTGGCAAAGATTTGAACTCGGGGGCCTTCTGACACCAAACCCAGGTCTCTTTCCATGAGACCACACTATAGAAAGGTCTGTAGCACAATGTATAACATCAACAAGAGTGATGGAAGATGGCTGGACATGAATGGGCTGTGATTAGCATCAGTGAAAGTCATTCCCACATCAAAGACATCGCAGATTCACCAAAGTTACTAATATCTTCTTAAAGCAAGTCTACCACTATGACTGTTTCCTTAATCATCCCAAATGACAAATCATCTACTCTCGAATTATCCAGCCTTCTTTCTCCCTTTCATTAGTAGTGTGAGCCAAGGGAAAGGGTAGCTCCTTGACTAACGCATCTTGACTCCCCAATATTTAGGAAATGTAGATTTGTGTCGTTAATTTTAATCTGATGCTTCTATGCCTGCCCTCCCCCATGACTACAATGTATCCCCCTAAATCCTTCACTTGAAAACTCAAGACTTGCCATAGGCGCTTTATACAGGAAGCTCCCATCCATCTGCCCTACTCCCCTCAGTTAGATGTGATCCCTCCCTCCTATCTCTATGTGAGTATCCCCTATCATTTCCACTCTAATTTTGTTTGTTTTTTAATTGGTACCTGTGATTTCATTAGTGTGTCTAGGAAATTCTCTGGTGAGAAAATTACTTCTACCAAAGCATATCTCTGCAGCTTACAGTCCGAGAGGGTTTCCTAGGACACCATGAAATTAAAAGGTTTGCTCAATGTCAAGGGACTTTTACGAGTCAAAGGTATGACTTAAACCCAAGGTGCCCTGACTCTGAGATAGGTCTCTGTCTACTATAATATACTTTTATATTTATGCTTATGTCCAACTCCCAGCATAATGCCTGGGACATAATGTGGAGGGGTAGCAAAACAAGACATAATGAATTTAAATAACCCAGTCTCAGAAAAGGAAATTTAACAAGCCACAAATTAACTCTCAAAGAAAAAGAGCTTGGAACCATATGGATTTAAAAGTGAATTCTATCAAACATTCAAAGAACAATTAATTTCAGCATTACATAACCTCTGCAAAAATAGAACAAATATTCCTACTTACCAAATTCATTCTGTGATGGAAATATGTTTTTAATACCTAAGCCAGAGAAAAATAATGCAGAGAAAGTAAACCACAAAACAATAACCCTAATGAATATTAATATTAAAATACTGAATAAAATATTAAGTCCATACAGTAATATATTTAAAATAGTTTACACTGTGATATAATAGAATATTAATATTAATAACAGTAAATATTAATTGAATAAGTATAAATTATTTATTTTAATAAAAATCATAGTGAAAATAATGATTATATAAAGCCATGGGCAAAGTTTTTTACACCATTCAATGCTCATAATGCAACAACCATTTCTATTAAAAATGTTTAAAAACATTAAATCCATTAAAAACATAAAAATCCATTAAATGAATGGATTTTTCCTTACTGTTATAGAGATCCGAAGCCAAGAGTTAGCAGCATCTATAATAGAGAAATGTCACAAGTCCCCAAACAATATCAAGTATAAATAAAAAATGTTCATTGTCACATTACAGGCTTTAATAGATTATAGTATAGATTTTAAACTGATAGTTATCAAAATAAGGAAGGAAAGAAAAAGAAATTAATAGAATAAGCATGGGCAACAAGTTTATAGATTTTTGCAGAGTATCTAATAGTCTTCTTAGAGAACCTTATTTATAATAAGTTAAAGCATTTAGATGGCATTTTAACATTTGCAAAGTTCTTTATGTGTGTTTTCTTATTTGGCCCTCCATCTAAAATCTAATTGAAACAATAACATTCACAAAGTAGCAAGGTAAAAAAAAAATGAACCCACACAAATCATGAGCATTTTTTTACATTACCAACAAAACCAAGCAGGAAGAGATTTTTTAATCCATCCAAAAGACTTACAGAATATATAAAATATTTAGTAGCTTATCTAGCAAAAACACCCATAAGAATTACATGAATAAAACTACAAAACAATTTTATAGAAACAAATATTGAAATAATTAATTGGAGAGAGTAATTTCTCGTAGTTTGGCTAGCCACGCCAATATAATAAAAATGCCAATATTATATAAATTAATTTACATATTCAATCCTTTAACAATCAGACTACCAAAGTATTACTTTATGAAATTGGGGGGGATACAAAGTTTGTTTGGAAAAATAAAAGATCAAGAATATCAAGGGAAATAAAGGGGAGAGAAAGTAGGAAGGAAAGAGATCTAGTTGTACCAGATCTCAAACTATCCTATAAATAAAAACTCATCAAAAACTATTTACTACTTGTCAAAGAATTAGACATTGAGGGGGTGCCCATCAATTGGAGAATGGCTAAACAAGTTGTGGTAAGTGATTGTGATAGAATACTACAGCAGTGTAAGAAATGATGAGCAGAAAGATTTTAGAAAAACATGGAAAGATCTCCATGAAATAATGAAGAGTAAAATGAGATGAGCCAAGAAAACACTGTATACAGTAACAACAATATTGTTCAAAGAACAACTGTTAATGACTAAGTTCATCTAAGTATTTACATTATTATATAAATATTATTATATATTATGTAAGTATTATATAACATAAATATTATTATATATTATATAAGTATTATATGATATACATTATATAACATAAATATTATTATGTATTATATTATATGAATACTCAAATCATCTCCAAATAACCTAAGAAGGAAGATGCTATCCACCTCCAGAGAAAGAACTGAAAAACAGAAGTATGTATAGTACAGCTTTGTGTGTGTGTGTGTGTGTGTGTGTGTGTGTGTGTGTGTGCGCACGCATGTGAAATAGTGGTCTTCTCTAGTGTAGGGTGGGGAGGGAGAGAGGGAGGGAAACAGTTCAGAGCTTAAAATGTAACAAAAATAAATAAAATGAAATTTTAAAAAACTATTGCAGACTGGTTAAAAAAAATAGAAAAGTTATCAGTGGAACAGATAAAAACACAAGATCCAGAAGCAAGCAAACATATATCATACCATTTGATAAACTCAAGGACCCCGACAATTGGAATGAGGTTTTACCATTGGATAAAAACATCTGTGAAAACTAGAAAGCAACCTGGAAGAAATTCAATTTAGATAAACATCTTATACCATATACTACAATAAGTTACAAATGAATATTCAAAATAATAATTACAATAATAATAGCAAATATATCTCTATAGTACATTCTGTGTGCCAGATACTATGCTAAATGCTTTACAGTTATGATCTTACTTGACCCTGACAACAATCCTTGGAGGTAGGTATTTGAGGTTATGTTACAAACAAATTAGAGAAATGTAGAAAAAAATACTTTTCACAGATACGGATAGGAAATGAGTTCTTGACCATACAAGTGATAAAGAGGATGACAATTTTGATTACACAAAATAAGAAAACTTTTACATAAATCAATTAACTCTTTTAAAATTAGAAAGAAAATAATTAACTGAGGGGGAAAAAATCTTCACACCATGCTTTTCTAGTAAAAGTTTGATATACAAGATAGATAACTGATTCGTGTGTGTGTGTGTGTGTGTGTATAAAGAGCCATGCCCCAATGGCTAAATGATCTAATAATATGAAAGGATAATTCTCAAAAGAAGAAAAACAAGCCATCAAAAACCATATTAAAATACTTTTTAAATCACTAATAATTAGAGGAATAAAAATTAACACAGTTTTGAAAATCTACTTCTCATCCATCAAATGGCAAAGATTATAAAGAAGGAAAGTGACAATTGCTGGAAAGAATGTGGGGGAAGAAGCACACTAGTACAATATTGTTAGAACTGTGATTTGACCTAAATACTCTAGAAAGTCATTTGGAACTAAATCAAAAAAGCCACAAAACTATGACTCCCTTAAACCCAGCAATATCCCTACTTGGCATATAGCCTAAAGAGATAAGAGAGAAAAAGAAAAAGAGATAAGAGAAAGAGGGTCCTATATATACAAAAATATTTGATTTGGTTGTATTAAAGAACTGGAAATTAATGAGTTTCTATCAATTGAGAAATGGCTAAACAAAACAGAGTACATGTATGTAAGGAACAGAATGTTATTGAACCATTAAAAATGATGAAAGATGCATATTCAGAGAAACCTGAGAAGACTTACATGAACTGATGAATGATGATTTGAGCAGAGCCAAGGGAACACTTTATACAACAATTATAGCATTGTAAAGCAAATAAACTTCAAAAGACTTAATGTTTTAGAAAAGGGAATGACCAATCATAATTTCAAAAGATTATGATAAAATGTCTCTTGTTAGGTAGTGATGGGGTAAGAATGGTCATACATTTTTGTTCATGGCTAATGGTCTTTTGCCTGACTATGTTAAGTTCCTTCAAAGGAAGGTATTTTGTGAGGGGAGAAAGAAGGGGAGGAGAAGGAGAAGGGGTTAGTGAAAACACTGGCCCCAAAAAGGAAGAAAGGAAAAGAAGCATTTAAAGAAAATGCACAGAAGAGGTCAGAAGAAAGTTCAGAGGGCAACAAAGAAAAAGTAAGAAACCTTTAGAACTAATGTTCATGGTTGAATATATTGGGGGGGGGGGTTCTAAGCTGTACATAATGAGGTTTGGGGTTTCATATACACTCTTCCTGTTTAAAAAAAAGTAAAACTAAAATTAAATAAAATGAAGGGATTGGAATAATGTTTCATTTTTAGTTCTAGAACTTCTTGATTCTAAGTGGTTCTGATGAATCCCAAAAGTAGTAGATGTAAGGAAAAAATATATTCCTTCCCAGTGTAACTTCCCCTCTGGGCTATTCATTCTTTACTGTAGCAGAATTTTCCCCAAGGCTCAATCATTCATTGTTTACAAAGAAACTTCATGGATTTTGGCAAAATCACAAATTGCATGGATCTCAGAGATAATGATTTTGTGTTAGTTGGGACTCAGGTATTAGAATACTGTTGGCTCCAGTACTCCTTGGTCTATGGTTTTCTTAAGGGAGAGGAAGTGAGGAAAGAAGGAAAAGGTGATAGGTTATAGAAATGAAGAGACAGAGACTGAGGAAAGAGAAAGGAATGTGGTAAAGAGAAGAGAAAAAGAAAGAGCTAGAGGAAAATTGAAAAAATAGCATGAGAGAAGAGAAAGAAAAAATGAGAGAGAGAAAAAGAATGAAAATAAGAATGGAGGAAGAATAAGATACAGTAGAGAAGGAGAAAGTAGAGTGAGAAAGAGGGGAGAAAGGAAGGCAGGGAGGACAAAGGGAAGAAAGGAAGTGAAAGAAGGAAGGAAGAAGAGAAATAAAGAGACAGCGGAAAAGAGGAGAAACGAGAGAATAGGGCTGGGGTATGATTGACAGAAATGAAGGATGAGAGAGGGACAGAAAAATAATAAAGTGAAGAGAGACAAGAGAAAGTTAAGGAAGAAGGAGGCAGAGGTAGAAAGGAGGGGAGAGATGGGAAAAGAGGGAGAAAGGGAGGAAAGGAAGAGGAAGGGGAGAAAGAGAGAAGGAGGAAAAGGGAATGGGAGTGAGAGGGAAGAGAAAGGAAGCAGAAGACAAAGAGGAGGAGAGATTAAGGGAGAGAGTAGAGAGGCTACAGGAAAGGCAACAACAGCCCCCATTGCTGTGCACCTCACAAACCCAGCACAGACTTAGAGAAAGCCTGAGGTGGGTGTGCTTTGACTTTGACAGTTCAGCCTTGTTATATTTTGTCACAATTTGCCTGGCAGGAAAGCAGTGGTTTCTTTTTCTTTTTTTTTTTTTTTTTGCCTATAAGCCTCAGCCACAATTCATGCATATTTCTTACTTATTGAGTGCCCACCAGATGCCACTCCTAAATCTCTCAGCCTTAAAAAGGGATCACTGCTGGGGCGGCTAGGTGGCGCAGTGAATAGAGCACCGGCCCTGGAGTCAGGAGTACCTGAGTTCAAATCCGGCCTCAGACACTTAACACGCACACACACAAAAACTAGCCGTGTGACCTTGGGCAAGTCACTTAACCCCAACTGCCCTCAAAACAAACAAACAAACAAAAGGGATCACTGCTGACATCTCCCAGCTGTAGGCTGTGGTATCTCTTTTTCATTAGAGTATGAGCTCCATGAGGGGAAGGGCGGGCGGGGGGAGGGGGGGAGAAGGGGAGAAGAGGGGGAGAAACCTCCCATTGTGTCCCCAGCCGTCATTGCAATGCCTGGTTGGCACATAGTAGGTACTTAATAAATGCTTGTTGATGATTTGAGTTCTGCTGGGCTGCCCATAATGGGTTTTTCCTGCTTTTTCTCTTTAGCCTGTCTTCCCCTTGACATCTATCCCATACTAGGGACAGCTCCCAACCCATCAGATGCTGTAGTCAAGACTTACTTAATTAAAAACATTTATGGAGCATCTGTGTGACCTCAGGCAAGTCACAAGCTCCATGGGACTTTGTTTTCTGATCTGTAAAATGGGAGAGTTAGATTGGTTTCTAAGGTGCCATCTCCCCTTCCCCCCAGATATGATGATCCTATGATCTCAACCAGCTGAGTTCAAGGTCTCTTGCTAGGCATCAAGAGAAAATGTGAAGCAGTATAAGAAGTGGTCTTGGACCCTCCCTGCCCTCAAGAGCTTTCTCTTCCAATTGCATGATCCATTTCTTACCTCTGCCTCTGGATTATAAACTCCTGGCACAGTAATTAGCTACATAAGCATCTAAATGAGTGCTGTAGAAAGGAGAATTTTGGACGGAGCATTCCAGGCAGAGGAAAAGGCAAACTCTGACTCATTACAATGGCAACACAAGCTAAAGATAATGAGGAAAGCCAGTTTACTGGAAAATACACAGAATGCAGTCAATGCCGATGGCAAATCACTTGAGGATTGTTGTTGTTGATGGCAATGACGACGAGTCATTTGCAGAGTCTGATTCTTTATGGCCGCATTTGGGGTTTTCTTGGCATAGATCCTGGAGTGGTTTGCCATTTCCTTCTCCAGCACGTTTTACAGATGAGAAATCTGAGGCAAACAGGGTGAAGTAACTTACCCAGGGTCACACAACTAGTAAGTGTCTGAGGCCACATTTGAACTCAGGCTTCCTGACTCCAGGTTGCACTATGGAGCCACCTAGTGGCCTCCACTAGCTTCCATTAAGCACCTTACTCTCTTTCCCTTTGGTCTCTCTCGCCTATCTGACCTTACTGCTTCTTCTCATAGGTAACATTTTATTCCCAGTCTCCTGCTAGCTGGAGGCTGTTCTACTCCATAAATGACATCTCATTGCTGTGCTTTTGCACTGGCTCCACCCTCCACCCCTTCCCCACCCCAGCCTGTGCCTGGAATGCACTCTCTCCTCTACTATTCCACTTTTTAAAATCTCTAATTTCCTTCAAAGCTCAGATCAAATCCAGTATGATGCTGCTCTCCTCCCTGTTACTTTGTATCTGTTTTATATACACTTATTTTGCATGTTCTTTCATGAATACATGTTGCTCGGGAACTGCCCCACCCCGCCTTGCTGTATTCCAAACTCCTTGAGTGCAGAAACTGTCGCTGTATCCCAAGCCCTTAGCACAATGCCTGGTTGTTGTCCTCCATTCTCAGAGACCAAAATGACAGCACTATGCTAGAGTCAAGTTACAGTGTGTCTGACTGTGGCTGATCAGACCAAGAGGAGCTCGGAATGCTCTACCCCAGGTCAGGCACAAATATAGACTATGTGGACATTTGGGATGGATTCTCTAAATCTGTGCATCTGGCATTTCTTTTGAGTTACTTCCATTCTACTTTGCTATTCAATGCTGTTTGTTTGGCTGACATGGGTGGCCTGCCCTAATGGAGTTTATAACTTATCAGAGGTGACGTAACATAGACTCAAATATGTGCTTGTCTGGTCATTATAATTCCGCTAAGAATACAATAAGAGGCCCACTGTACTCTCAGACTTCCAGAAAGGAAAGCTGGTTTCCATCTTGAGCAATGTTACCCCCGCCACAATACAGCAGCTTTCTGAAAGAAGAAGCAGAGACGCAGGCCCCCGAGGCTCAGAATCCTTGGCAGCGACCAAATAGCCAATTTGTTCCTGTCAAACCCGGCCAGGTTTTCCTTGGCCACAAAGCACAGCATTTAAAAAGCACCAGGGAGGCAGTGTTGCTAATTGGTGCTTAGACTTTTCAAATCCAATCTACCCAGTACCTGTGGACCATGATTGCTGGGTAATAAAAATATGGCGGCTTCTTTCCATTTCTCTCCCCCTGCTCCCCAAAGAATGATCATTTCTTGAAATTTTGTTGTTGGTAGACATTAATTGGCAAGTTTAAATTCTCCCATTGGGGATAGAGATGAATGGCTCCCTATTATTTAATCAGGAGGAAGCCAAGTGTTTAGGTCACAGATGCTTTGACGGTGGGACATCGAGCAGAGACAGTAGGAACACTTGGCTTGGCTTGCTCTGAGCCAGATAAAGATGGCAGAGTTTTCAGAGGAAAGACACTAAAATGATGGAAAATAGGTCCTAGGGAAATTTAAAATGCTTTCTATGATAGTGAAAAGACTTTAGAACTAGGTATCACATTAGCGAAAAAGATCAACTTTATGGATCTTTGAATCCAGCCCTTTCCTTGGTGTCAGAGTATCTGGCTTCTAGCACTGTCTGGGCCACTGACCAACTATGGACACATATCCTGCCAGTGGTGGGGAGGGTCTCTCTGACTCAAGTCTCTCCCCATTCCTGTCCATCTCCCGTTCAGCTGTCAAACTCGTCTTCCTAAAGTAAAGGTCTGATTCTGATTCTCTGTCTGTCTGTCTGTCTGTCTGTCTGTCTGTCTCTCTCTCTCTCTCTCACACACACACACACACACACACACACACACACACACACACACACACTCACACTCAGTAAATTTCATTGGCTCCCTATAACCTCCAGGAAATCTATCTTCTCTTAAGCCTTTGAAGCCTTTCCTAACCTGCCCATTCCTACTCTCTGGTCTTCTTGTACATTAAACCCACTCCACATACTCTGTGATTCAGGGACACCAGCCTCTTTGCTAATCCATAGACAGGACTCTCTATCTCCATCCCTCCTACATTTCCCCTGGCTGGGCCCCAGGCCCCTCTTCCCCCTCACCTCTGCCTCCTGGCTCCCCTGGCTTCCTCCAAGTCCCAGCTGAAATCCCACCATCTGCAAAAAGCCTTTCCCAGTTAGTCTTATTGCTAATCCCTTGCCTCTCAGAAGGTATTTTGTTTGTACAGAGTTTGCATGTTTTCTTCCCTATTAGACTCTGAGCCTCTTGAGGGAAAGGACTGTTTTGTTTTTGTTCTGCTTTTGTTCATAGCTCCAGCACTTAGTACAGTGCTTAGAACTTAATAGTTGCTTTAGAAATGTTTGTTAACTTGACTTGAAAATCACATTCCTGTTCTGGTCCTGAGTTCAAGGAATCACTTTTCTTTCCAATTGGAAGGAGCTTCACAGACCTCCTAGGCCAGGAGTGAAATTTGGATTCAGTCAAAGGGTCACACTTGAGGACCTGGAGGGCCACATGTGACCTTAAGGCCACAGGTTCCCCACCCTCCTAGATTATACCATGCTTCTTCTACCACATCCCTGAAAAAGGTCACCCAGCCTTCATTCAAAGAATTGTGGTGATGGGGAACTCATCACTTTTCAAGGCAACTCATCATTCCACAAGCATTTATTAATCTCTTAGTAGGTATCATAAACCTGCTTCCCACCAGGTATAACTAAAAAACTCAAAAACTAGTCTCTGTCCTCAAGAAGGTGCCATTCTAATGGAATGGCAGCCCATTTCATTTGGTGACGGTTTTAATTATAAAGATGTGTTTCCTAACATCAACTCAAAATCTGTTTCCCTACAGCCCTCCTTAATGGTTCCTAGTTATGCCATTGGGAACCAAGCAAAACAAGAGTGATCCCTCCTTTTAAGGAAAGTGAAGGGCTTGAATTCTATGGTGTTTGGTTCTGAGATTTTCAAATTGACAAGTTGTATGGTTTTAGAGCAGTGGTTTTCAACCTTCCTAATGCTACAACCCTTTAATACTCATATGTGGGCGTATCTGCATGTGGGCAGATCCACATGGAGACAGATAGAGGAGAGGTGTCTCGGCTCCTAAGACTATCGGAAATATGTGTTTTCCAATGGTCTTAGACAACCCCTGTGACCCCTGTGAAAGGGTCGTTTGATCCACAAAGGGGTTGCAACCCACAGGTTGAGAACTGCTGGTTTAGGGGAAAGCATGTAATTTGGAGTTTGAGGGCCTGGGTTCACATCCTGGCTCTGCTTCTTATTCACTGCGTGACCCTGGGTAGATCACATAACTTTCTAAGGCTCATGGTTGTACTAGATGGCCTTGGAGGTCTGGTCTGTCTCTAAAGTGATGTTTTATGATAGTGATTCTCTCTAACATGACTACCAAATAGGCCTGAAGACTGACTGACAGAGGAACCCCCAACTTCCTAGGCAGCTATGAGTACAAGACTGACCACTTTCATGGCGGCTAGGTGGCACAGTGAATAGAGCACCAGCCCTGGAGTCAAGAGGACCTGAGTTCAAATCCAGCCTCAGACACTTAACACTTTCTAGCTGTGCAACTTTGGACAAATCACTTAACCCCAATTGCCCTGCCTTCCCCCCTCCAAAAAGCAAAAAATCAAAACAAAACTTACCACTTTTGACTTGTTCCAACATTCATGGTATCTTAGAAATCACCCAACCCTCACTTTAAGGAGGAGGAAATAGAAGCTGAGTGGAGAGAAACAACTTGGTAAAGTTTTGATTTTTGTATCCTCCCTTGAACTTTCCAAAATCTGGCCAAAGAATCACAGAATGTCAGAGCTGGAAGAGCCCTCATAGACCACCTGGTCCAGGCTGTACCTCTGTGGCTTCTCTCCCAAGTGGTTATCCAGCCTTTGTTTGGGGATCCCCAGCTCCCTCCAGAGGTCACCCATGGCACTTCAGGACACTTCTAATGGCAACGAATTTTCCTCCCTGTAAATAAGCTAAAATCTACTCCTTTACATCTGCAGGCCCCTAGTTCAGACAGGCATTAGGAAGTAGGAAGGGGCTGCCCAGGACTGCATGTCCATACCCTTCACCAAAGACCTCTAGGTGTCATCATTAGCAGTGTTGCCAAAGTCATCCCGGCCATAAACCAAGCTCAGCCCTGATTAATGACTGCGGGCTTGTGAGAGGCAGTGGGCAGCCCCAGTGATCTATCTCCTCCACAGGGCCCACAGCCAACAGCCCAGAGCCCGTAATCACCCAGCCCCTCAAATCAGTGCGCATTGAAGTGTCTGCTGCAGGAGCCTGTCACTGGCCAAATCCAGACAGAAAATGAGTTTAATAAAATCCTGGGTGGTCAACAGGTCACACTGTAAAGAATCTGGGATAGCAAAGGGCAGACGGTTCAACCACACTCTAAAAACACTAAAACGGGGATTTACCGGGCTCAGACAGGGAGACTTCACCTTCACCTGCCAAGAATCACCTCTCCTCTCTGCCCATCTGCACAATGCATGACCTACCCCAGACCCTTGTCTGGATCCTCTTTCTGAGTCATTAAAAATGGAAGATTTTTGAGGGCAGAAACAGCCTAGGTTGCTTTGTATCCCAGAATTTACCACAGGGCCTGGCACATAATAAACAATTAATAAATGCAGCATCTCTGTCTATCTGTCCACCCATCTATCTATCCACAATTCTATCTTTCTATCTACCTATCTATTCCACTCCTAAAAGCTCAGTTTCTTTCAAGACCTGAAACAATAACCGTTTTTAAGAAGGCAATGTTTTGTCTACTTGATAGTAAGAACAGCTGTCCTTTCTAGAGTGCTCTGCCCTTTGCTGAGAGCTTGACATAGACAATTTCCCTCAATCCTTAGAACAACCCTCAGGAGGTAAGAGGTATTATTATCTCGTTTTTACATAGGGGGAAACTGAGGCTTAGAGTAGTTAAGGATGTTGCCCAAAATCACAGTCAGAGAGAGGACTCAAATCCAGGTCCTCTTGACTTCAAATCCACTGCTCTTTCCCCTACACCAATCCTCCAGATCACCACTAAATGTCTTCATCAGCACCCAGGCCTCTTGGAAATACCACCAGCAGCAGTAGATTGAAATGGTCTTGAAGACAGAGCCAAAAAAGAAAGGTGGTCAATGTATATGAACCAACAGTTATACAGAGAAAAAATGCAAACTATTAACAACCACAGGAAAGAAAGCTCCAAGTTATCAACAATAAGAGAAATGCGCATCCAAACCTTTCTCAGGCTGTCTCTACAGCCTGCAAATGGACAACTAACTCCTCCACCACCTGAGGCAGCCTATTTCTTCCTGAGGACTCAGTGGAACAGGCTGCCTTCTGACTTCTGCCCATTGCGCCTGGCTCTGCTCCACAGGGCCAAGTGGTTCCCCATCACAGGTCTCCAAGGTCTGTCCAGTGAGTTGTATGGGGCATTCTTGGCTAAGCAGAAGTGGAATGAATAAGCTATTACGGTCATAGATCCTAGATGTAAAGATGTAAGATAACTAAGAAAACATCTAGTCCAAGCCTCTAATTTTATAGAGGAATAAATTGAGCCCACAGGGGCGGCTGGGTGGCACAGTGGATAGAGGGCCAGGCCTGGAGTCAGGAAGACCTGGGCTCCAATCTGGCCTCAAATGCTTACTAGCCGGGTGACCCTGGGCAAGTCTCTTCACCTTGTTTGCCTCAGTTTTCTCACCTGTAAAATGAGCTGGGGAAGGAAATGGCAAACCACTCCAGTATCTTTGCCAAGAAAACCCCAAACGGGTCCAGGAAGAGTCAGATAGGACTGAAATGATGGAACAACAACCTAGTCCCTGAGGGGTTTTAGCGATCTGTCCCAGATCACATAGCTAGTGACAGATTCAGGACTGGAACTCAGGTCCTTTAATTCCAAATCTATCTTCTCCCCGCCCCCTGCTCCTATATGACACTTCTGCCCTCCAAACTCTGAAATGAGATTCGGCGCTCATGAGGGCCCTGAGCACATAGACTATTTCTCTGCAATGCCATCTATGACTCAGAATTTTAATTTTAATTCAAAACTCAGAATTCTATCATTTTTCAGCAGGTAGATAAAGGGACAACAAGGACATTGCTACCTTTCTCGATTTGGAAGTTAAGGGGTTTTTTGTTGTCTTTTTATCTTAAACTCTGTAACATTTCTGTAAACGTCTTAGTGCGTTTTGGACTAATCTACATTAGCCTCTGAAAAGCTAAAGACAAACTTAACCATGCACAGTGTTCCATCTTTCCTCATTCATTCCCTCTGAATTCTAGGTTTGGAAAATAACAAATGAGGTGGGTATTTCACCTGTCGGCTCCACATTAAATCTCATCCATCATTCTGACGAGCAGGTAGAGTGTTTAGTCACTTTGAAATACTGATTTGTGCTTTGGGAAATTCATGATCATTCATTTCAGTAATGCACTGAAATGCCCTGGAGATCTTACCCTCTAAAACAAAGATAAATTCTGCATTCACATTTTCAGTGGCTGGAGTTCATTAATGATGGCGAAGTGTCAGTTTCCCCTTAATCTATATCCAGTTTTGATCCATGCATCTGTATCTATCTATCTATCAACATAGATAGAGATACAAAATCTCATTTTGTCCTCACAACAACCGTGGGAGATACTATCCACATTGTGCAAATGAGGAAATTTAAGCCGAGTGACTTGCCTAAGGTCATATAGTAAGCATAAGGGAAAATATAAGACCTGGACTTTGGTCTTCTTGATTCTGGGTCCTACGTTCTATCTACTGCAGGCAACTCAGCTGCTTCTAGCTTGTGCTAATAGAATGCTCATTGATTACCTGGTTGATTCATATAAGTAGATCAAGTTGGGTTGATCCAACTTAAAGGGGTTGCACCATACTCCCCTGAGAATTTTGAGGCCAAAAAGGAATAGCATAAATTGAGAGATCCTCCTGTTCGATAAAATATTCACCACCCAGAACTAGCATGAGAATGTCCACCAGTGCTCCAGGCTCCATGCCCTTCCACTCTTCTTCATTTTGGCTCCCCCCAAAGCTGGCCCTCCAGCATCTCTATGTAAGGAGGTGTCATTAGAGGCACCATCATGTAAGGCATATTGATTTAGTGCTGGGAGTCTAGACACCATCTAGTCCGAGCCCCTGACTTTACAGAGGAAGAACCAAGGCCCAAAGGAAAGGAAGAGACTTGACCCAGGCCATGCAGGGAGTGAGGATCAGAGGCAAGTTTTTTGTCTAGGTCTCTTGACCTCAAATCCTCTGTTTCTACCACTCCACTCCTCATCTTGAAATGCCTTATAATAGGGGAGTAAATAGAAAAATGGAGGAAGAGGATGCAGGAAGAGAACTCAAGATCCAGGGACTTGTTTGCTTTTGGGGGGGGGGGAATGTTGGACATTTGGGGTTAAGTGACTTTACCAAGGTCACACGGTTAGTAAATGTTAAGTGTCTGAGGCCGGATTTGAACTCAGGTCCTCCTGACTCCAGGGCCAGTGCTCTATTCACTGTGCCACCTAGCCAGCCCTCGAGATTTGTTTTATTGATACATATGTTTAAAGAGAATTTGTCTTATGAAATCTTAGGAATGACAGGGTCATAAGTGATTACCGAGAGAAATCCATAATATATCTGCACTTATGGTGGCAGACACCTGGGTACTGCTTCTCAGTCTGCCATTAATTAGTCACGTAACCTCCAAACATTGACTTAATTTCTTAGTATGTTATCCTTTTCTGGAAACTATATTCCAAGATTCCTTCCTGTCCTGATAATCTATATGCTATCATTGTATGTTCTAAAGGCCCTCCCAGCTCTGACATCCTGTGTTCTAAGGGCCCTCCCAGCTCTGACATCCTGTGTTCTAAAGGCCCTCCCAGCTCTGATATTCTGTGTTCTAAGGACCCTCCTAACTCTGACATTCTCTATTCTAAGAATCTTTTTCATTCCAGCATTCCAAATTTTAAGTGACCTTGAGGTTACAGTAATCTGTGACTCAAAGATA
>CM053596.1:34880140-34987821 GCA_028646575.1 Pseudocheirus occidentalis | reverse complement strand
AGAGGAGAAGAGAGGAGAGGAGAGGAGAGGAGAGGGGAGGAGAAAGAAGGGAAGAAAAGAGGGAGGGTAGTGAGAAGGAAAGGGAGAAAGGGAGGGGGAGAGGAAGGAAGCATTTATTAAACACCTACTATGTGCCACTTGGGGCAACTAGATGGCTCAGTGGATTGAGCACTGGGCTTGGAGTCAAAAAGGCCTGAGTTCAAATATGGCCTCAGACTAGCCGTATGACCCTGAGCAAGTCACTTAACTTCTGTTTGCCTTAATCCACCGAAGAAGTAAATGGCGAGCCACTTCAGTATCTTTGCCAAGAAAAATCCATGACAGGGTCAATAAGAGTCTGTTGCAACCGAATGACTGGACAACAGTATGCTGGTCACTACACTGAGCATTTTACAAATATTATTTCATCTGATCCTCACGGTAGCCATGGGAGATAGATGCTATTATTATCCCCATTTAACAATTGAGGAAACCAAGGCAGAGGGATGTTAAATGACTTGCCAGGGTCATTGCTAGTAAGCGTCTGAGGCTAGATTTGAACTAAGGTCTTCCTGACTCCGGGCCCAGCACTCCATCCACTTGTACCAATTGGCCAGTGTATTGTTTTTTATATATATGTTTTTATATCCCTTACATTCCTCTCGCAGCTTATCACAATGTCTTGCTTAGTACACAGTAGACACTTAATAAATGTTTATTGACCTGATTTGCACTGCTGTGTATGTGTGCACTGCATTGGGCACAATAACTGCCTTTTGGTTTTACTTAACTATTTCTTTCAGTAGACACATGCTTTAATGACTTTTAGCAATGAGAATTATTTCCTAAAGTGACGTCATGAGAAAACCAGCCTGAGAGGGATCAAATGACAGGATCCTGGTGGTGATTCAACGGCCTAAGGAATAACACTTTGGGCACTGACATTAGTCTCAGAAGCTTGGGCATCTCTTACAAAGTCTAACCCCAAAATGTAGATTCAAATCCAATCTCTCTGTGGCCTTCTCCTGCCCAGACCACTTTTGGTCCATCTGAACTCTAGCCATTGTGTCAGCAATACAGTCAAGGGATGAAACCCCCACCCCTCATTGGGAACCAAGGACCAGCTCCACACATGCTTCAGCTGCTATCAGCCTAGCAAGGGGACAGACATTGCTTGCTGCAGGGTAAAGGGACACAGGATTTTCAAAGGTAATAAATTCTGACCAAATGACAGTGAGGGACTTTGCCATCCTTCTAGGGAAGCTCTATGTGGGGGGAGGGGAGGAAGGGAAAGAGCAGTACTGCCTCCTCTCTGGCCCCCCCCAGCATATTTAGTTAGCCTCCTCAAGGATAAAAAGAGCTGTGAGATTGGATTTCTCACAAAGACAAAACTAATCAATAGTCCACATGGCTTGCCTAAGGGGGGAAGCTTATATTTTGAAACACTTTAATTCTATCATAGGTTCTGTTTACTTCTCTCAAATCCCCTTCAAATTCCCCAGGACCTCAGCCCCTAGGAGATCCAAAATTCCAGTAGTCAATGAGCTAACTGAAAAAGAATCAAGAAGAACAAGATAGAATCATGAGGGCTCCCCAGAGGACCCGGCCCTCCTCTGCAGTTACAGTGAATCACTAGAGCGGGCTTCACTGCAGAGAGCATCCTCCCAGAGTCCCAGAGACTCAGAACGTCCTCATGTTACAGATTCAGAGACCAGGGCACCTCAGATACCATTCCAGTCTAACCTTCTCCTTTTGCAGGTGAGGAAATTGAGGCACAGAGAAGTTAAGTGCCTTAACCTTAAGTTACAAGGTTAAGTGACAACCTTAGCCCAGGGTCAAAATATAGGTGAGGGTGGAAGGAGGAGAAAAGACCCAGGACATACCTTCTAGCCCTCATCCCCATCTTCCAGAAAGAGGACTGAACACCAAGGACCAGAGTATTCCAGCCAGCTACAGGACAGGACTCCTTTCTGAGATGCTGGTCATAGTCTCCTCGTACAAACTCCACTCCCCATCAGTTTTGTTACGCCCAGGCTGAGCCCCAACCCCTGCGCAAACATTTGGACCCTGTTGCCTCCTCTGCAGTTCTGGTAGTGTCATAATTAGTCATTCCAGTGCCCAGGGCAAGGAGAACAAAAGGTTCCCTCTAACCAACTCTTTTAAGATAAATTTAATTGTGGGGATGCCTGAAGTCTCAAGTGCCCATGAGGATGAAGACCCCAGGATACCAACCTCTGAAGGAGGTAAGGGGAGACAGAAACACCCCCCTCCCAAGACACTGGCCAGTAGCCAGCAAGGGAAGGGGGATGATCTTAAAATCCAGAAGAAACGCTCTCCCGCCTCCCCCTCACCATGAACTGGTAAATATTTAATAACTGTCTCTCTGAAGATGCCTAACACAATATTAGCATTTTCCCCATCACTTTCTTAAGCCTAGACAATCAACAGAACAATAAATCAAGCCCTGATTTGTAGCTCATGCTGAAAATTGAACAATCCAGGCAAGCTGGTGCATCTACCTCCAACACCCCCACACACTGGCACAAACAGAAATACCAGGGGCCTTTGCTTGAGAGGTGGCCATTGGTGGTAAGGGTTGCTGGAGGAATCAGCAAGACCAGGCAATGGAGAAGTTTATCTGGAGGGCAGCCACAAGGAGAAATATGCCGCTCCCTCTTTTATATAATTAGTCATTTCAAGGTGCCATATTCAGTTGTTTCTCCCTCCTGAATGAGTACAAGCCTTGTGCTCCCCACCTTAGTTCCAGCTCTGCCTGTAGCTTGGTTTGAACCTCTAGACATCAATCACTGTTTCCTGTATTTTGACCTTCCCTTTGTCAGCTCTCCAATATGGCTTAGACCTTTCAACGCTAACTCTGATACCCACTAAGGATCTCAGGCTTTGTTTCCCCATTTGGACCAGATACCCCCCAGCCTCAGTAAGATGATAACATGATAACAACAAACTCCCTTTGGCCGTTAGCTTGACCACTTTTGCCAATTCTAGCATTTTCTGGTCACCTATGATGAAGATCCTTTCAAAATGCTCCTCTTCATGTACTTTTATGGGTGGTGGGTGGAAATATGCCCCATAATCTTAGGATCTCAGGCTAGCAGAGGATTCTTGAGGGTCATCTAACCAAACACCCTGATTTTACAGATGGGAAAACTGAGGCTTATAGAGGTTATTATTTGCCCAAAGATGCATAGGAAGCAAGTATCAGACCAGGATTCTAACCCAGGTGCCCTGACTTCATGGCATTTATATACCACTGTACATATGTCATCTCATCTGATTCTTTCAACAACCCTGGGAGGAGGGTAGGGTAGGTGACATTATTATTCCATTTTACACACAAAGAAACTGAGGACTCTTAAGTGATGTTAGGGTCACACAGCCAGTAAGTGACTGAGACTAGATTTAAACCCAGTAGTTTCTGACTCCAAGTCTGACACCATGCAGGCTCCCATCTAGCTGCCCTTCCCAGAACACCTTACCTAGGAAGGAGCAAGGGAAGAATTTATATTCTGGGATAGTAAAATAATGAATCCTATCTATAAACATGTCTGGATTCATCTGTTCAAAAGAGGTAATTATTCTAATGGACAGGCCAGAGGTAATTCAGAGCTCAGTGCAACTCTCTCAATAACTACAGGCCATATCTTCATGAGTAAACAGGATGAAAGATTAATAATCAAGCAATCACTGTACACAGAAATCCTTAGGGGGTTTTCCACAAAAATAATGCTTTCAGACACCCTTTCTAGGTGAGGGAATCAGGCTCAAAGGGCATTGATGCTTCAGAGACCTGTTCAGTCACAGAATTTCAAGTAAAATAATTTAAGATCAAAGTCCAGCCTTTTGTGAATCCTTGTGCTTTCTGCATTCTTTCTGTAGGTTAAAATCAAGGTTTTCCTCTACATGATAAACACTGTAACCTCAAGTACTTGCAGTGGATCTGGTCCTCTTACCCACGTATGTGAAGAACTAGGCATTAGCTACAATTTGAAGTCTCCAAGCTACATTTTCTTGCCCTGGTTAACAATTTGTTGGATGCAAAATGAGTCAATATCTGTGAGTTTAAGGGATTGAGGCCCCTCCATGTTAAGCTTTGTGTTTGTAAACTCAAAGGTTGGAGTTCTGTACCACATAAGGTCACATCAAGGTCGTATAAAGCTGTAGGAAGGCAATGAAGTAGGAAGTTCACAGTTAATGGATGCCAGAGGAGGATGGCTCATAGAACAAATTATTTCTGATAACCTCAGTAACCTTTGGCATCTACTTTACAGGCTCTAAGAGAACTGCCTTCTAAGGCAAGACTACAC
This sequence comes from Pseudocheirus occidentalis, assembly GCA_028646575.1. Classification (NCBI taxonomy): domain Eukaryota; kingdom Metazoa; phylum Chordata; class Mammalia; order Diprotodontia; family Pseudocheiridae; genus Pseudocheirus; species Pseudocheirus occidentalis. Next base: position 34,983,517 of record CM053596.1, on the reverse strand, counting down.
TGCCCCATGACCTTTCCTGAAACACTAATTCAGGAAAGGAAAGTCACCAATGAGGAGATCAGGACCTGGTGTTACAGACTGAATTGAGTAAAAAAGCTGGAGAGAAAGTAGAAAGAGATTAGAGAGCTAGGTGGCACAGTAGATAGAGCATTGGGTCTGGAGTTGGAAAGACCTGAGTTCAAATCCAAGCTTCGACACTTACTAGCTGTGTGAACCTGGACAAGTCATTTAACCTCTGTTGCCCCATCTGTAAAATGGGGATAAAGATAGGGTTGTTGTGAGGATCAATTAAAATGATATTTGTAAAGTGCCTAGCACAGAGTAGGTACCATTTAAATGTTAGCTATGATGATGATAAAGTGGTAAATCTGATCATTAGGGGAAAGCTATGTCTAGTAAATGAAACAGCAATAGAACATAAGCACCTTGAGGGTAGGGACTATTTCATTTCTGTCTCTGTGCCAAAGACAGTGCCCCGAGCACCAAGGCAAATAAATGACTGGCATATAGGAGGTATAGAATAGATACCTGGTAGACTGGACTGAAAGTAAATACAAAGATTAGGCCTGGAACTTACCTGTCTATGAAATGGATACATGCAGATAAAGGAATGTCATTACAAAGAAACAGAAAAGTATATCCATGCGCCATACTATGACTGTTTTGTTGACCTGGTTACCAGGAATTACCTCTACCTAAACACAGCATACAGTAAGTACTGCCTCTGGTCCCTGATTACAGAAATCACCATGGGTTTAGTTTTTTTTTTAAGTTCATTTTGTTTTACTCAAGCTACCAGATATCAGGAGGAGAGCAAGAGACTCTGTCATCTGCAAATCTGAATTGGATCCCATGCTTTGCCGTCTCTTATTTTCTTGTATGATTTTATGATTTTGTATGATTACATGATGTCTTGTATGATTTTATATGATTGCATGATTTCTTGTATGGTTTTATGATTTTGTATATTACATGATTTCTTGCATGACTTTATATGATTGCATGATTTCTTGATTTTGGACAAGCCATTTCCCTGCTCTGGGTCTCTGCTTCCAGTCCCTGTCCTCAAGAAACTTATATAGCTCTCTCTTCCCTCTTTATGTATTGGACACAGTTTCCCCCTAATTATCAATCAGATTATCTCCATTATAACTTCATCACCATTACTATAACTAACATTTATATCCTACCTACTATGTGCTAAGTACAAATATCTCATTTGGTTCTCATAACAATAGAATTATTGGACAAGATAAAGGGAGGGAATAAGCCTTTAAATAGCACCTACTATGTGCTAAGCACTTTTATCTCATTTATGGTTCCTAAGGCTCCTCCCCAATCTAAATACTGTGATGCTATTATGAGGGGTGCTGAGCAATTTAGAGTTCTTTGTTCCAGCCATCAACATCAGTTCCCCTTTGGCAGCCAAACAGAAGGGAAACTCCTTGAAGGCAGGGTCTTCCATTTTTGTTTTTGACTCCCCAGTGCCTTGCACAGTGTTTGGCACAGGAAGTGCTAAATAAATTATTTATTTAAATAATGATAATCAATAATCAATCAATAATAAATTAAATCAAATAATTGATTGATTGGTACAATGGAAAGAGCTCATAGGACAGGTTTAAAATCCAGGCTCTGATGTTTACTCTCTCTATGGTCCTAGACTAGTTGTATTACCTTTGGGCCTCAGTTCACCATTTACAAAAGGAGAAAGTTAGACTAAATGACCTCTAAGGTCCCCTCCAGACCTAAATCTATGAGCTTATGGTCTCTCTCACTTACTACATGTGCAGCTTTGGGCAAGTTCTCTAACCTTATTGGCCTCAGTTTCTTTATCTGTGATATGAGATGGTCAAGCTACAGTCTCTGAGGTCCCTTCCAGCTCTGGTCCTGTGATGCTAGGAGACATTCACTTCTGTGAGCTCATTGCCTTCCCAGCCCTCATCACCTATTATGTCCCAAGTCATATGCTGGGCCTTGAGCCTTAGAATAATTAGGTAAGTCTCTCAGGAAGACAAGTCCATGCTGGCAGAGGCAAGGCTGGTTTGAGGGTGTGGCAGATTCCCCAGCCATCTATGACCCACCGAAGAAACCTTCCTGGCTTAAGCACTGGCGTGCCCGAGCCAGGATCATAGCACCTGGAGCCACAGCACACACTAAGATAACATTTCCCGACCTACACTACACAGTGGGCTCAATGGGCTGGTAGGATGTCTGGATTCTCCCCTGCCTGCAGTGGCTGATCTGGTCATTGGCTTTCCCAGAATCCCAAAGGTTGGAGACTAGATATTCAATTCCTTACATACACAAGACAAAGAGGTAGATCATTGGGCTAACCTCTCCATTAATAGAGACAACTGAGAGTGGCCAAGAGAGAACAAAACCTCTTCAAAGAACATGGGAGTGGGCTGAGAAAGTAGACAATGTAGAAAATCAGTGTTCATTACTATGGGTGAATGGGTACAAGAGTGAGGGAAGCATATACATAGACAGAAGAGTATACATACACATACATACTTTTATATAAATGCATATGTATGTTGTATAAATATATATGTTTGTGTGTGTACAGAGAAAAGTACTTTATAAAGAGAAATTACAAAAGAATTTATATCCTCGATCCTGTGATCCAGCTGTCTCCAAGGTCTATGCCTCCAACCACTTGGCTTTATAAAAATACTCACAGCAGCATGATTTGTAGTAGCAGAAAGCTAGAAGTGAAGCATGTGTCCAACATCTGGGAAATAGTTTAATTTGTTTAATTTCAGTCCTGTCCAACTCTTTGTCACCCCATTTGGAGTTTTCTCGGCAAAGATACTGTCATGGTTTGCCATTATCTTCTCCAGCTTACTTTATAGATGAGGAAACTGAGGCAGACTGAGGCTAAGTGACTTGCCCAAGGTCACACAGCTAGTCAGTATCTGAGGCAGGATCTGAACCAAGGTCTTCCTGCCTCCAAGCCAACACCATCCACTGCCCCACCCAAAAGAACTACATATTCCATGACTACAACTCTGTATATGAAAACAGCACTAAACAGCAACAAAACTCAGGTCAAGTATGCCAAATGACCTTGGCAATGGCTTGTTAAAGTTAAGGCATGGCATTCCCTCCGAATAAAGAGCAAAGCACAACAGTGTACCTTGCCACTTCCCATCTGCAGAACCAAGTGAAAATGGAATTGGAAAATATTTCATAAAATAAAGATACAATAGAACATAAATAATAGTAACATGTGGTTTTCTAAGTCAATGTGTATATTGACTAATTATAAAGAGAAATTACAAGAGTTTATATCCTCGATCCTGTGATCCAGCTGCCTCCAACCACTTGGCTTTATAAAAATACTCACAGCAGCATGATTTGTAGTAGCAGAAAGCTTAATTCTATTTGGCTTTGATACCACTGCATTCAGAATATATGATGTTGGGGGCAGCTAGGTGGCGCGCTGAATAGCACTGACCCTGCAGTCAAGAGGAACCGAGTTCAAATTTGGTGTCAGACACCTAACACCTACTAGCTGTGTGACCTTGGGCAAGTCACTTAACCCCAATTGCCCCTCCCTTCCCTCTTCCAAAAAGACAAAAACAAAAGAGAATATATGATGTCAGTTTAGGAAGAGATTTTAAACCAAGGATAGACAGCCAGGACCTTAGAGATAGATAATTTTACAACTAAGGAAACAGGAACCCAAAGAGTCAGTCACTTGCCCAAGTCCACACAGTCTGGAAGCAGCTGAACCAAAATTTGAATCCAAGTCCCCTCACATTAAATGCAGAGCTCTTATCAGTCATAGCAGGTTGGTTCAGGAATATGGGGAGCAGAGACAAGGAGGGAGGGAGCAGTAGAGGAAGGGTCAGTTAAGAAACCATAAGTAATGAAGCCCCTTTGGTAGTTCAGCACTGCATTCAAGTTTCTTTTAAAACTGTTGCCATGTCAATGTAAGCCTGAGGGGCCAGCAGTTGGGAAATGCTGTTCTAGAATCCCAAGGTTCAACTCTGCATCCTTCCCCTTTGAAAGGGGTTGGGTGAAGCAGGCTGAGACTCTGCAGAATAGGAGGTGTGTTCTGCTGATTCTTGCCTTTTCAGGGTGACCAGTCACTGTGAATGTTAAAGCTACCAATTAAGAAAGGAGATGAGGACCCCAGGCTACGCTTAATGGGAGCTAACATCTTTCCCACTCAGGGTCAGCCTGTAGCAAAACTTAAAGCCTTGATAGACTAATGAGACAGCATCTAAGTCAGACAGTATAGAAGATGCATTCCTGAACTTCTAAATTCACTCAAAGATAAGGGTAAACGCATCCCAGGAAACTGTCTGCTGTCACTCACACACACACCTGAAACATTGGTGATGAGATAGCGGATCTTTAAACACTAAGACGCAAGAGAGGCGAGACAGTGCCCTAGAACTCCAGAGGAAATTGACAATGGCTAGAGTCGTCAGGAAGGACCATATGGAAAACTCAAGTGCTGAACCAGGTCTCTGGAATACAGTACTGAAATTCACACATCAGTAGGTAGGATCTCACTTCTTAAGCCATAACTAGAGTGGGATGACAGAGGCTTTGCCTCCCCAGTGCTGACATCTGGGGAAAGGGAAACACTTTCATCCCATGTGGTTCTCTGTCAATCAATTGGTATTTATTATATACCTAGTATATGTCAGGCATTGTCCTAGGTTAGTGGTTCTCAACCTGTGGGTTGTGACCCCTTTGGGGGTCAAACAACCCTTTCACAGGGGTCATAGGAGTGGCCTAAGACCATCGGAAAACACATATTTCCAATGGTCTTAGGAACCAAGACACCGCTCCTCTATCGTTTCCAGGCAGGTCCACCCACATGCAGATACGCCCACATATGAGTATTAAAGTGTCGCGGCATCAGGAAGGTTGAGAACCACTGTACTAGGAGATGGTGATACAAAAGTAAAATGAAATTGTCCCTCAAAGATGAAAAATTTAAATTGTCCCTTAAAAACATGAAATTGTCTCTCAAAGAGCTTATTCTATTGGAGTAGCTCAAAAATATATGCATGTAAATCTATATTTACTAGATCCAAAGTAAATATGAGGTAATTTGGGGGGATGGAAGGGGAGGCACTAGCAGCTGGGAGATTAAGAAAGGTGGTATTTGAACTGAGCTTTGAAGGAAAAAGTGACTCCAGGTTTCTAGCAGGTGAGATAAAGAGCAGGCAGGAACAAGGTCTGATGGAGAGGGTTCACTCATTCAGAACTAGGTGTGTCTGGGCAGAGGGGCAACCCAAGGACAAGCTGGGGGTGGAACTCCCAAATCTCTTGTTCCTCTTAAGAGGCACTTCAGGAATATCAGACCACATTCTACCAAGAAAGAGAGAGGCAGTGCACCTGGGGAGCCCTGGGACAAGAGGTAGGCTGAGAAGTGAGCTCCCAATCAAAATCTACAACCACCACCCAAACTAAATTGGCCCAGGGTACCAGAATTCAGAGCTATGGATATAGTTATTAAGGAGACAGTGCGGGACCATGGAAAAAGCATTGGCTCTGGAGTCAGAAACTTGAATTCAAATCTTATTTCTAACACTGACAGTTATTCCCCACTGACCTTGGGGAAGTCAGTGAGCTGTCCATGGTGTGGTTTCCTCATCTACAAAATGATGAGGGCAGCTAGATAGTGCCATAGTGCATAGAATACCATTCCTGGAATCATGAAGATTCGTCTTCCTGAGTTCAAATCTGACTTCAGACATTCCCTAGCTGTGTGACTCTGGGCAAGTCACTTAACCTGTTTGCTTCAGTTTCCTCATTTGTAAAATGAGTTGGAAAAGGAAATGTCAAACCATTCCAGTATCTTTGCCAAGAAAACAACAAAATGATGAAATATAGGGATGTGTATGTGTGTTTATGTGGAAAGGAAAGGGAGATGATGATGTTCAATCATTTCAATTGTATCCAACTCTTCATAACCCCATTTGGGCTTTTCTTAGCAAAGATGGTCTGCCATTTTCTTCTCCAGCTTACTTTTACATATAAGGAAACTGAGGCAAACAGTTAAGTGACTTGTCCAGGGTCCCATGGCTAGTAAGTGTCTGAGGCCAAATTTGAACTCAAGAAGATGAGTCTTCTTGACTTCAGGCCAAGCACACTCTACTGAATGACCTAGCTACCCTACAAGGAAGGATGGAGAGAGAAAGAGACGTGGGGAGGGGAAGGGGAAGAAATTAGGATGTGCCACATACAGTAAAGAGCTGGGGGTACAAATACAAACAGACCATACAGTTCTTCCCCTCAAAGAACTTATGTTCTAGTGAAAGAAGAAAGCAATAAATGGGAACTTGAAAGTGGGGGAGGAGAAGGGTACTATGGGAAAAGAGGGGACAAGGTGGCTGGCAAAGAAAAGAAGTCTGGAGAGTGAGTTGAGGGGTGAGAGGAACGAAATATTGCTAGAGGGAGTCCTTCGTCAAAGAGTAGCCCAGGGGAGGAGATCAAACCCTCAGAGCAAAAGGTTCTGCCAGGATGAGAAGGTAGCTGGCCTGTAATGACACCCCATCCCCCAGCTCTGGATCCTTCTGTATTTCTGTTTCTCGACCATATTTCTCTCCATACAGGAAAGTTGCTTAAGGTAAGTGAGCCTTAAGAGCATGAAAACAACCAGAAGAAGATGAAACAAGATGAGAATTATCTTGGTCACAGCCCAAAATAGGGGCAAGGAGGTGAGGGGATGGGAGTTGGGAGGGAAAGCAAGGGGTCTTTGTCTGGATTTTCACATCCATCCTCTTTTCCCAAAGATCCCTAAAGTTTTTTCCATATTATTCTATAGCAAACATTGGGTATCCTACCCAAAGTTTACAATGACAGACCTTGATGGTTCAATTTTATTCAATCCCATAGGCACTGTGTTAAGGGGGTGGAAGTGGGGCTGGGGGAGATGGAAAATGACATTCCTGCTGAGTCTCTTATAGTTTAATTGGAACTTCAAAGTTCCATCATTTATATTCAACATTGACAAACCATTCCAGAGTATCATCACCAAGAAAATACCAAATGGATCTCAAAGAATCAGACGTTGCTGAAACAATGAGTAACAACAAAATAGTTCTAGTTTAACTAGAACTTAAAGTTTGTGGTCTAATTAAAAGATACGTTATTATATGATTGTGGTGGAATATTTCTGTGCTATAAGAAGTGACAAGCAGGATGATTTCAGAAAAACCTGGAAAGATTTACATGAACTGATGCAAAATGAAGTGAGCAGAACCAGGAACAGCAATATTGTGCAATGAATTGTGAATGACAACTATTCTCAGCTCTACAATGATCCAAGATAATCCCAAAGGACTCATGGTGAAACATGCTATCAGCCTCCAGAGAAAGAACTGATATTTTGTGAATACAGACTGAAACATACCACTTCTCTTTCTTTTTCTTTCTTTATTTCTTCTTTCCTTCCTTTCTCTTTCATTCTTTTTATTTCTTTGAGTCTTCTTGTACAAAATGACTAATATGGAAATTTTTTACATGATCACACATGTATCATCTATATCAGATTGCTTACAATCTCAGGGAGGGGGGAAGGAAGAGAGGGAGGGATAGAATTTGGAACTCAAAACTTTAAAAAATATATTTTAAAATTTTTCAACATGTAATTTGGGGAAAAATAAAATATTATTAGAAATAAGAAGAAAGACATGTCATGTACCCAATAGATATGCAAAGTGTTTTTACAGACTTCACGTTTCTATATAAATGCTTGTTACTATTGTTGTTACCAGGTAGAGAATGATGAGGCAAAAGAGATCCTGGACAAATGCCAGCAAACAATCTAACGCTCAACAGTCATTTCTTTTTGCTAATGGTTTTCAAATAGAAGGAAGCCAATTAACCATTTGAGAAGGTCATGGAAGGCTTCATGGAGGAAGAATTGCTTGAGTTGAGCCTTGAAGGAATGAGAGGGTCTTCAACAGATACAGATGGAGGGGAAGGGGTCTATTGGGGCATAGGAGATGTGTGAGCAAAGACACAGAGGTGGAAAAGAACAAGCCAAAAATCAGAGGACACACAGCAAGTCGGTCAGTTTGGTTGAAATGTAAATACATCAAGGACAGTGGGACAAGCGTTGGCTGCCTTAGTGGACTGAACACTATGGATGATGGAGGGTCTTGAATCCAGCACGCATAAATTAAGCATTTCTTACCCTGTGTGATTTTTGCTTTAGTCCTCATTCATTCTACTGAGTGGTCTCGTGGGGCAGGGTGTGGGGCTAGCATGTGTCAGAGGGTTGTGTAACTTTCATCACATGACTTGCATCACATAGTACCTGACCAATGTGCTCCCAGAGTTAGAAGAATCTGAGAATCTGATAGGCATTTTAAGAAAACCTATTTTAAAATCTGGAAGGGGAGAGGGATGTAACCTGATCCATGCTATGCTCACAGGAGACCAGAAAGACCTCTCTGTTTTTGAGGGGTTAAAAAGAATCTCACTTAAGAAGAAAAGGCCCTAAAGAGGCCAGTGCCTTTGAGCAGGACAGTCCTTGAAATCACATGCAAGGCTGTTTTATCTTATCTAACCTAACCTACTTCTGTCTGGCAGAGACAGTCACTGGGAAAGTACCAGAATCTTTCATCTCCCAAGCTGCTCCTTCAGCAATGGGGAGCGTGTGAAGACTGAAAGGTTCACATGCTTTACAAATGGAAGAGATCACAAGATGAATGACAGCTCCAGAGCCAGGAGGGACCTACCTCAGAGGCTATCGACTCCAACTCCTTGCCTTTTGCAGATGAGGACACTGAGATTCAGAAAAAGGACTTCCTATAGGATCCTAGGATCATAGATTGAGAGGTGGAAGAACCTCTAAGATCTGGTCCAACCCCCTCATTTTACAGATGAGGAAGCGGAGGCCCAGGTAGCTTATGTGATTTGCCCAAGGCCACATAGCTTATAAGTAGCATAGAATTTGAACTCAGATCTCAGTATGGCTCGAGAATCAGCAGTCATTCCTGTATATTGCTCTGGTCTTCTCCTCTACCCCACTCCTTAAACAGGAGAGAACTGACAGCAGAAGTTAATGAGGTTCAAAGAAGGTTTCCGAATTTAGAAAGAACAAGGAAGGAAGGAAGGAAGGAAGGAAGGAAGGAAGGATGGATGCTGAGTAGAGGAATGAATAGATACATGAATGAAGGAATAGATAGATAAATACATTGATAGATAAATGAAAAAAAAATAAATGAAATGCTATCTTGAAGTCAGAGGACCAGACTCTGTTATGTATTATCTGTGTGACCCTTGGCAAGTCAGTTAACCAAGTGCTTAAGAAAAGTGGCTGGAACACAGTAAGTGCTTAATAAGCGCTTTTCAACTTGACAACTTAACCTCACTGGGCCTCAGTTTCCTCATCTGTAAAATTCAGGAAATGCCCTCTAAGATAACTTTCAGCTTTAAATCTATGATGTGGGCCCTTACCTGCTTAAGAAATCTTCCATATTTCTCTCTCTCTCTTCTCTCTGTCTGTCTGTCTGTCTGTCTGTCTCTCTCTCTCTCTCTCACACACACACACACACACACACACACACGCACACACGCACACTTCCTTGTGCTCCTCCTCCTTTTGTTGACTCATCTATTTATCCACTCAGCATTTCTTAACTACCTAGTGCAAGCAAAGCTAGACACTAATGGAGATACAAACATGCGTAAGCCAGGGCCCTAGCCCTTGAATGGTGGTGATAAGAGTCAGCATTCTATAGGAGGGAGAACACTGGGGTATAGAAGTCCAGAGTCCTCCTCTACCAGTAACCAGTTGTCATTTGACCTTGCTGAGTCTGTTTCCTCATCTATTAAATGGGAGGAGTTGGCTAAATTACGTCTAAGGACCCTCCTAGCTGTGCACCTGTGGCTCCATGGCCAGGACACAGAGACCCAGAAAGGCAGCCCCACATAGGGGAGTCCAGCACAGCATTTGAAGTAAGACCTTGGATGTTTATGATGGGAATAATTATAGCATGTGCCTTGTACAGTTGTGGGGAGGCTCATATGAGACAATGGGGGTAAAGCACTTTGCAGGGTTAAAGAAGTGTCCCTTGCGGCTGGTGGTAGTAGCCCAGATCAGGTTATTTTAGGCAAGTCTCATGACTATTCCGGGTCTTTGTCTGTTCATCTGTAAAGAGAAAGGCTTAGAGGCTTCATAGAAGAGTGGAAAAGGTTCAATTCGAGGACCTGGGTTCAAGTCTCAACTCTGCCTCTTACTAACTGTGAGACTTTGGGCAAGTCACTTTGCCCTCTGTAGGTATCAGTTTCCCCATGTGTAAAATGGGGAGAAGGTATTCTGAAAGTCCTTGAAGTTTCCTTCTAGGTCCCTATCTAGGATCCTAAATTGTCTACAAATTAGAATATGATGAGTGAATTAAGAGGTTCTGCCAGTTCCATGAGGGAAAGATCTCTTCCAACTGGGGTGATGTCAGGAAAGACTTTGCACCAGAGATGAGACCTTGAGCTAGACTGTAAAAATGGCTAGAACTTCAACACGTAGAAATGTGTGGGGAGGGCATTCCACATGAGCTGAGAGAGGCATGGAGGCCGAAGACCATGACCAAAGTGTCATCAATGGACCATGGTCCTAGAGCTGAGAGGGCCCTTGGAGGTCATCTTACAGATAAGGAAACTGAGACTCAAAGGGTGAGATGACTTAGGACCATATGGAAGGGAAGTCAAAGGTTATCTCTTCCAACCCCCTTATCTTACAAATAGAGTAACTGAGTCTCAGAGAAGTGTTATGACTTGTCTAAGATCACATAGACCTTGAACCTGAGCCTAAAGGCTCAGCTGCCAAATCCAACACTCTTTCCATCTGCTTAAATTGTCTCATTGGCTCCACAAGTAGATTTTAAGCTCACAGAGGAAAGAGTAGGGATTCCTACTCTTTTTGAACAGTCAGGTCCCTAGAACTAGTGCAAACAGTAAAACCAGGTAGAGGAACAACACTCCCTCAGAGGTTACTGCCAGTTTCTATCTCCCCATCTTCTCCTTTGACCTGTATTGAAAGAGTATCTCTCTCTCTGTCCTACCACCAAAGGCGTAGGTGATGAAGAGCTCTTCAATTGCCCACTTAACCAGCGACCAGATGGTCAAAAGAAGCTTCAGAAGGTATATTATCAAAGGAGAGAGCATGTGCAGGGAGGGTTAGGGGGGATCACTCCATCAGCAGTATCTAAAGTGGTGTCAATAAATCGCCATTCAGAAGCAGTGTCATTCATTCACAAAGGACTCATGATGAAAAATGCCATCTATCTCCAGAGGGAGAATTGATGAACTCTGAGTACAAATTGAAATATAATTTTTCCTCAATTTTTAAATTTTCTTGCTTTTACAATGTGGCTAATATGGAAACATATTTTGCATGATTTTGTATGTATAATCAATATCATATTGTTTGCCTTCTCCATGGGCGGAGGAAGAGAATTTGGAACTTAATGTTTTAAAGAATGTTAAAAAGTAAATCTCTTAAAAATATTTATATTAATGTAGATATTACATTAAATACATATATTCTAGCAAATGAAAATATTAAATAAATATAACTTCTTAAGGAAGAAGTGGTATCACTCATTAGGTTCCTCAGGGGTGAGGGTGTATGTGTATGCAGGAGAAGCATGGGGGTGGTTGCCCTAAGTGACAGATATACTGATTAAAGGGGAATGAACGAGGTAACAATGAGAGGCAGGCCTTCGATGTGGAGAAGAGAGTCCTAGATTTAGAGTGGGGACACCTGGGACTGTCCTATCTCACCCACTTTTTACTGGTGTGATCTGGGGCCAGAAATCCCCCAAATGAGTACAAGACTCATAGCATCTGCCTTGGAGGGTTGCCATAAGAAAAGTGCTTTGTAAAATCATAATAAAGCTATAGAAAATGGAGCTGATACTATTATGAGCCCCAACCTGGGAGTTCTAATTTCATCTCTGCCATTTGCTACCTATGTAACCTTCAGTCAGTCACTCACCCTCTCTCAGACTGTTTCCTCACCAATTAAATAAGTAATTAAAGAAGAGCCTTGGATTTTAAGTCAGAGGACCTGGATTCAAGTCTCAGCATTGCTTCCTTTGAGGATCTTGAGTAAACTTTTTTAACTTTCTTGGCCTGTTTCTTCATCTACAATATATTCATTCATTCATTCATTCATTTATACATACTTTTTTCCTAGACATTTCATTGACATAAAGGAGATGCTGGTAAGGGACCCCTTATACCAACAGAGATCTTCACCAATTGTTCAGTCACATCCACCTCTTCATGACTCCATTTGGGGGTTTCTTGGCAAAGATACTGGAGTCGTTTTCCAGGTGAGGAAACTGAGGCAAACAGAGTGAAGTGACTTGCCCAGGGTCACACAGCTAGCAAGTGTCTGAGGTCAGATTTAAACTTAGGAAGATGAGTCTTCTTGATTCCAAACCCAGTACTCTATCAACTGCACCTCCTAGCTGTCCTTTATCACCTGCCCTTCAATTTAATCTTAGTAAATTTCCTTGGACATTGAAGTTCAAGGACTTACCCAGGGTCACACAACCAAAGGGTATAAGAGGCAAGACTTAAACCTACCTCTGCCTGCCTCTCTTCACTATACCCTGTTCACATATTCTATTTTTATTCTAATAACAATAACTGAAATTTGCATAGCACTCTAAGATTTGTTAAGCATCTTACACAGGTAATATTTTTAAGACAATCAGGGTTAAGGCTTTCCTAGGATCACACAGTGTCTGTGGTCAGAGTTAAATTTGGATCCTCCGGGCCCCACAGGCAATCTTTTCGTCTTACCAAAAAAACCCTCCTAGGTACATGCCGTACATATCATTTTGCAGATGAGGACCCCTCTAACTGAAAAGTGCTCAGTGACTTGCCCATGGTATATGTGCCAAAAAGTATTGAAAGCAAGAGTTGACCTGCCAGATCTTCCCTGATTCCAAGGTCAACAATCCATCCATTACCACATTGCCTCTCCATGGGAGCATTAGACTAGCTTACTCTAGGGTTCCTTCCAGTCCATAAATCAACAGATTACAAGATTATTTCAAAAGTTTCTTCCAACCCTGACCTCCCTCAGTCTCCCCTGTCTCCAGTCACAAGCCTAGCCCAGATCCTCCTCATGTCTTATCTGAATTACCATAATCATCTTCTAAATTATCTCTCTGCCTTGTTATTTTTGTGCTTACTCAAAGAGGACCAATGACCTTACAAGAGAGTGATGTGTTGACTTGCACATGAATTGGATTTCAGTGAGGCAGAGCTGCGTAAAGACATCATTCCAACTCTAATCCATCCACTAAAATGATTTATCTAAAGGACAAGTTTGGTCATGCTTATACCCCTCCACCCTGAGCTATTCTGGCTCCCTATTACCTCTAGGATCAAATGGGAACTCTTCAATGTGGCGTCTATCACCTAGCCTCTTCCTACCTGTTCAGTCATTTTCCATCTTCCTCCTCTTCTTACACACCATCATCCAGACAGGTTGGTCTATTTGTTCCTTACCCAACATATTCCATCCATGCAACCATCTCCATGCCTTTGCACTGGCTGCCTCCATGCCTAGAATGCCCTGACCCCTCACCTCTGCCTCTTAGCCTCCCCAGCTTCCTTCAAGACCCAGTTCCAAGTTCGTCTTTGGCAGGAAGCTTTTCACTGCCCCCCAACCAGTAATGCCTTCTGCCTCCTCAGAATGCCTTCCATCTACTCTGTATGCACTTTCTATGCCCCTACTCATGTACATGTTGTCTTCCTCATTAAAATGTAAGCCCCTCAAGGGCAAGGGCTGTATTTTTTTTCCTTTCTTTGTATCTCCAACACTTAGTACAATGCCTAGGGCATACATAGCAAACCCTTAAAAATGCTTGTTAACTGACTAAAAGAAAATGCTCTAGAAAACCCATCAGGTCAGCCCTTTTACAGAGCAGGAATACTCACATTAGGCAATTGACAGCTGAGACCTAGCACTCTTATGAGACAGAATAATAGAACTGGGTGTTCCTTGCGCCTATGAAGAAAAGCAAAAAGGGGCTTTATGCCCCCCTGGGATAAGAGGTTCCTCAGTACCTGAACCTCCAGGAAATGACTGACTGATCATCACCCAGTGCACCTCTCTTGTGAACCTGAAGGGTTTAGATATTGTTGGAAATCACTTATAATAATTAAATAATACTCATAATAATTAAATACTTATAATACAATAATTAAATAGAAAATAAATAAAAATTACTTATAAATATAAATAAGTCAATAAAAATTATAAATATTGAATTGGCAATAGTAATAGCTAACAATAGTTCACATTTATTTAGTGCTTGCTGTATGCCAGGCACTGTGCTGACCACCCTACAGTTATTACCCCATTTGACCCTCACAACAACCCTGGGAGATAGGTGCTATTATTAACATTCCTATTTTGCTGTTGAGGAGACTGAGGCAGATAGTGATTAAGTGACTTACCCAAGGTCATACAGTCAGCAAGTGAATACAGATGATTACAAATATTTCCCTCTTCTTGGTAGAGAGGTGGGGGACTATGGGCGCAGATTATCATATATTCCGTCAGTAACAGAGGCTGCCTTAGTTGGTTTTGCTTAATTGGTTTTATTGTTGTTGCTGCTGCTGTTGTTGTTATAAGAGAAGATCCTTTGAGATTAGACAATGGTGACAAATACACAAATAAGCCTAGAGAAAACATTAACAAAATAAAATGAATAGTTTTTTAGAACTTGACTGACATCAGATAGCCCTGGTTGAGTTGATAGAACCAACAATGACCTACCACTATACTTTTTCTCTTGAATTGGATAACCGCGGGACACTCCAGACTCCAGTGCCAAAGCTTTTGGGGGGCTGCTTAGGCAGTAGCCACACCCAAGACTTTCTACAAAACTGGTCCCTCTAGATCAGTGGTTCTCAACCTGTGGGTTACGTTCAATTTGTAACAATGAAAATACATCTTGCATATCAGATATTTACATTACAATTCATAATAGTAGCAAAATTACAGTTATGAAGTAGCAATGAAAATAATTTTATGGCTGGAGCTCACCACAAATGAGGAACTGTATGAAAGGGTCGTGGTATTAGGAAGGTTGAAAACAGCTGCTCTAGATGGTCTGGTCTGAGTGCCCAAGGTGCAGGGCACTGGTCACCAGTCTTAACCTTTCCTGTTTCAGGAGAGACTAGGAAAGAAGAGGGGGTGAAGGTAGAAGCCAATGCAGCTTCATTCTTCTCCATTTATGCTGCTGGATTTTGCTGAGTCTGAACTTTTCAGTTAGCCCAATGAAAGCAATGCTTTTCCTTACCCCCCCCTCACCTACATCTCTTCCCCCTACCATAAATTTTTTATTAATCTCATTATTCACTCCATAAATCAGAAATAGTATTGGTGGAAGTACTTCTAATCAAGTCTCCGGTCATAAGTGGTTTAGAAGAAGGAGCCACATCTTACACTGAATCACTTCAAGTGAAGAATCATTGATTTGTGGGTTTTAGGACACATACAAAACACACCTTCAAGCCCCAAGCTGTTGGGTCACCTCCTCCAGAGAGCCTTTCAAGATTACTCCAGCTCAGTCCCCCTGGCATAGTAAATAGAGGGCTGAACTCAGAGTCAGGAACATCCGACAGGTTCAAATCATAACTCAGAAACTTACTAGCTGCTGTGGGACTGGCCAAGTCATTTAATGAACAAAGTTCAGAAAGGTTATCTGTAAAATGGGAACAATAATGTGCCTGGAATCACAGTCAGAGGGCTAACTTCAGAGAGTGGAGCTTTGATCCCATCTCTGCTGCACTCCTCAGTGTGGAGAGAGCTGGACTGAGAATGAAGAAAATCTGGATTCAAATGTAACTTGAGACTTATTAATTCTCAGACCCTGGCCACATCCCTTAACTTCCAGGCGACTCTGAACAACCGAAGTTTCAGCATATTTTCTAATCTGGAACACAGGAAGTGTTTAATCAATGCTCATTGAGTGACTAAGGTGGACAGTGGAGCATCTCTGGAAGCTCTTCCTCCTCATTCACATGCACATACATGCACGCGCGTGCGCACACACACGCACACACACACACACACACACACACACACACACACACACACACACACACACACCTTGCTTCTCCCCTAACCCAACCATGTTATTCCTCTCTTTGATACTTCTAGGGTCACACTAGGGGCCCTTTCCTGGTGCCTTCTAGGTTCCTGTTTCATAAATTCTTGGGCTAGCATCATTATCTGAAACACTGAGAAGGGAGCAAAGGTCCTTCCTGCTCTTGCCCTCCTGAGTCTGGAACTCAGCCTGCCTGTAAAAACACACCTTGTGGGAAGTCAAGCCCGGGTGTGCCAAAGCCTTAAGATGGCCATGGATTGGTTCTCCTTTTTTTGTGTGCACAGGATACACCTACAAATAAAACTGAACTGATTTCTGGAAGGCAGCATAGCACAATGGGTAGAGCCTAGAACAGCTTAACTTCGGTCTAATCCCACCTCTGACACTTAACCAACCACAGCAAGTCCCTTCATATGTACATAACTAAGGCAACTCCTTTGACCAGTCTTTGAGTCAAGAAAGTCTGGGTTCCCCTCCCAGCCAGGCTTCTGACTCTCTCTGGTCTTGGCCACCATGGCTCAACTTCCTTCTCATGCTGGAACACCCTTCCTGCCATGCTGGCTCCTTTCTGCCATTGGTGAATTCCTTCCAGGGCCTCCATTTTAGGGAGGAGCCCAGGTTGCTCATGTTTTATTCCCCTTCTGGAAATGCTTCTGACTTTCTACAGATTTGACAACATCCCTCTACACCAATACTTTCTCTCTCTCTCTCTCTCTCTCTCTCTCTCTCTCTCTCTCTCTCTCTCTCTCTCTCTCTCTCTCTCTCTCTCTCTCTCTCTCTCTCTCTCTCTCTCTCTCTCTCTCTCTCTCTCTCTCTCTCTCTGCCCCCTCACCCCCTTCAATTCCCTTCTATGTGCTCACTTAAACCACTAGAATGTAATCTCCTTGAGGGCTTGTTTTTGTATCCCAAGTGCTCAGCAGAGTGCAGTCACAAAGTAAGAACTTAACAAATGCTCATTGCCTGTCTACCAACCTGGGATCTAATCCCACTTCTGACTAGCCTTGTGACCAAGGGGAAATCTAATCTCCTCAAGGAAGACGATGTCTATAAAACACTAAATAAACATGAGTTATTATTATCACAAAACTCCACGTCATAGTGGTTAAAACACCGGACCTGGAGTCAAGGAGATATGGGTTCAGATCCTGCCTCTCAAGCTTATTAATGGTGAAACCCTCCGCAAGTCATCAACCTTAGTAGCCTCATCTGTAAAATGGGCACCTGTCTCACAGGGCTGCTGTGATCTCAAATAAGACATATGTAGAACCTTATGCAAACTTTAGAACATTATCGACATAAATGTTAACCATTTTGATTATTACATACTAAGTGGTAGAGAGGTTGTGATCTGTGACAGTGTAAATTTTTTCTGTTGACAGAGTCCCTTGTACTGATGAAATAGCAGCAATTTCATATTTCTCCCTGAGCCACATGTAAAATCAAGCTTCCTTACTCATCAGTCACACTTCACAGAATCCTAGGGCCGGCATGACTATCAGTTCTGGGGTTTGGATTTCCTGGGTGGCTCATGGGAGTTCATCCCATTTGTTGTACAGCTCTATCAAGTATATAGGACACAACTGGAAAACAACATAGTCAGTAGCCCTCCCGCATCTCTGTCCCTGGGCTTTCCCAGAATGCTGCCAGCTCTGGAGATAGTTCTCTGTGGGTGGGAGAAGAGATTTCTACATTTCTACATTTCTACACTACATTTCTACACTTCAGGAGTTCATGATGTCCCCTACTGAATGGGGGAGTCCCTGGTATGAGCATACCCCTCCACCAAGGCTGATCTCAACTCTTGCTATAACATGGTGGGCAGAACGTGAGAATTGCTATGGTCCAACAAATCCTCCCTCTTTAACCAGCCCACCAATGAGCCTCTATAAATCTAGCTGGACTGGTGAATTAATCTGTTAATCAATTAACACATATTTATTAAGCACTTATTGTTTGGGTGCTAGAGCCTGGGTATACAAAGCCTCCCTCCACCAAAAATAAGACATAAATTTGCCAATAAACAGCTTGCATTCCAGAGGGAGAGACAACATGTGTATGTTATATAAACAAACATTTCCATGGCCCATTAAGGTTTGCGAAGTGTTTTACAAATATGTCATTTTATCTCGACAACAACCCTGGGAGGTAAGTGCTAGTCTTATCCTTGTTTCACAAAAGAGGAAACTGGAGTAACATGGATTGCTTGAGGTCAGACCTCTGGTAAGTGACCTCAGGGTCACATTTGAACTCAGGTCTTCCTGACTCCAGGTCCAGAGCTCTGTGCACTACGGTACCACAGGCTGCCGTGTGTGTATGGGTGGGTAGATAAAAATGCTAGACATGTGCATATTGACATGTGTGTACATGTACATGTCTAGCCATATACAGATATGTTTATATTAGGCCTGTGACTTCAAGGACAGAAAGCGCTCTGATAAGGAAACACCTGTGCCACAGAGCTCAGCACCTTCTCTGAAGCTCCAGGGCCCCCAAGGCAGCACATATTCCCTATGTATACATGTGATAGATTGCAGGTGACATATAGGTGTACAGGTAATAGATCGTAGACATGGGAATTCACACATATGTGTAGGCATGCACCACATGCATAGAGAGATTAAATATAAACATAAATACAAAATAAAAATGAAGGAGGGAAGAAGGGAGCTAATGGAGGATCAGAAAAGGTTTTATATAAAAGGTGATACTTGAGCCCCATCTTGGAGCAAGTGAGAAATTCTTAAGAAGGAACATGAGTTCAAGCCCTGCCTCGGCAGGATCACTGCATGTGTGACTTTGGTCAAGTCACTTGGTCCCTCTTGGCCTTGGTTTCCCCATCTGTAAAGAATGAGGGGTTGGACTAGAATGACCTCTAGGATCCCTTTCTGATTTAAATCTGAAATCCTGTGATATGCATTCCAAGGATGGGAGACAGTCAGTGCAAAGACAGGCACAGAGAAGGTAGATGGAGTGCTAGGTGAGGAAGAGCAATGGCCAGTTTGTCTGGACCAGAGAGTATAGAAAGGGAAGAGGTGTATAATGAGACTAGAAAGCTTAGCAGGGCTTAATAAACACAAGCAGTGAAGGGCTTTAAAGCCAAGCAGAGGAGGTTGTATCTGATCCCAAAGGCCACGAGGAGCCAATGGAAGTGACTGAGTAGGGGACTGGCATGATAAGAGTTTTACCTATGGGAATCACTTCATCAGTTTTGTGGAGGACAGACTGGAGTTAGGGGAAGATGGGAGGAAGGGAGACCAATTAGGAGGTGGCTGCAATAAAGAAGGAGAGAAGGGATGGGGACCTGAGCTAAAGTGATCACCCAAGAGTAGAGAGAAAGGGTAGGAAGGAAAAGATGTCACAATAGAATTGCCAAGATTTATCACCCGATTGGTTACATGGAAGGAGGGTCAGGGATTGAGGATGATGGCCATTCCAGATGGAACAAAGAGGGAGAAAGGGGCTGGTGAAGGGGTGGGGAACATGCATTTGTGTATAAGAAGCCTGAAAAGGAAGGTCACAGTGAAGGACTTTAAATGCCAGAGGAATCTAGATGAGGTTTCCAAAAGTTTTCATGTAATTATTTTTTTAACCTGCTAAAGCTCAAAAATACATGTAGACTTTGGTCACCCTGGTCAAACCTGCCTGAAGGAAATTCACTTTGGCAGTTATGTAGGGAATGGCTTGAGGCGGGGAGAGATTGAGGCAGGGGAACAAAATAAGGGTGCTGCTCTAGAAGTCCAAATAGGAGGTGAGGAGTAAGAGCCCTGGGAGCTCTGGGAGGAGAGAGAAGGGATCAGATGTAAAGGGAGAGATATCAAGATCTGACCAACAAGAATTATTGGACAGTAGACAAGATCTCTGTTTGAGATCTGGTTTTTTGCCTTCTTTTGTATCCTTAGCACAATGCCTGGCACTTTTAAAATGTTTTTGACAGGCCAACAACTTTTCAGGTTCATAGGATCTTCCAGAGCTCAGAGTCTGCTGGCAGAGCCTTCTAAAGCTCAAGGTCAACCCCAAGGCATGATGAGTGATGGAGGAGATCATCAGTGTAGTGTGGCAAATGAAAAATGGAATAATGTTTTATCCAATTCATAGGATGATTGGATAAGACGATTTAGAACTACTCAGAGATCACATGATCCAACTGCCTCCAGACAAGGGAAAGGGCTATGACCAACTTTTAGGGGTTATCAGGCACAAGTATTATCTGGATATAAAGAAGAATGTCATAACAATTAGAATTGCTCAAGCCTGGAGTAAGCAACCTCAGAAGATGGTGATTTCCTCATCACTGAAAGTCTTCAAGTGGATTTTGGATGGCCACTTCTCAGATATTGTTGAGAAGAGTCCTATCCAATTATATTGTGGTACCACATGACATCTTAGCAAAATCAGAATAGGCAAATGTTGCACCTGGAGCAAGTAGAAGAAAATGCATCCTAAAATACGTTTTAGAAGACCTTTGGAAAGAGGGAAGAAGAGGGATGAATTGAGGAATAAGGTGGACATTTTTCAAGGGTACAATTGTCAAGGAGGCAGCTAGTAGTAACTGGTAGTGCTGTGAATAGAGTGTTAGGTCTGAAACCAGGAAGATGTAAGTTGAGAGTCAGCCTCAGACACTTGCTAGCTGCATGACTGTGGACAAGACACTTAGCACTGTTTGCCTTGGTTTCCTCATCTGTAAAATGAGCTGGAGAAGGAAATGGAAAATCACTCTAGTATTTTGGCCAAGAAAACCCCAAATGGGGCCATGAAGAGTCAGACAGGAATGAAATGACTCAACAACAATTATTATTATTATTACTAGGAGAGAGTTAGGGAAGAGGAAGCATATTGTATGTGCTGTTTTAGCTTATTATTTATTCTTACTAACTAGATGCAAAACTCAGTTGCTTCTCTACGCAGAAGGGCTAAAAATACTATGAGTACCATGTAAATTTCTGCATCCTGGGCTAAATTCCTGGTTACTTGACTCTAGTTTTGGCTCTCCCACTGAGGTTCCTTCAACAGGATTTATAAGTACCTGCTATTTTCTAGGAATTGTGCCAAACTGATAATAAAAACATAAAATGAAAATAATCCCCTCTTTTATGGAACTTACATTTTGCTGGAGAGAAATGATACATACACAGATAAATAATATGAAATACATGCAAAAGGAGTATCCAAGAACATTTAGGAGGATCAGAAAAAGACTGGAGTAGGAGAAGGGACCTTTAACTGGACAAAGAGATTCCAAAGGATATGAGAGAACATGTTAGGAATAGGAAATAGGATATGCAAAAGGGTGGGAAATTGGACATGGAACCTCTATCCAGGGTGATGGGCTGGGATATTCAGTTGTAATCACATACCACTCAGAAGATAACAGTGAAACCCTTTATAAAGAAATTGCTCCTTCTGTGTTACAACATGCAAAGTAGGAGCTTAACTCAACTTCCACCCAAGCCTGGGGCAGTTTTCCTGAGAACCAGCTCTATGATACTATATGCTGCTATGACTCCTGATTGGCTAAGAGACCTCTGAGGAGGGTACTACATTATCTGCCAAAGAAAAAGACACTTCCAAAGAAGTGTTCAAGAAAAATGTCCAAAAGAAAAGCAAGCATGAATTTTTGAACAGATTTCCCTGCATCAACAGACACATAAGGAAGCTAACCCCAACCAAGCCCCTTGATCCTTAGAACCTACAATCCTAGAAACTTCTAGGAGAGGATTCCCCTCAGCAAAAATCATTCTATTTTTCTTGGGGGTGGGGGAGATGTGCTAAGATCTTTTCTCACTGCTAACCAAAGAGATTGTTTATTCTTATGTATTCATGCATCTTCTAATAATGTAGTTTCCATAATTTCTATTTAGTGATTACTTTTCTTCTCATTTCATTTTATTTTTTAAGGGAAAATAAAATATTTTATTTTTTTCAATTACATATAAACTTTTTTAACATTTCTTTTAAAAATTTTTAAGTTCTCAATTCTCTCCCTCCTACCTTCCCCTTTCCCCTCATTAAGATGGCAATTTGATATAGGTTACTGGCAAACCCCAATTTTAAAACAGACAAATGAAATAATTTGCATCCACATTTGTATTTCTCTCAAGCTGGATCAATATGCATCACATGGGAATTACAGTCCAGAACTAGGCCTCCCTTCAAGAACTGGCTCAATTTGGGATTTGAAGGTATAGGGTTATACTCCTTTTGAAGAGTAGGTATTCCCAAGGGGTGCCAATCGACTCTGATTGGTCAAAACACTGGGAGGTAGGCTGTATTAAAATGAGGTCTTGAATACACGACTAAGGTCACTTAATCTTAGCACAATACCTCTTCTACAGTGGCTGATATTGTATCAATAATGCAATATTCACAACACCCATGGTGGTTATGAATATGCTGGTATAGTTACGAATCACAAAATGTAGCAAACTCTCCACATGGAGGGCAGAACCAAGGTCTTTATTCAGAAACCACGAGTCCCAAAACCAGAAGGACAAGTCCCAGAACCAGAAATCCAAAGTCATTATAGTGGTCACGGAGTTGATACACATGGTTAATGCAGTGAACACCCACATTCCCAAGCCTTCACAAATAGAACAGGCTCCATCAAGCAGGGATCCCTCTCAGATTCATGATAGTTCCTCAGCCTGCTCCTTGGAAGCTCTCGGTAAAAGCTGCAGAAGGAGGATCTCAGCAAAAGGTGCAGTCTCCAGGTGGTGACTGAGAGAAAATCTGACTGTCCTGCTGGTTCTCTTCTTTATATACAGTTTATCTCCTCCCTGTTCTGCCCCTTCCTGTTAAGGTGTTAACTACTCCCAAGGAGTTAACTTGAAGTAAGGAGCTAAGTGCTTTTGCTAGGTGCCAATAGAAAGGGGCATGGAAGATCTTCTGATTTCATTAACATTATAGATATCATCTGCCATCATTTGCCTTCTGATAGAGGAAATACCTGTTCCATCAGACCACTCCCCCTTTCCCCCCCCCCCCATCATACCTGCCCACTCTGAGCTTTGGGCTAGCTAGGAAGAAGAATCTATCTCTACCTAAATCTAAGCAGATTAAATCAATTCAGGCCTGGGTTGCAGTTTGAACAGGATAAGAAAATTCAATGGAGCCTCATCATCAGTAATGTCCTTCTAAAGAAGAGACTGAATTTGCTTTCCTTCTGATCTTGGCTACATTGGTTTTCTTTTTGTAAAAATGTTTTAATTGGATGTAATCAAAATTATCCATTCTGTATCTGTAATGCTATCTCTTGTTTGATCATAAATTCTTCCTGTATCCATAGGTCTGACAGGTAAACTATTCCATGCTCCCTTAATTTGCTTATGGTATTGCTCTTTATGTTTAAGTCATATACCTATTTTGACCTCATACGGGTACATGGTGTAAGATGTTGATCTATGCCTAGTTTTTGCCAAATTGCATTCCAGTTTTCCCAGTAGCGTTTGTCAAATAGTGTGTTCTTACCCCAAAAGCTTGGATCTCTGGGTTTATCAAACACTAGATTACTATGGTCATTTATTACTGTACTTACCTATTCCAGAGATCAATTACTCTATTTCTTAGTCAGCATCAGATTGTTTTAGTGATTACCAATTTGTAATACAGTGTCAGATCTGGTACAGTTAGGCCACGTTCTTTTACATGTTTTTCATTGATTCCATGGTTTTTGACCTTTTGTTCTTCCTGATGAATTTTGTTGTTATTTTTTCTAGCTCTATAAAATAATTTTTGGCAGTTTGATTGGTATAGTATTGAATAAGAAAATAGTGTTTTTAATAGGAACGAGTGTTTTGTTAAAAGTTTTTTCTGTATCAGTTGAGGTAATCATATGATTTCCATTGTTTTTGTGTTTACAGCTTACTTCAATGAAGAAGTTTACTCATTATTTGTGATGGTCTTTTGTGTAACTGTTGTTTGGTGGGAAGGAGCTAAGTTATCCACTGCAGACTAAATGGTATCCTCCTCTTGAGAAGTATCATGGATTATCATGCTTCTAGAACACAGATGTTTGTAGAATGAGAGACAGGTATTAACTTTGGCCCAATGCTCCTCAGAAACAGGGGAATAGATGAGAGACTGCCCAGCCACGACAATCCCAGATCCTGCCTGCACCTTTCCAGCTAGATGAGAAGACATGACTATCTTTTTTTTTTTTTTTTGCTTCTTACACAAGTGGAAATCCAAGCATCCTTTGGAGGTGCAGTGGGCCTGCTTTCAGATCAGATATCTATTCATGACACACCTGGTTCAGTCATATCTCTGTGTTAGCTACCAACTACATCTGTCCCATATTAGCATGAATTCAAGCCATTTCTGAGCTAACTGGATCCAAGTAAACCACCAAGTACCTTTATGTGCCAGTATCACACAATGAAGGATATGAGCTGGTCTCAATCTTCTTCTTTGTCAAACAGGAGAATTGGGCTTAATATTCTGTGAGTTCTTTCTGACCCTTAGAAAGTTTACAAAACTGACCCAAAAAGGGCCCCAGAAGGAAGTGAATCACTTTGGCTCCTTGTTTTCTCACATAGGTCCCATACAACTGCACCAAGGAGATGACAAAAACTTCTCTGGGTGGCTTGCTGCTTTGGAATCAGGGTAGTGGCACTTGAATTCAGGTCTCTTGACTTCTAGTCCAGTGCCATTTGGGCAGAGAGGAAGGGAGAAGGCATCACAGGAAGGAAGTCATGTGAGATGACAGAAAGAGAACTTAGAGTTAGAAGACCTGGATTTGAATCCAGATTCTGCTACTTTACTAGGCATGTAGCCTTTGCCTCTCTAGATCTCAGCTTCGTCATCTGTAAAACTCTGTCTATTATATAGAAGGCGCTTGATAAATGCCTATTGATTGCTTAAGGTTGTTTTCTAGGGAATACATTGGGATCACAGATTCAGAGCTGGAAGGAACATTTTGAGCTATCAAGTTTGACCCTTTTATTTTATAAATGGGGAAACTGAGGCCCAGAGAGATAAATCAACTCAATGACCCCTTGGGCAGTAAATGGCAGAGTTGGGGTTTGAACCTGGGGCCTCTGACTCCAGTTCCATTGCATTTTTCATTGTACTTAACTTTCTAGCTCTCAGTTTTCTAAGCAGGTGGAGAATTAATTGAAAGCACACGGGTCTACAAGTAGTCTCCTCATTGCCCCCAAATTATGCCACCATCGTGGAAGCAAGGGAGACAATAATAGGACCTTATGTCACTACATGACTTAATATTCTTCAAAGCACTATAGGACATTCTTGATAACATCACTTCTCTCCAAAAGACAAATCACTTTTTGCTTCTTCAGATAATCTCTAAAAAATTTCAGTGTTCTACTGTCCTTGGTGGAAATGCGTGTGTGTGTGTGTGTGTGTGTGTGTGTGTGTGTGTGTGTGGACTTCTGGGTGGAGAGGGAGGGTCTCTATGCATACATCTCCAGCTGAATTTAGCTTCATTGGTGGGGAGAGGAGGACTGCTGTTAAGTGTTTTACCCTCCTTCCAAAGCAGCCTGCTGGGCTGAGGGTTCAGGGGATAATGAAAAGAAAAGCCAGTGCTGGGTTGTCTAAGAAACTGGATTACTAGTGGGAGTCTGAGAAAGGAAGCAGGTTAGGCTAAGTAAGAGGGTAGCTCAGAGGAGCTGATCAGATAGGTGCATGAGGTGGGTCAGGGCAGCACCCAATCAAAGCAGCCTGATATCCGCAAATGCCACCCTGACAAAAATGCGGCCATCAAGCCCCCTCTCCTCTAAATTTCTGAGCTAATGACACAAGCTAGTTTCACACAGGGCAGGTGTAATGGGCTGCTGTTTTTCCACTTGGTTTCCCAAAAAGACAATCAGTGGGTAGGAGAGAATAATTAATTTCTTCACAGTTGGGCTGGCTCTTGTCTCTTCCCCCACCCTTACCCCTACCCCCACTGTGTGCTGCTCAGGACCTAGAGGGAATAGAATCGTTTAGGCTCTCTGCTATTGCACACCCACCCATATCACTGTACCCACTAACCCCAAAGAGGTGACAAACACATCTCTAAGTGACTTGCTGCTTTGGGGAAAAAAAAAACCTGTTTCACAAACTCTTTACTACATTTGCCCAGTTTCTAGAGAGATTGATTCTAGCATTTAAGCCCAAAATGCTCAAGGGGGCCATTTGGTCTCTTTCTTCCAATCATTCGGTTTTCTATCTTCCCTCTTGGAGGAAGGAAAACTCAATTCAATTGTTTCAGATTTCCAGAAGCAGAGAGAGGGAGTCCAGTAAACAAAAGGGTATATTCATAAGTTAGCCTTGGAAGGCAGGCCATCCAGTCCACTCCAGCCCACTCTCATTTTGTAAATAAGCAAGTCCAGATGCAGAGAGGAGAAATAATGTGGCTGGGGTCACACAACAGTCAGTTAAGTTCCTGAGGCTGGGTTTGAACCCAGGCCCTCCAGACTCCAAACCTAGCGCTCTCTCTCCTGTATCACCCATTCTATCTATAACCTCTATCCCAATTAATGCGGACTACTTGGATGACTCATTTCATAATTTTTTTAGTTTCACAGTTTTTCATTTCATTTCATATTTTTTTAGTTCATTCAGGAAGCTGCCCTCATTAGGTAAGGGGTCTTCAGCAAAAGAGGGTTTTTAATAAGAGATCAAGGATTGACCTTGAAAAGATGGGTAGTTGAGCTCGGCACCTGTTCCCACAAACACCATCTTGCTGAGCTAACAGCTACTAATGAAAACAGGAGCCATCTATTGGACAAACAAAACACAAGGTTGGAAATGGATGTGTCAAAACAGGCCCTGTCTACTCATTAGTTAACTACTACTGGATATTAGTCCCAGCAAACACACAACTCAGAGACAGAGGCAACTCACTTTTGGGGGAGAAGCTCTGATTATCTGTTTCTCTTAGACCTCTAGGGAAGTCTTTCATATTTTCTTTCATTTGTGAATCACAGGTAAATTTGGGGGAAGAGGCTCAAAAGTAGTAAATATTATATTTATTTAAACTTCAATAAAATAAAACAGATGAAGCAGCTCTACTTTGCCTAAGAGTAACATGTGAGAAATGTGCTGACCCAGTTCAGGTTTTTAAAGTCTATCTCTCCCTTCTCGACTTGAATAAAGTCAGTCAATTGAGGCCCTATTGGGAGTAGTCCTAGGGGTGGATTCTTGGGCACTCTTCCCATCCTCAGTCTAAAGGGAATTGAGGGAAATGAATGTTATCAAGAAAGTGCACTCCAGAAGCTGAATGACGAAAATACCCAGCTAGAATGAGCAGGGGAGGGGCTGTGGGGCACTTGGGGTCATCTTGGAAGTGATAAGAGAGGAAAAGCATGGAAATCCTTGAACACGGTGGCCTAGAATAGGCCCCTCCATGGTTTCCAGTGTTCCAAGTGCTTTGAAAGTGTTTTTGTTACTACTATCTTCTAGGCAGATGGCTGGGCTGACATGGCTATAGGTGGGGCTGCTTAGGGAGTCACCAGGGAAGGGAGGGGGGAAGCTTCCTTCAAGTATCCATTCACTTCCTACCTTCCAAAAGAGGCCTCTCCCAGCTCTGCCTCAAAGCTAATGTCTCCCCTCCAAGACTGTCTCCCATACAGCCCATCTATCTCTTCTATGTATATGGTTGCTGGTGTGTTGTTTGATTACAAGCTCCCTGAGGGCAAGAACTGGTTTTGCCTTTCTTTGTGATTTTGTCAAGTGCTCAGCATATTATTTGTTATTATTAGGGATTTCTGACATGATATCCATTCATATAATTAACAACTCTGACTCTTACAGTTTTATATGAGGCTGATAACTAAGTGTCTGGTATCCAGTCAAAGTTTCTTGACTTGATATGCTAGGACATACCACAGCATACCACCTGGGAATGGGCATAGATAGTGAGTCAGAAAGTATTTGTTAAATGCTAAGTACAAGGCACTAAGCATTTCTTCTTCTCTCATTCATTCATTCTATGTGTGACCCTATTCAAAGGATGACAGAGAAACCTAAGAAGGTCTGGCTTAGGAGTCAGAAGACACGGGTTCGAATTATGTCTTTGTGCTTATTACTTTGAATCCCATTTTCCTCATCTGTAAAATGAAGGGGCTAAATTAGAGGGTCTCTGGGAACCCTCCCTCCTCCAAATCTCTGATCCTTGGTAGAATTAGAGGAGACCATAGAATGAATTTGATCCACCCTCATCATTGTACACATTCATACAGATTGCTAGAGTTGGGAGGAACCTTAGAGACAGATGAAGTTCAACCTATTCATTTGATTAATGAAGGAAGCATAGCCCAAAGTCACACAGCTGGTAAATGGCAAACTTGAACTCAGGTCCAATTCTCCTTATTGTTCATCTTTCCATTATACCATACTGACTGTTTATCTCTCTATTCTCCATATACACATACCCTTAGTTCTTGGGGATAGAGGGTAGGACAAGGCAAGGGCAAAGGATGAAATCCCCAATTTATTCTTCATGGCCCCATTTGGGGTTTTCTTGGCCACAATACTGGCCATTCCTTCTCCAGCTCATTTCACAGATGAGGAAACTGAGGCAAACAGTGTTAAGTGACTTCCCAGGGTCACACAGCTAGTCTGAAGCTAGATTTGAACTCAGGAAGATGAATCTTCCTGACTTCAGGCCCAGCACTCTATCTACTATGCCACCTAGCTGCCCATCTTATAGCTTGCTATTTTAACTACTCTTGCTAAGTTGGCGCTAAGCTCTGTTGTTTCTATTCTGCTGAAAGAATGTCAGCACCCTCTAAATTTGGGACCCTGAAGCTAAGTCCCAGATGTCCAAAATTAATTATGGTTCCAAATACATGTACCTTCCATGTTTAAAAAAAATGTGACAAAGAAGAATGAGGAAACCCAAAATTTCACAGCGCAGTGAGGCTATCTCAACCACATCAAAGTGCCCTGAGTCCCTGGTTAAAGAAATAGCATTATAGCTCATAAGGTCCTAGAAGATCTACTACAGAGGATCTGAAATGACAAGAGACTGGAGTTCAACGGTCGGGATAAAACTGGAGATGGAGAAGAGAAAATGCAGAGGTGACTCAACAGCTGTTTTTACAGGCTGCTGTGCAGAAGAGGAATTAAGGTCATTCTGCCCAGCCTCAGGGGGCAGAATAAGAAGCAATGGGAAGAGAAGTTATAGGAGGGAAGATTTAGTTTCCATGCATGGAAAAGATTCCTAATAATCAGATTCCAAGAGTGGAATGGGACAACAATCTTAGGAAGTGATGAGTTCAATTTGTGTGGGGTGCAGGTACCCCAAAAATCCCCTACCCCAAAAAATTAAAAGTTAGAGGTGTCTTGAGGAAAGAACAGGAAGTTTTATTCAGTTCTCAAGAGAAGAGGGCATCCCTTCCACTAGTATGAACCAATGGAATGAGGGCATCTCTCCCACCAGTATGAACCAGTGGAATGAGGGCATCCCTTCCACCAGTATGAACCAGTATGAACCAGTGGAATGAGGAGTGTTACAGAAGACAGAGCAAGAATTTATACCCAAATGCAGTCAAGCCCCCTCCCACCACTGTCCCTTCTCCCACTGGCTGGGAGGTGGGCTTACAATCTGAGCGTGAAATCTTCTCCAGTGACAAAGAGCAAAGAAGCCCATCACTATCCCTTATTGGCTGGGAGGTGAGTTCACAGTCTCATCGTGAAAAAGGTCAAGAACAGGGAAACAGGGCATTGTTCCTGTCCTTATCTGGCAAATGCTAAAGCAAGGGAGGGGGGCTATCTCTCTTAGGTGGAGGTGGAAAGGCTTCTAAAGGGCTTAATGCTGCTAAGGCAGTAGTAAAGCAGGGGGAAGAGTGAAACTGAAATCCAGGTTTCTTCCCACAAGAAACCTTGCTAGACTTCAGGATATAGGCTGAGAAGTTTTCACCTTTTCCACTCAAAAAGAAGATTGAATGAGCATGTGCTAAGTTTGATGTTTACAGGCTTCCAAATCATTGGAGGAGATGCCCTCGGAGGAAGCTTTCAACCTTGAGATTCTGTGATTTTGTAATACTGTTTATCCTATAATACCCATCTACAGACATCTGGATGGTACAGTGGTGAGAGCATAGGAGTCATGGAGACCTGAGTTCAAATCAGGGGTTAGACTCTTACTAGTTGTGGCCCTAGGCAAGTCCCTTAGCATCACTAGGCCTCAGTTTCCTCTTCTGCAATATAGGTATAATAGCACCTACCTCCCAGGGTTATCTCAAGGATAAAATGAGACATGATCAGCAAACCTATGTAAAGGTCAACTAGCTGTATTGTTCCTGATACAATTCTCTTTATAGTATCCTACCATCCTCTGAATAGGATAATACATAGAACAAATAGTTGAGAGGAGAAGAAATGTTTAGTGCCTCATACAGAGTAAGCATTTAATAAATACTTGTTGGCTGACTATCAACATTGCTAAGTGTTATGTCCTAGCAAGTCAAGTCAGGAAGCATTTATTAAATATTTACCTTGTGCCAGGCACTTCTAAGTTATTGTCTTCCTTTGATAGTCAAGTCAAGCAAATCTACCAAAAGGTACAAAAGTAATCCATTCTCATAGGTAAGGAATGGAGTCTTTCTTTCCCTCTAAGTTATCATTAGGACTATTTGGCACCAAATCCATTTAGACAAGCCACAAACTATCAGGCACCTACAATTTTGTTTTGAGGAAAATACCTGGTAAGTTACCACCAAACATCCTGGAAAGACAAAAGAGGGTGGAGAACCTATTCCCAAAGAGGAGACAAATGGGTAGCCTCAAGGCAGGAAAATTTTGAGACTGAGAGCCTGCTAGAAAACTAGAAAGACACCAAGGGGAAAGGCAGATGAAGGAGAGAAGATTGTCATTGTCATTGTCATCTGATATTTTATAGCTCCTTAAGGCAGGCAAAGTAAAATGCTTTACAAGTTTTATCCAAATAGATTCTTAGAATGACCCCCATGAAGCAAGTGTCGTTACCATTCCCCTTTTACATGGGTATAAGACAAGGACACTGAGTAACTTGCCCATGGTCACACAGCTGGTAAACCTCTAAAGGCAGGATTCCAACTCAGGTCTTCATGACTTCAAAGTCTACACAGCTGGTATCTTAGAGACTCATCTCTATTGCCCTATGCTAATGCGCTTCTCATCCCAGTCACATATCAAAGAGGGGAAGTCAAAACAATCAGATTCTCTCAATTTGGACCCATGTGTTGAAGGAGAGAGCCCCAAGTGGTTATGCAAAGGTAATGCTTCCAGGTGTCCACGATAAACTTTAAAAAGTCTGAGAGACATAATTTTTGGATAATTAGTTATTTTACTAATAATGCTAGCATTTTATTAATAAAAGATGTCAGTGGCACTCTCTAATGCCAAAGACGGCTCATGGTTTTGGGTTCACAGTTTATATGCCCTTGGAAGAGTGGGTGTTTCTGAGGATGGCAATTAACTGTGATTGGTTAACAATTAATGACAGAATGAATATTACAAGGAGATGTAGGCCCATTCCAATAAAGGACTGAAAGAGTGACATCAAGGTATTCTTGGACAAAGAGACCATGTCTACACCCAGACCATCCCCAGCCTTGGGCAATCTAGGCAAAGGATCTATCTCCACCCAACTTGAGTGGAACAAAACGGTCTGGGATTCACCTTAGATAAGATGGTCTAGACGGGGAGAATTTTTGGCAGACATAATACCCTTCAAAGGCTAGGCTTTGAGCAAGGAAATAGGCAGGGGAAAAGCCTGGAGCTCCCTCATAATTGGTTATTAATAATCATTTCTCTCATTACTTAACTAGGAGTGAGAAAAAGAACAAAGCACTGTTCCAGTGTGCTCTCTTGACCTTGTCATGAATTATCTCACCACTTTCATTCTCCCTCCACAAGTAGGGTTCAGGCGGGATCTTATCAACAAATTAGAACCCAAAATTCCAGTCCAAAAATATAATCTAATATGACATTCTTCCCACCTTAAAGAGATTTAATTTCAAAACACAAACTTAAGGCAATGGAGTATGTAGATCTGGACAACTGAGTCAGAGTCAGGGGGCTGGTGGTAAACGTTTAACAACCACATCTCTTAAAAAAAACCCAAATATATGTAGTGACATGGTTTTAAGTTTAATCTACATTATTAATATTTTCATAAGTCTAGACTAGGGAGCCTGCAGCCTCGAGGCTACATGTGGTCCTCTAGGTCCTCAAGTGTGGTCCTTTGACTCCAAACTTCACAGTGAAGTTCAAAGGGCCACACTTGAGGACTTCAACTCCAAACTTCACAGTGAAGTTCAAAGGGCTGCACTTGAGGACCTAGAGGATCTTTGGATTTAACCTGGTCTAGACAACGAACAAAAGAATAAGTCAGGCCTTGATTTGTAACTGTTGGCCAATTAAAATGTTCACCCTGGAAATTTAAGAATAGGATCTCATGAGCCTATTAGAGCTGGTTTCAATATAACCTTGGTCAGGACTGTTAAGACAGAGCATGGTGTCATGGCTAAGGCATGGACTTGGAGTAAGGAGAACCTGGGTTTAAACCCCACCCTCGATACTCGCCAGCTTTCCAGCCCTGGAAAAGTCTTTAACCTCCAGGTGCCTTAGTTTCCCCATCTATAATATGAAGAGGCTGCCAAAGAGGTCACTGACAAATAGAAGGGTTCCACAGACACCAAAAAATCTATGGCAACATGTTTTCTGGTAACAATGAGCTAGAAACAAGGCAGATACCCTTTGATTGGGGGACATATCTCAACAAACTCTGGAACATCATTGGAAAGGAATGTTACTATGCTGTAAGAAAGAGGGACCATAATGAATTCAGAAAAGCACAGAAAGACTTCGATGAACTGATGCAAAATACAGAGAGAAGAGACAGGAACACAGGCAACCTAAGGAAAGACAACCACCATGTAAAAAGGAAGGGAATGAGGAATCATTAAGCATCTACTATGGGCTTCATAAATATTATCTCATTTCATCCTCCCAATGATGCTGGGAGGTAGGTACCATTTTCATCCCCATTTTACAGATAAGGAAACAGAGGCAAATGGGGTTAAGTGACTTGTCCAGGGTCACACAAAAAGCAAGTGTCTGAGACTGGATTGCTCTGTGCACTATGGTGCCACTTGGCTGCCTCTATTATAAGATGCCTCCTGGCACTGTTTTCCAGAGGTAGAGGTTCATAGATGTGGAATATTTAATGTAATTTCAACTTTTTTCAACATATTAATTAGTTTTGCTGATATTTTCTCTTCTTTTTTTAAAAAAAAAGTTCTTTTTTATAAGGGTAGGCTCGTGGGAAGGAGAGAGAAGAATGGAGAAATACAAGGAAATGTAGAGGACGTAAAAATAAAAGATTTTAGTAAAAACTATTTTGGGGGGGCTTTTTTGTTTTTTGCTTTTTGGAGGGCAACTGGGGTTAAGTGACTTGCCCAAGGTCACACAGCTAGTTTTTGTGTTAAGTGTCTGAGGCCAGATTTGAACTCAGGTCCTCCTGACTCCAGGGCCAGTGCTCTACTCACTGCACCACCTCACCGCCCCAAAACTCTATTTTTTTAATGAAGTAATTGAACTGAGTGGTCTCTGAGGTCCCTCCCAGCCCTCAGCCCATGATCTTATGAAGAGCTTATATTTAGGGTGAGGAGTTTAGATTAATTGCAATGACAACCCTGGTTCCTCTTTCACTTTACATAGGAAAAAATATGCTCAGGAAGGTTATGACCCACCCAAAATCACATGACTTGTCAACATCGGAGGAGAACTTTGAAACCCAGATCCTGTCTCCACTGCACCACACTGCCTCAAATGATCCAAAGGGGGAAAAAAAGGGCAAGTGATGAAACACCCACAATAAAATGAAAAGAGACATCATCTACTGAAGCTGCTTAAACAAAAATCTGAAGGGCTTTTTAGGTACTATTTGAC
Organism: Pseudocheirus occidentalis; assembly: GCA_028646575.1. Lineage (NCBI taxonomy): Eukaryota > Metazoa > Chordata > Mammalia > Diprotodontia > Pseudocheiridae > Pseudocheirus > Pseudocheirus occidentalis. The sequence goes on along the minus strand of CM053596.1, from coordinate 34,949,525 downwards.
CACATGCAAATAATTCAACCCAACTGTAACCATCTACTTGAATGCTTATTATCTGCTTCCTTTGAAAGAATGAAATATGGATCAGGTGCCCAATCCTTCACAAGTAGCTCTATCTGCTGCACCTCCTTAAATGGGGAGGTTAATGACCCCAAATGAAAACCAAAGCACTTGCTCTCTCAGCATTTAAACCCTTCACAATCAAGTTCCAGCCTCTTTTTCCAGATGAATGAGTTCTCATTTCTTCATTCCATTTAGCCAGTGGTTTCCTGATCCTGGCATTCCATCTCCTGTCCTTTGCATTGGCTGTTCCCACTGCCAGAATGCACTCTCTCTTCTCCCCCACCTTTTAGATTTCTTGGCTTCCCTTCCAGACTCAGCTCGTGTCCATTCCTATAGGAAGCCTTTCTATTCAGTAGCTTGTATTTATCCATGAGTGTAGATGCTGTACCCCTTGCCCTCCATCTCCAAGCTCCTTAAAAGCAGGTGCCAGCTCTCATTTTCCTCATCAGGCCAGCATCTAGCACAGATCCTGGGAGATGGGATGTATTTAATAAGGGCTTGCTGAATTGAGGTGAGAATCACTCCCGCCTTCAAGGACCCTTAGAGAAGGTGATTCCACAGAATCTCCCTGAAGCTTATCTCAGAATCAGACAACCCTGACAGTCAGGAATTTCTGTTGATCAGTCCCATTTCCCAGAAGGGCACTGAGTCCAAGCCCTGCTAGGCAAAGAATCCCCTTTAAACATATTTACATATATTTGTAGACCTCCAGGTGGGAACCCACCACTTCCTGAGGGGTATCTTATACCTCCTTAAGGAACCTAAATGAGGATGTTGTCTACAACAATGATGTCATGTCATGTCTCCTAGAATTCAGGGACCAGATCCTGTGTGTGTGTGTGCACGTGTGTGTGTGTGTGTGTGTGTATGTCTCAGAGAGAGAAACAGACAAAAAGAAAGAGAGAGATAGACACAGATAGATAAACAGACAGGTACATAGACAGAGAAGCAGGTAGACAGATGGTAAGTAGATTGGTAGACAAGTAGATAGATGACTGATAGACAGGTAGGTAGATTGATTATAGATAGACAGAAAGACAGGTAGATAGTTGACAGAGAGGCAGACAGAAAAACAGACAAGTAGATGGATGATGGACAGATTGACAAGCAGGTAGGCAGATAAATGATAGAGAGATAGGTAAGTCAGAAGATAGGCAGGTAGATAGATGAGAGAAAGAGCTAGATAGGTAGATGAAAAGGAGAGGGGGGAGGGAAAGAGAGAGAAAGGGAAAGAGGGGGGAGAGAGGGAAAGAGTGAGAGAGGGAGGGAAAAGGAGGGAGGGAGGGAGGGAGAGAGGAAGAGGGAAGAAGAGAGAGGAAAGAAGGGGGAGGGAGGGAGGAAAGGGAAAGGAGAGAGAGAGAGAGAGAGAGAGAGAGAGAGAGAGAGAGAGAGAGTCATCCAGGTCTGTGATACTGTCAATGTCAGACACTCACTCCTCTCATGGAAGCTCTCTGCACTGATGCACATTGTAACTCTTCTCCAAATTCCCGGCACTGGGGATTCCTGGGAGGTTCAGCAATTTTCCCGTTGTTACACAGCTCATATGAATCCAGGCCTTTCTGACTACAAGGACAGCCGTCTATCCACTGATTCATATGTAGATACAGAGATATATGTATAATATACACACATCAATTTTGCCAACTTTAAAAAATTCTTCAAGCAATGGAAATTTAAATATGTATGTGTATATGTTCCTTACAATGTCTATCACATAGTAGATCCCTACAAATATATGTGTATGTGTGCATGTATACATGTATGCATATATGTATATTGTGTATGTGTGTATATACATACATACATATGATGGCAGAATAGAATTAGGGACATTCTCCCAAGTAGGCCAAAGTTGCAGGCTTGGTCTCTGGAAACATCTCCTGAGAATTTCATCTCAAACTTTCTATGCACAGTATAGTCCAAGCCTGGTATGGCCTCTTGGGGTTGTTTTAATATTCTATTTCCCATCTCCATGCCTTTGTATTGGCTGTTCCCCATACCTGGCATGCCCTCCCTCCTCACCCCCAGCTCTTGCAATTCCTGGTTTCCTTCTAAATTCACTCAAGTTCCATCTTTGACACAAAGCCTTTCCTGATCCCACTAGCTGTGGGTCTCCTCCCTTGAACTGAAAACTAGGTGACATACTGGATAGAGTGTTGGACGTGAAAAAAGGGACGTGACCCTGGGCAAGTCACTCCACCTCTCCCTGCCTTAGTTTCCTCACATGTAAAGTAAGGAAAATAATAATATCTACCTGATTGTTTGAACAGCCATATATAGAGTGCAGAGAAAACAATGTACTGTACAAATGCTGTTCTTATTAGCAAATTCATTTTTAACTCTTCTATATCTCTTAAAAATGCACATTTTTTCTTCTGTAAAATAAAAGCTCCTTGAGGACAAGACATTGCCTTACTTTTGTCTTTGTGTTCTTTGTGCTTAGCACAGTAACTGACCCATAAAGGGCTCTTAGGATCACAGAATTAGAGATGGGAGGGTCTTAAAGGTCATCTGGTCCAACCCAATTTTATATATAATGAAACAGAGGCCCAGAAGGGTTAAGTGATTAGGGAAGTTTGTTGCTGACTGATTGCTGACTGAGTGACTGATCTGCCATAAATAATATTGATGGGGTTGCTAGTGGAATCAGCGTGCACTGAATCATCCACACTCTTTTACCTGGTCCCCCAAAGGACCATGTACTTGAATTATGGTTATTCAAGGTTAGGAATTCAATTCAAGTCAATGAACAAAACCAATTCTCCAGGCCATGGGGAAGGGAAGTCATCCAGGGACTAAGGAGAAATCCTTATAACTCAAGTAAGGCCTGGAGGGACCTTTAGGGTTGAAGGCCATGAAGTTGTTCTTGAATAATGAAAAAAAAAACAATGGTGGTCCTAAAAAAAGAGATAAGGCACATACCTTCCTCCCTCATGAGAAAGAGGTGGAGGATTACTAGGGTAGATTATACATCATCACACTGTTTCAAATGGTTTTTTCTTGACTGTTTCCCTGTCTCATAAAGGAAAAGCTAAACATGGGGGTCCCTGGGAAGGGAAATGACAGAGATATGAAGGTATCAAGTACATTTTAAAGGAATTCTTCCAACAATAAGTAAGGGTATCTTTAAATATCCTTGAAGCTTAAAAGCTGAAGTCAAAAACTTAAGTACCAAATTAATTAACTATCCAAAAATGCTTCATCCAAGTCCGACATTTCCCAAACCAAAGGTCAACCAGCCAAGATGTACAGCTACTGATAGAATGAGAATTTGGCTCATTCCCCTCTCCCACCCTAGGCATCCTCAGACAACGCAGTCCCTAAGAATGTATGCATTTCAATTATCCAGGAAAAAAGGTACAAAACTTATGGCAGAATAGGATTAGGGGAAATTCTCTCAACGAAGCTAAAGCCACAGGCTTTGGAAGCATCTCTTGAGAATTTCATTTCAAGCCTTGGGAAAGGGTTTGAGGGCAAGGCCCCAAGTTGAAGCTGACAGGAGTTTTTGTTTCTTCAAAATCCAACCCACCCCTCATATCCACCATAATACTCTTCTGCTTTGCCATTTTTCATCTTGTTTCCAGGATATTTCTAGAATAAAGACCATACAAGACTCCCTGATCAGAATACACACGCATCATCATCAACATCAGATCATAAATTTAAAGCTGGAAGACATGTCAGAAATCGTGTCATTCAACCCCCTTCTTTTACATGGAAGGAAAATCCATAGAGGTTAAGTGACTCGTCCAAGGTCACACAGGTAGCAAGTAATTTGAGCCCAGGACCTCAGCCTCCAAATCCATGAGCCCTCTTGCCAGATCACATACTTCTCTCTCCAGTCAGCATCACCAGTGCTAGCTGATACACACACACACACACACACACACACACACACACACACACACATCCCTTCCTACCTGCCTCCATCAGTTGGCATTGCTGACCGAAGACATGGGAGAAGGTCCCCGAAGCTGGAGCAGAGGTGACCAGCATAGAATCCATGGCTCTCTCCTCCGAGTCCTTAGAAGTCCTGGTTGTCGTCATGTAGCTGTTCTGGGCACCCTTGCTGTGTCCTGCACATTCACAGGCTACCACAGGACTGGAGGCAATGGGCCCAGATCAGCCCCCTGGCAGGTGTAAGAGGAGTGAAGGGCCCAAATGATGCAAAGGATCAGTCAGTGAAACCTTCAGGAAAGCCTTCAATTCAGTCCAGACCAAACAAACATCTGAGCGTCTCTGAGACCTGCTGCCCCCTCTCTTCCAAAATCTCAAACAATACTACCCAGTCAAGAAAAAATAAGAAAAAAAAGCCCAGGCAAGCCTTGGGCTAGCTGTAGGAGGGAAGAGGGAGGACACTAAGTTCCTCCTAATAGGGGTCCCCTCCAGAAGGGATAACGAGGACAGTCTCCCCTTTGCCACACCTCCAGCACAGTCCCTTGGCAACCCCGGCTGGTTGGTGACTGGCTGGGGGCTGGCTGCTCCCCCACTCACCCTGAGAGACTAGGAAGGGCTCCGTGTCTTTAGGGTCTGAAAGTTCAGCACTGGGGCTGCCGTGGAGAGCTGCCCCCAGCTTCCTTCCTCCTGCTGCCTGTTCTGATGAGCTGGGTGTTGGAAGGCTGGGGGAAAAGGGGTCTTCTTGTCCCTGAAGGGAGCCCACCTCCAGGATTCGGGGTCCCCTACACCCAAAATAGTGGCTGGCCCAGCCGATGCTGTGCGTGAGAGTCTGCCTCTGTCTGTCTCTGTCTCTGTGCCCGGCTGAATTCAGTAGCAGTAGCAGCAGCAGCAGCAGCAGCAGCAGCAGCAGCAGCAATCCGCAGTAGGTACTAGACAGTCTCTTGGCTGGCAGCCTGGGCTAATCCTTCCCTACGAAATTGTGTTCTCGCTCCCTCTCCACCCCTCCCCCAAGCCGAGCCAGGAGGAAGAGATGGAGGGAGGTGTTGTCAAATAGGGACTCCTCCGACCTCCCGCAGTTTACCCCCTTCTTCCCCACCTCCACCCCTTTTCCATGATGCAGAATGCTGTTACTTGGAGATTCTCAGCAAGCAAGCCGGGGAAGTGCTAACTCAGCCTGGGCAGGCGGCAGGGCAGGCAGGCTGGCGGGCAGGCAGGGCTGGCTGCTGCTTTAACCTATTCATGACCAGAAATTCTAAGAGCCCGCCTGGCAGCAGGAAAAAAAAAAGGCACCGCGCTAGCAGACGGAGGTCCCAATGATTCGGAAGCAGCCAGGAGGGTCAGTCCAGAGCCGCAGTGAGTGTCTGCTTCAGGTGTTTCAAGCCAAAGCCAGCCTTTCTGGATAACTGCCCCCTCCCCCACCCTTCCAGGTCAACTTCTAGCTCCAAAGGGAACCTGGGAAGTCTCCCCACCTAGGGACCAAGAGGAGCTTTCCTCGAATCCTTCCAGCATCTGTTAACAGCCACCAAAAGGACTTTATATTGCCTGCGCATCTGCTGATTGCTAGGATGCTAAGTTTGGAGAGGCCAGTAAGTGAGTGACGTTCTTAAGGAATCAGAGGCTCCCCTTCATGGGCATCAAAAGAAAAGAAAGGAAAAACTGTAGGTCAGTCCAAAGCAGCACCCCACAAGAGCTATGTGTCATAGCTCTCCTGTAAAAATATGGATAAGGAAATGAACAGGTAGTTTTCAAATGAAGAAATGAAGCATATCAACCAGCAGGCATATAAAAATGTTCCAAATCACTAACAATAAGAAAAACACATATTAAACAACTCTGAGTTTCCACACAATACCCATCAGATTGGCAAAAAAAAAATGACAAAAGAGGAAAATGACAATTGTTGGAAGGGCTGGGGGAAGATAGGTACACTGACGCATTCACTGTTGATGGAGCTATAAATCGTTCCAACCATTCTGTAAAATACTTTGGAACTATATCCTCCAAGTGAGTAAAATGTATATACCCCTTTGATCTATCAATACCACTACTGAGCATGTACCTCAAACAAATCAGAGATTAGTCCAAAGCAGCATCCCACATGTTTAGAACAGTTGTGTTGTAGCAAAGAATTGGAAACAAAATGGCTATCCATCATGGCTGAACAAATTGTGAAATACATTAGACAGACAGATGGAGAGATAAATGGATGGATGGATGGATGGATGGATGGATGGATGGATGGATGGATGGATGTTATGGCATACTGATATTGTTGTTCATCCTTCGTTCTGGAAAAGAACCAATGTCATCACAAGGGTGATGTTTTGGCTTGTGCGTGAACTGGATTTAAGTGAGGCAGGGCCTTCAGAGTCATCAGTTTTTTTCTCCTCTAGAGTAATCAAAAATCCAGTGGGAAGAGAGAAAATAAGACATAGCTCCAACAAAGACTTGTATGAACTAACACAGGGTGAAACAAGCACATCCAGGAGAATAATTCACACAATGACCACAAGAAAGTGAAGGGAATACCAAAAGACCACAGGTTTTTGTTCAATACAGTGACTTCAGAAGACAAATAGTGAAGCATGCTGGCCACCATTAGCAAAGGGGTTATATATTAAAGATGTGAAATGAGACATATTTTCCAGACGGGGTCAACATGTTGATTTTACTTATTCGTCATAAGGAAGAAGTATTTGGATTGGGGAATCACTTAACCTCTCTGAGCCTCAGTTTCCTCATCTATAAAATGGGAATGATAATAATAATATAATAGTAGTGTGTGGCAATAGCGATAACAAAAAAAGAGCATCAATAATATATTTTTCAAAAATAAAACTATCAGAAGGGGAAACAAATGGTGATTTTATTCCTATTTATTCCTATAGTATTAATGAAATAAACATTTTTTTACATCAGATGTGGGGAGTGAATACCTGTAATCTTGGCTACTCAACAAATTGAGCCCGGATTTCCTTTGCTTGAGAGTCTCTGGTTGCACTTGGCCAAGTCAATCTGACAGTCACTCCATTTGGCATCATTATCTTGAGCCACCAGGAAGAAGGAGGGAAGGTTGCTTAAGGAAGGAAAAACTGGCCTAGGTTGGAAACAGCAAATCAAAGCTCAATCACAGCATTGATCCTGGGAACAGCCCTAGCCCTTCCAGCCTGGTTGTGTGGGGAAGGTAGAGAGACCAGCAAACTTCATCTTAAAATATAAAATAATAGACTAAAACCTAAAAAAACACTTTTCAAAAAGATGCGAAAGATAAGTCTAGGTTTCACCTGCAGTATTCTTTTTTGTTCTTCATACAGTGAAATGATCCTGTCTTTTTCTGATCATTAAATTCATAGTAAAAAAGAAAACTAAAAGGAAACAGGAGATTGGACAAGATGATCTCTGAGGTCTATCCCAGCTCTAAACCTATGATTATCTAGGAATTGCTCCTTTTTCAATAAGTGACTGTTTTGTGGGCTTCCTTTTTTAGAGGATTAGAGATAAAATTACAGCTGGTATTGGGGTCAGAGCGTCCCTCTGATGGAACCAGTCTCTTTATTAGAGCTGCCTCTTTGCTGGGGCTGCTATCCAGGTCAGTGAGGTTTTAAAAATGAACTGTCTGGGGCAGGAAACATGGCAGAGAACCATGGAAATGCAGTATTGGAAGGCACCTCTGGGATAGTAACCAGGAATGGGAAGAGACCTGGCTTTAGAGTCAACTCCCAGGTTCAAGTCTCAGTTATGGAGCCTTGGGCAATCATTTACCTCTCTTGCCTTCAGTTTCTTTACCTATAAAATGAAATGCTCAGACTTACACCTAAAGTGCCACTTCTGGTACATTCTATCTGTGTGACCTTGGGCAAGTCATTTAATCTTGTTGGGCCTCAGTTTCCTGATCTGCAAAATGAGGGTGTTGAACTAGATAGGCTGAAGACCTTTCCAGCTCTAGAAGTAAGAATCTAAGCCACTTAAACTCCCTAGGTCTTGGTTTCTTTATCAGTAAAATAAAGAATTGAGAGGTCTCTTGTAGTTCCAGGTATCAGATCCTAATAGGAGAAGGAGAAAAAGTAGTAGTACTGGTAGTAGTAGTAGTAGTAGTAGTAGTAGTAGTAGTAGTAGCAGTAGTAGTAGTAGCAGTAGTAGTAGTAGTAGTAGTAGTAGTAGCAGTAGTAGTAGTAGTAGTAGTAGTGGTAGTAGTAGCAGTAGTAGTAGTAGCAGTAGTAGTAGTAGCAGTAGTAGTAGTGGTAGTTGAAGTGATATCAGCAACAGTAATAGCAGTGGTAGTGGTAACAGTGGTAGCAGTAGTAGCAGTAGCAGTAGTAGTAGTAAAGTAGTAGTAGTAGTAGTAGTAGTAGTAGTAGTAGTAGTAGTGGTGGTGGTGGTGGTGGTGGTGGTAGTAGTAGTAGTAGTAGTAGTAGCAGCAGCAGCAGTAGTAGTAGTAGTAGTGGTAGTAGTAGTACCAGTACCAGCAATAGTAGTAGTAGTTGCAGTAGCAGTAGTAGTAGTGGTAGTTGAAGTGATATCAGCAGCAGTAATAGCAGTGGTAGTGGTAGTAGTGGTAGCAATAGTAGCAGTACCAGTAGTAGCAGTAGCAGTAGTAGTAGTGTAGTAGTAGTAGTAGTAGTAGTAGTAGTAGTAGTAGTGGTGGTGGTGGTGGTAGTAGTAGTAGTAGTAGTAGTAGTAGTAGTAGTAGTAGCAGTAGCAGCAGTAGTAGCAGCAGTAGTAGCAGTACCAGCAGTAGTAGTGGTAGCAGTACAGGTAGTGGCAGTAGCAGTATTAGCACTACTAGCAGTACCAGCAGCAGCAGCCACCAGTATTTACATAGCACTTTAAGGTCGACCAAATGCTTTACAAACGTCTCATCTGATCCTCACAACCACCTTGAGAGGTAGGTGCTGTCATTATCCACATTTTACAGATGAGGAAACTGAGGTAATCAAGCAGCTAAGTGATCTGCCCTGGGTCACAGCTGGTAGATATCTATCTAAATCTTGATTTGAACTCAGATCTTCTTAACTCTAGGCTTAGTGTCCTTGCCACTTTGCTATCCTAGTCCTAAGTCATTACCTTCTTGGGGCCTCAGTTTCCTTGTTTATAAAATGAAGGGATAGGACTAGACGCTCTCTGAGGTCCCTTGACATGCCTGTGAAGATGTCTATTCTTTTCTTTACATTTTGACAATTGGGTAGGTGACTTGCCCAGGATAACACAGCTAGTAAGTGTCTGGAGCTAGATTTGAACTCAGGAACATGAGTCTTCCCAACTCCAGGTCCAGCACTCTATCTATTGTGCTACCTAACTATCCACAATAGGTGCTTAATAAATGTTTTTTGATTGGATGCCTAAATAGCTTCAGAGGCCCCTTCCAGCTCTAGATTTATGGTCCTAAATCATTTAGGCTTCCTGGGCTTCAATGTCCTCATTTGTTAAATGGGGATAATAATACCCTCTACTTTACTGGGTTGTTGTGAGAATCAGAGAAGATAAGGTACATTAAGTGTTTTACAAACCTTAAAGGACTATATAAGGCTAGCTGCTATTATTATGACCTTTTCCTCATTTTTTCCATTGAAGTTCAAATAGAAATGGTTCTAGGACAAGTCTCTATCTTTCTATGATCCTTGTATAGTTAGTGTTTTATGGGCTATTACATAGGTAGATAAAATACGGCTTGCTGAATTTACAGTAGAGGTATTCAGCTTTGAGCTCATCCTTTGTGAGTTCTCTGAAAGCATCTCTAGTAGCTCAAAGGACAAAGAGATGCCAGGAACCTGCCCCACTGTTCCTCAGCTAGGTCTCTATGCTTTGAAAGCTTTTCATTCCATGGAGTTTGGAGATCGTGAATAATTGGAATGGCATTGTCATCATCACCAAGACTGTTGTTATTATTTGTTGGAATTATTTAGGGTTCAGAAAGCCTTATTATTAATCTCTTATCAATCCACCAACAAGCATTATTAAACACCTACCATGTACCAGGCTACAAGGGTACACAGACAAAGAACGAAATAATTTCTGCCCTCAAGGAACTCGCAGAGACAAGGACATAGGCAAATATACATGGAATATATTGAAATTGTCCCTCAGTAAAGTCCTCTTGTGTGAGTGCTATCAGCAAAAGTGAGTCAGGACTGTTTGCAGTTTGAGGTGGGAATAGGGATTGGTAATCTAAGATCTCAGGGTTCCTCCTAATTCTCTGCCTCCTTGGGTGATCCTGGCTAGAGACATGAAGTGACTTTCCTATGATCACACAGCTATCAAATTGTTAATAGTTAATTGAGACGACAGAGATTGCTTCATCATTATGTACCAAAGCCTGACATATAATAGGCCCTGAATAAGTGACTATTACATGAATGAGTGAATGAATGAATGAATGAATGAATGAATGAAGTAGGATTTGAACCCAGGTTGACTCATCTCCCTGAGTTCAAATCTGGCCTCAGACACTTACTAGCTGTGGGACCTAGGGCAAGTCACTTGACCACCCTGTTTGCCTCAGTTTCCTCATCTGTAAAATGAGCTGGAGGAGGAAACGGTAAACCACTCTAGTATTTTGGTCAATAAAACCCCAAAAGAAATCATAGAAGGTTGGACATGATTGAACAACAGCATCTATATTTTGTTACAGTTTTGTTTGTTTTGCCAAATATTTCCCAATTGGATTTTGTTTTGTTTTGGTTTTTTAGGAATTACAAAGCCACTTTTAATACTCTGGGGTAAGCCCCAACGAAATAAAACACACTGGGAGAGGGCAGTCCCCTCACCCCCAGGAATGCCCTGGAGGAGCGCAAGGCTGCCTGGGGAGGGGAAGAATGCACAGGGGGAACCCACTGCAGACATAAGGTGAAGGGAATACCATCAGCTCTGGGACCTGTGAGCGCTACAGGAGTAGGCGAGAGCGTGACGGGACTGGGTCTAGACACAGGGTCTTCCAGCAAGAGAGAAGGGCATAAGCCATAGAGTTACTTGGGCTCTTCCTTCTTCTCATTGGCTTTTTTCTACTTCTGTAGCATGATCTCCGAGTCCCTCTGCTTTTGGGCAGCTGCAGAGAGCCGTCATCCCGGCCTTTTCCCTTGACCCAGTCGCTTTGCTTTTTCACGTTCTTCTGGCGGGCAAGCTCACGCTGGTTACTGCAGGTCATGGGGACCGCAGGGGCTCCGGCCTGACTGCTCTTTCCTCTCCTACCTCCTGACCCCACCTCTTCTCTGCCACTTGAGGTGTTCTCCCAATTGTATTTTAATCTGGTTCAGGCCACAGTGGGGAGTATGGAGGGCTGCCTGCAGCTCCTGAAGGCTGCTGTTTGACACTCCTGCCAGATTATATGACTCAGAGGATATCAAAGAAGAAAGAGATTAGTGTGGACTGGAGTTGTCAGAGGACGGAGATCCTTGAGTGGGATCTGGAAGCGTGAGCAGAATATGGATAGGCAAGACAGCACAATGTGGTGCTAAGAGCATGGATTCTGGGTCTAAAGGTCTGGGTTTGGGTCCCAGTGATGAGGTGTAGGCTCTGGGATCTCCACCCCACCTTGACCTCTCCTTGAATCTTTGGGGAGCTCCTTGAGGTCTGGTTGGGTCTTCCCACCTGGTGGGGCATTTGCAGAGGCCATGAGTATTTCCTTGTGGCTGGGCCCAGACCTCTGTTACTAGCCTGGCCCTCCATTTTCCATCTGCTTTCTACCCTGGAGCCTATCAAGATATCAATCCATTCTTGCATTGACTTCATTAACTCCTCCTGAAGTCCCTCCCCAAACTCATTACTGGAGTCTGACCTCATTGACTCCTCCTGAAGACCCTCCCCAGGCTCCTCCTTTGAACCATCCCTAGATTCCTCTGTATATGAGACCTCATCACCAGATTCACCATATTTCTTATAACTTGAGTCAGAGATACTCTCTGCAGTGGCGCCATACCTTGGCAGGGCAAATTCTGGCAAGGAAAGTGGAAAAAGAGTTTTGAAAGGGGTAAAGACTGGGACACTGGCACAGTGGATAGAGCACTGGGTCTGGAGTCAGGAGGACCTGAGTTCAAATGTGACCTGAGATACTTAATAGCTGTGTGATCCTGGGCAAGTCACTTGCCAAAAAAAAAAAGAGGTTAAGATCTTATGAATCATGAGATTCATGATTAAATATCATAAGAATCATAACATTCAGAGAAAAGGGAAAATGGTGACCATGATCAAGTCTAAAGGCTTCCAGTATCAAGGAAAATGCACTATGACAGCATGAGACAGTGGAAAGAATGCTGGCTCTGGAGTCAGAAGACCCAGGTCCAGGTCCTGTCTCTGGTAGCTGTGTGACCCTAGAGGAGTCACTTCATCACTCTAAACTGCCATCAACTCTATAAAATGAGGGTGTTGGACTAGATACTCATTGGGGTCCTTGCCAACTCTAAGAACTAGTCACACAGGACTCCTTGCCCAACTATCACACACATTCTGTGTCCTTTCTTGTCTAATGTAAGGGCTGTCCCCCATGCCTGAAAAGCAATTCCTGCTCACCTCCACCTCTAGACACCACTGACTTCTTTCAAAACTCAACTTAAGAGCTACTTTCTACATGTGGATTACAGAGGTAGGATTGAGCCATTGTGTCTTTCAGGGCAGGTGAAATATATGAAGCCACTAGCCCTAGATCTGGGAATCTTTAAAGTATAGGTAGGGGACAAAATAAAATAAAGGTGGGGTTTGTCCAATTGAAACTGTTTTCATAGGTTCATGAATTTAGAGCTGGAAAACACGATTAAGGTCAAATCCAAACTCCTGATCTTATGGATAAGGGAACGGAGGCCCAAAGAGGTTAAGTGTATTCCCCAAGGGCTCACAGACAGTGCATTGCTGGGCTGGAATTTGAATCTAGATTGTCTTCATTCTAAATCCCCTTTCCTTTTTAAGGTATCACCTTACCTCTCCTATGCCTCAAACGATCAAAGTTCCAGGAATAACAATAATTCACATATGTACTGCTTTAAGGTCTGCAAAAACCTTTAAGTACATGTAAAATACTGCTCCTCTTAAGATGGGGCGATTATGTTTGTAGGAAGGGGCAGAAATGTGGATATTTCTGAGCAAACCTAACCTCTGAGAAAGTACAACCTCAACGTTTAGAAAAGACCTCAGAGGACCTGCTAATAAAAGGAAAAAGTAAAGAAAAAGTCTGAGAGAATCTGAGGGAAACCAGCTTCTCAGAGGAAAGCTTCTTTATAAATGCAAAGGTGACCAAAACATCCACTTTCTTTGAGACTAATAACTAGAAAATCCTGATAACTAGAACTTTTTCCGTGACTGTGGGACAAGTGTACCCTGCCTTTCTGTGTTTTGTCTTATAGAAAAGCAAATTTTATTTTCTCTAAGGTAATTCAATTAAAGAGAACCCTACCTTTGAGGAGAAGTAAGTCAATGACTGGAGAAAGCATAAGAAGTAGAGAAAACAGAAGAAACCAAGGAAGGAGAGATCAGAGACAGAAACTGAACATCCTGAAGCAGAAAAGGAAGAGGAAAAATCCAGATGAAGAATGGCTGCACTGAGCAAATGACACATGGAACTTGTCTTCCTGACTCCTGGCTCTGTGCTCTATCCACTATACCACCCAGCTACATTGTTGGAAGGAATACTCACATTGGGGATCTTAGAGATCCATTGGAATATTGGAAAACATGACAGCAATGCCTTGGGGTCACAGGAAAAGAAGCTTTCATGGAGAAAGAGAAGGAGCAGGCATGGAGTGGTAGACCAATGGAATTTAAGACATTTGAAAAAGGGGGGAAGGTCTTTCCTTGGTGGAGACAGGGAGAGGTAAAATGATTTACCCAAGGTCACACAGGAAAGCAGAAGATTTGGAAGAACCCTGCCATCTTGGATTACTAATACCTATTCCCACTTCAGAACTAGAAATAGTCCTAATCCAACTCTATTGTTTGTTCACATTATCTCATTTGATCTTTCCAACAATTTTGTGAGGAGGTGCTGCCATTATCCCCATTTTATGAATGATAAAACTGGATTAATGAGGGCTGGAGCTGGAGTGCTGACCTTGGGAGTATAGACAAGAAAGTGGTAAAAAGAGATATTGTGGAGATAAAATCAACAAGACTTGGAAATTGGCTAGGTGAGATGAGGGAGACTCAAGTGTCAAGGATGACTGAGGATTTAAACCTGGGTAACAAGAAGAATGACAGCATCCTCAATAGAAATAAGGAAGGTCTGAAGAAGTGTAGGAGGAGAGTGGAGGAACTTTCTCTAAAGTAACCCCATAGTATAAGGAACCAGGGCACATGGTGCAATGGAAAGAGTACTGGTTGACTGTGAGTGAAAAAATCTTGGTTTAAGTTATGGCTCTACTACTATCAATATGACCTTAGTTCATATAGCCCAAGTCACTGTTTCCTCATCTCTGAAACGAAGGGAGTTGGACCAAACGATTTCCACCTGCCTTCTGGCATGAACTCATTTTACTAATGCAAATATTATTATCCCCATTTTATAAGTGGGAAAACCTTTTGAAGAGCATTTAGTAACTTGCTCATGGTCACATAAAGACCCAGGATGGGATATGAATCAGATGCCACTCTATCTTGCCTCCTGTGAATGGCCCCAACTGGCCTTTCACTGCATATGGCTGGGAATGAAACCAGTGATTTTTGTTGGGGCTGATGAGTCATTCTGATGACTCTTGATTTCCACCAGCCTTTGAATATTGCAATGAGTCATGGTTTCTTATTTGAGTACATTGTCCATTTTCCAAACCCAAACAGCATTATGAAGTCTACCCTTTAGAGGTGGTAGCAGGTGAATGGTTTAGATAAAGAGGACCTTAAAATGTTAACCCCTTCAGAATCTGGTCATATCAGTGGTCAGTGATTCGATAGCATTTGTTGAACCTTATATGCCAATCTCACTGTGCTTGTTTGATGATGATGATGGTGGTGGTGGTGGTGGTGGTGGTGGTAGTGATGGTGGTGGTTGGGGGTATGGGTGGTGGTGGTGGTGGTGGTGGTGGTGGTGATGGTGATGATAATTCATCCACTCTCAGGGTCTTCCTTCTCCTCCCACCTATCTATCCCTCCCCCACTTGACCCATCCCCAATTGGGGGTTTGCTCAGAACCCATTCAGGGCCAGCCCTTTATCCCCTCTGTTCTTATCCTTTGCATCCCTCCAGTGGCCCCTGGCCTTTCAGAGTCCATATTCACTGCTTGACTGCTCATGTGGCTTGAATAAGATGATAATCACCAGCTTCATCCCTTCTGGTGAGATAGGGGACCTCCAGACTTTAACATCTGCCCTGCCTTTGTCCCTCAGGCACCCACTGATTCATCTGACTTACTGATGTAGCCTAGAGCCTCTATGCCTTGTTGTCCAGGACAATATGCAGAAGCAGTGAGGATAGTGCTGGACTTGCAGTCAGAAAGATCCGAGGACAAATCCTGCCTCAGGCATTTACCAGTTGCATGACCCTGGGCAAATTATTTAACCTTTGTTTGCCTCAATTTATCCATCTGTAAAATGGGGATAATAATAATACCTACCTTCCAGGTAGATAAACTGAGATAATTGTGTAAACCAGTTTGCACAATTTTAAGTGTTACATATATATTAATCATTGTTGTTATTGTTGCCATCAGCCCCCCTGCTGCCCTCTTAGGACTTTGGGGTCTTCCCATCCAGCCTGAATCCAGCTGAATTTTTTTTCAGGCAATTGCCCTCCTTCTCTCCCAGTTAGAGTCAAAGCTCCATAACAGCAAACAGCATTTCACTTTTCTCACTGTATGCCCAGAACTTAACACAGGGTTGGGCACATAGTGAATACATAGCAAATGATTTTCCATTCATTTACTCATAACCACTACTGACATTTATAACCCTTCAACATCTGGAGTGTTTTCCTGAGATTCTCTCATCAGATACAGAGAGATAGATAGAAAAAGGAAAGAAAGACAGAAAGAGAAGAGAGACAAAGAGAAAGAGGAGGGAGAAAGAGAGAGAGAGAGAGAGAGAGAGAGAGAGAGAGAGAGAGAGAGAGAAAAGAGGAGAAAGAGAAAGAAAGAGAAAGAGAAAGAAAGAGAAAGAGAAAGAGAAAGAAAGAGAAAGAGAGAGAAGGGCAGAGAAGATAGAGAGAAGGAGGGAAAGACAGAGGGAGAGACAGACTGAGACAGACTCTTGATTTTAACCTGGGTGCACCTGGTGGAACCAGAGAGTTGCAGCTATCTGTGGATGTTTTATATAGCTTCATTCAGCATTTGCTTATGTTTATTAAAAAGTTTTTTTAAAAATATTTGCCTCACAGATTTAATTTCTCCATGCACAAAACTTGCATTTGGGGCAAGCCTCAGACTGAGACATGAAAGCCTAGAGAGGAAAAGAGAATTCTAACCTGTATCTTAAAGGTCCTGCTACTGAGAGGCAAGTGAGGATAGGAAGAAGAAAGACAAAAAGGGAGCAGATTCTGAGGAAAAGGCCTGGCTGGAAGCCTTTGTAAGCAGGAAGGTGGGTATGAAGTCAGAAATTGGAAGGTGGAAAGGAGGAAAGAGCCTACAACTGAACTGCCAGGAGTTAGCCAGAGGATGACCCAGGAAAGGTGGAAAGGGGGAGGAGGAGCTCTTAAGAAAACAGGGCCCGAAGGAAAGAAAAAAAATAGAAACTGTAAGGGTAAAGCTATCACCTGCCTTCCTAGAGATAGCCTTGAAACCTGTGTGATCCAAGGTTTAGATGTCATCTCCCCAAGGATAAGGATCCATTGAAGGAACCCAGAAGTGTTCAACCTGAACAAGAGAATATCAGAGGGATATATGCCAGCTGTTTGCAGTTATTGGAAGGACTCTCATGTGGGAGTGGAATTCAGTTTGCTCTGACTGGCTCCAGAGGGCAGAAGTGGATGCAGAAGGAGAAAGTTACAAAAAGACAAATTTCAGTCAGATCAGAGGGGGGAAAAAAAAAACTTCCTCCTAATTAGCCTTGGCTAAAAGCCAAAGGAGCTGGCCTGGGTGGTAGTGGGTTCCCCCTCAACAGGAAGCCAGATGACTCTTTCTCAGATATGATGCTAACTGGGTTCTTATTCAAGTTCCAGTTCTAATTATTCAAGGTTGAACTAGAGACCTCTTCCCACTGGGAACATCTGTGATTCTTACTTTCTACCTTTTCCCTATGACTCCAGTTAACTCATTCCTCACTCCTATCAAACTGGACCAGTTAATGGCTCACAGATCTCTTCTTGCCATCCCCCCACTTCCCTGCTTTCCTGTAGGCCATCCCTCCTTCCTGAAGGGGTGCCCATCCTCACCTCTGCCAGTGAACATCAGTCTCTCCTCTCAAGGCTCAGTTTCGTTGCTACTTCCTACATAGCCTTCTCTGATTCTCCTTCCTCAAATATTCTTAGAGCACTTTGTACATGGGTTACTTTGGGAGGTCATGATCTCACTGTCACTATCATTTTAAAAATTATTCATTTTTAGTTTTAAACATTCACTTTTATAAGATTTTGAGTTCTAAATTTTCTTCCCCCTCCCTCCCCAAGAAGGCATGCAATCTGATAAAGGCTACTAAATAAATATTAAATTAAATTAAAAGTAAATAAATATTAAACATTTCTACATTAATCATGTTGTGAAAGAAGAATCAGAAAAAAGGGGGAAACGACAAAAAAGAAAGAAAAACAACAACAACAAAAAGAAAATAGATTTTAAAAATCAATCTGCCTTCAGACTCCATTCTTTCTCTGGATATGGATATCATTTTCCATCATGAGTCTTTAGCAATTGTTTTAGGTCCTTGCATAGCTGAGAAGAGCTAAGTTTATCAGAGTCAGTCATCATACAATGTTACTGTTACTGTGTACAATGTTCTCCTGGTTCTGCTCACTTCACTCAGCATCAGTTCATATAAGTCTTTCCAGATTTTTCTGAAATCTGCCTGCTCCTCATTTCTTATAGCACAATAATATTCTATAACATTCATATACCACAACTTGTTTAGCCATTCCCCCATTGATGGGCATCCCCTGAATTTCCAGTTCTTTGCTACAACAAAAAGAGTTGCTATAAATATTTTTTGTACATGTGGATCTTTCCCCCCTTTTTATGATCTCTTTGGAATACAGACCTAGAAGGGGTATTGCTGGGTCAAAGGGTATGCAGTTTTATCAATGGAAGCCTTCACACAAAAGCTGAATGCCCGCTTGCCCAGATGTTGTAGAGAGGATAATGAGAAATATTGGAAGGGGGGAAATGAATATCCTCAGAAGGTCCCCTATACGTCTGTGGTGGTCATCCCGGTGTTTTCATTTCCCCATCACAATTCCCCTTGTGTTATACATGTTAAATTTCCCCTTAACAGAATAATGTAAGCTCCTTGAAGGTAAGAACTGTGTTGTTTATGACAGAGTAGACGTTTTATGAAGTTTTGTTGTTGAACTGAATTCTGTTCTAATCAACCATATAAGAATAAAATGGGGGAGATAGAGATAGACAAAAGTTCTGAGGGTTGTAGTTGACTACAAGCTCCATTTGACTCAATGGTGTGATCTGGCCATCCCCCAAAGTTACAATCTTAGATTTCACAAGAGAGGAATGGCACTCTGGAGCAAAGAAGTGACTGCATCACTCTGCTCTGCATGGAACACATAGGGAACATTGTGCTCATCTCAGAGATGGTACAGTGAGGACGTTGAGAAGCTGAAAAGTCCAGAGGAGGGTGACCAGAGTGGTAAAGGGCACTCAGCTCACATCACATGACAAGCAATTGTAGAAAATGGAGATTTTTAGTCCTGAGAAGATTCAGCATGGACATGACACTCGCCTTAACTTATTTGAAGGCTTTCACATGGAAGAGGGATAAGCTTTATTCTGCTTGACCCCAGAAGATGGAGCTGGGGTACAGGGTTATGCTGAAACCAGCTCAAAGAGGCTCATGGGAGCCAATTGTTAAGCATTTATACCTTGGAAATCAGCAAATACTATGATGTCTGGATTGTTTTGGTGATTGTATAGATTTGAGAAAGTGCTATAGAAAAAGTTAGTTGTACAGATCAAACTGAAAAGTGGTGTCGTCTGCATTTTTTCATAGAGCCGGTTGTTAAACAATCACCAGAAGCAATGGATAGAAATTACAAGAGATAGCGTAAAGAGATTACCCTCCAACTCTGGGGTGCAGGCAGTGGTATAGCCAGAATAAAGCAGAGTCAAATGGTGAGTATTATGTGGCATCTGGTATATATTCTTCTGTGTATGCTCTTACTGTTCAGTCATTTTAGTCATGTCCAGTTCTTAGTGACCCCATAGGGAGTTTCCTTGACAGAGATACTGGAGCAGTTTAGTCATTGATGAAGAAGCTGAAGCAAATGGGGTTAAGTGACTTGCCCAGGGTCACGCAGCTTGGCGTTTGAAGTCACATTTGAACTCAGGTCTTCCAGACTCCAGACTTGGCGCTCTATCTCTTTTACCACAGAGTTGCCTAACTTTTATCTATACTTGGTCTGATTTCTGTTTTGCTATTGACTTAAATAAATGAGTAGAGTTTTCTGGGATTTTGTTTTTGGTTTTTTGTTGGGTTTTATTTTGTTGTTTTTGCTATTTGCTATGTGTGTTCATTATGAAACTGGCATTTGGTGGGAATGGACTCAAGCTTTGCATATAGAGCTTGGGTCACTCCTTGCGCATTAAATCCTTGCCCACTGTGGGCATGAGCTAACATTCCATGGGCTCCTTGCCAGGACAGCGTGAGCCTGGCTGAATCTAATTTTGATTTCTGGGTTGCATTTCAATTCTGACTGCAGCAAGAGAGTGATGGAGAGGTCCCTAAATGGAATGGAGGTCCAGTATCCATCTAGCAAAGGGGGGGGGGGTAGAGGTAGAATTAGTCAGAAAAGAGCTAACTCTCAAAGAGAAGAGCAATAAATTCATCAGCCTAATCAGAGAAATACAGTTTGCAGATGAACTCATTCACCCAAACACAGGGCTCATAAAAGCATTCACTCAGCTTTCATTAATTAGCCCAATGCACACAATGAAGGAACAGACGGATGAGTGGAACCATCTAAGAACAATAATTTGTTCCAAAAAATCCCTTGGTGATTGCCAATTTATCATCTGAATAAGGAATTATGGATTAATCTAAGATTGGAAATAAAAGCTACCGCTAGCTTCCAAGGCAGGTACAAGATCTCAAAGCGAATATTTTAGTGTCATGCAAAGTAGGAATTTTTAAAATTATTATTATTGATAAGATAATGATAATAGTCAGTCAACAAACATTTATTGAGCACCTACAGTGTGCCAGGCATTGGGCTAAGCACATAAAAAAAAGAGGTAAGAGACAGGCTAAGTCTAATGGAGAAGACCACAAGCAAACAATTGACTTTCTCATAAGAAACAAAACTAAAAGTTTAAAGTCCAGAAATGCTCTGCCAAATTCAATTCAACAAGCATTTGTTTAATCAAAGCTTAATGTGTTCAGGGACTCTCCCCTCTCCATAATAGGCAGCATAGTGTAATGGAGAGAGCTGGATGACAAGTTAGCTTGGTACAGTAGAAAGAACATTGGCCCTTGCTTCACAGGGCCTTGGGTTCAGATCCTGCTTCTGATGCTTATTACTTATAGACCTTGGGCCAGTCACCCCTCCCTAAGTCAAAGTTTCTTCAGCTTTAAAATGAGGGAATTAGAATAAGTTGTCTCATCCAACTCAAGATTTCTTTATTATTCTTCAGTCATTCTTCAGCCATGTCTGATTCTTCATGACCCCATTTGGCGTTTTCTTGACAAATATACTGGAGCAATTTGCCAGTTTCTTCTCCCACCTATTTTACCGGTGAAGAAACTGAAGCAAACAAGGGGGTTAAGTGACTTGCCCAGGGTCACACAGCTAGTAAGTGTCTGAGTCTTCCTGACCCCAGGCCCAGTGCTCTATCATTCAACCACCTGTGTTAACACTTTCCTTATCATTCAAAGGAAATTTCCTTCATTCACTCACTTATTCAGCAAATGCTCCATACACTGTTTAGGTGAGAGGTTCTTAACCTATGGGTTGTGACCCTTTGGGGGTCGAATGACTCTTTCATAAGAGTTACAGGGGTCGCCTGAGACCATCAGAAAACACATATTTCTGATGGTCTTAGGAACTGAGACACCACTCCTCTATCTGTCTCCAGGCAGGTTCACCCACATGCAGATACATACATACAAGTCTGCCCACATATAAGTATTAAAGGGTCATGGCACTAGGAAGGTTGAGAACCACTGGTTTAGGTCCTAGGGAAGCAGAAGAGGTCTCTGGGAGGAGATGGCCCAGGAGCTAAGTCTTGAAGAGGGGTAGGGATGCCAAGAGACAGAGTTGGAGGATAGCATTTCCAAAGTGCTAGTAGGTTTACAAAGCTGCCCTGAAAGGTGACTTTTGTTGAGTTCTTTATCTCTGTTCGCCAGGTGAGGCTCTGATACAGTTTAAGTGTCTTGTCTAAGCTGACACAGGAAATTTCAGAATTGATATTATGACTCAGATCTTCTGAATTAACCAATCCTTACACAGCCTACGCAAAAATCACTCTCCCCAAACCTCCATTCACACAAGCAGCCCTTGTCACTCCATGAGGAGTGCCTAGAAAAATTATTATTTTATTATCATATTAATAACCAATTAATAAATTGGGATCCAGCCTTTTCTCCCTTATTGACTCATTAAGGGCCAGCTCTGTTAAAGTCAGTCTTTGAAGGACATGCATGATTGATGAGATTAGACCTAGCCTTTAAGGAATATGCTCTTCAGTCTTGGGCAGGATCCCATCAAACTATGAGACCTATCTTCTCTTTAGAATATAAACAGGATCCACTCTGGGCAAGTTCTCAAAGGGGAAAAGAAGCCCGTGCCTTTGTACCACCTATTCATGAGAATTTATAGTGATCCATCTCATGAAGGAAAAAACCAAAGTGGTATGAATAGAGATCAATTCTCCTGTCCAGATTGCTGGAGGCAGCTGAATCTCATGATCAAGCCTCCTTCTCAACAGGAGGAGCTGAAGACTTCCAGCTTACCTCATCATTAAATGTCCACCAATCAGGATTGATTTTCCCTTTCCAGGGGCATTCCCTTTTACAAAGATATCGAAGGCATTCAGTGTCTCCACTGATTGCCTTTGGTTGCCAAGCAAAACCACCAACTATCAATTTATTGATTGCCTGCTAGCCTAATTAATAAATTGATTATTATTAATTATCCAGAAACTGTCCCTTGAGGTTTTCCATTTGTCACAGCACCCTCTCCAATGTACTACATGAGAGAACTGCACAAATTAAGAAGCTACTTTGTTCTGCTTTGGTTTGTCGGGGGAAGATGGAGAAAGAGGGGCTGAGGGTTTGGATAGCTTACATCTGAGCTGTCATTAGGTCACTCACATGGAGACATCCTACATGAAATACTAGATTAGAACTTTGGATAGTACTGGGAAGGCAGATAGAAATTAAGAAGTTATTAACATAGAGGCAACTAGAAAAATAGAGGGAGGAGATAAGACTGTCCAGGGAAAGAGTGAAGAGGATTTTGAAGGTAGGTAGAAAAAGAAAGAGCACCGAAGAGAGAGAAGACATGCTAGCAGAGATCAAAGGAAATCTAAGAACACAGGAGATTGGAGTCAGCAATTAGAACTAGAAAAGCTGATAGACATCATCACATCCAATACCATCATTTTACAGATAGGGAAACGGAGGCTTAAAGATTTTAAGTGGCTTGTCAGACCTGGAGCAGAACCAGGATTTAACCTAAGTCTTTAGATTCCACCATCAGTCCTCTTTCCATTATATTGGACCAGGTAATTTAGTGAAATCCAGCATCATGAGCACTAAAACCTAGACAGAGGCATTCAGGGGTTACTGGGAAAATGGAGTGATTTCTATGGATGGAGTAGACTGTTCTGCCCCATCATATGCTGCCACTTGACAGAAATGCTTTCAACTCACCAGAGAATCCCCTGGTACTTTTCAGCAGATGGTTTACCTGACCCAGTTCTGGCTGGGAAAAATCTTCAATGAGAATTCACTGGATGAGGCATCAAACCTTTTGATTCTGATGCAGGTGTACAGGCAGAACCTCAGGGCAAGTTGTGTAGCTAGGGCATAGCTTCTACTACCGCCCAAATGCCACCCCCATTGTAAGCTGTGGGGTGAACAGCATCACAAAAGTTAAATAATCCAGTCCTCCTGGTTACTTATATTTTTGGTCTGTGTCTATGGTTTAATCAGTGTGGAAATTCCCTCTACCAATCCAGACTGGTGATTTATTTGCAATTTCTAGACTCAGAGAATCCACTAGACCATTGAATGTTTAAGTGACTTACCCAAGACAAGACAAGGAAATCTGGTTGGGAATGGACCTTGAACCCAAGTGTTTCAGGCTCCAAGGCCATCTCCCCATCTTCTATGCCAATTCTGACTCTCCAGCATTTATTTTTACCCAGCACAAGTTGCATAGAATGTAGTCCGCAGCAAGCCTGCTAAAAATTGCCCTCAAATCAACATTTTAAAATAAACTCAGTTGGTCAAGGGAAAATTCAGGACAAAAAAGCTTACCTAAAGTGGAACCTACTGGTTGCTTCCTAATGTAATGCATTGTCCTTATTAACCAGGTGCCAAATTCAATTGTCTCTATGCAGTTGAAGTAGTGAAAGTATTGTTGGCACCCTAGGACAAAGACCTGATTGCCCTGCCCTAGTTTCTTCTCCATCAGTTAGTCATGTTTGAGTTGCCTAGAGATGAAACATTGGTGACAATGTTGTTAAAGTTCTACGTCCATGGATATTCACTTCTACAAATCTGACTTACTCTTCAACATTGTAGCTTTAGAGTTATCTGTCCCAAGCTCCTTCTTTTTCAGATTAGAAAACTGAGGCCCAGAAATGTCAAGTGACTTATCCAACACCACCCGGGCAAAGCCAAGATGCTCTTCCCATTTCCACCCACCCCCCATGAAGACTACACAATCACCCCTCATCTCTAAGAATAGGATAGGAAATGCCCCCACCCCACTTTGACCCTGGAAATCAAACAAGATGATCCTTCCAGGTTTGACCAAGACTCAAATCCATATTGTTTGGTCTCTTTCACCAATGACCTCTCAGCATATTCAAAGGAAAATGTCTTCTTGAAAGGAAGGAAATCATGGATGTTGACCCTAGAAAAGAGCAGGACAAGAAAGTCATGTGGAGTGGAGGAAAGAGCACTGGATTCGGAGTCAGAGGACCCGAGTTCAAATCCTGAATCTTCGGCTTCCTACTTAAATGAATCATGGCAGGCATTTGAGCTAAAGTCAGATTCATGAGACCAGACAGCCCAGAGTGTGCTCTTCTCTCCATCAGTGCTCACTTCTTGGCTAAAATTCTAAAAGACACTTCCTCACTTATCTCCTTCCAATCCATCCTGCCCACGGCTGCCAGATTAATCTTCCTAAAACACCACTTTCATCGTCTCCCTCCTGGGTTGGCTTCTGATGCCAAACCCAAGCTTAGCCAAGCATCTGAGGCCGCCATAATGGAGCCCCACCCTGGCTATCCAAATATAACTCTTCTCTTTTACATCATGTCTTCAGGTCTAGTCAGACCAGTCTACTCACTGTCCTCCACATGTCCTTAAAATGGGGCTGCAGAGCAGAGGAGTCAGAGGACTTGAGTTCAAATGATGCCTCTTTCCTCTGTGAATGACCTCCGAGAAGCCAGTTCACCTCTCTGGGCCTCAGTTTCCTCCTATGTAAAATGAAGAGACTCTAAGGTCCCTTCCAGCTCTAAATCTATGATCTGAGGGTTTTTTTAAAGAGGGACTATTATTTGAAAGATGATTTATACTTGTTCAATTTGACTCCAGAAGGAAAAATGAGGATCCTGAGGTAGAGTCTGGCTCAGTCTAAGTCAGCAGTTCTCAACCTGTGGGTCACAACTCCTTTGGGGATCTAATGACCCTTTCACAGGGGTTACAGGGGTTATCTAAGACCATCAGAAAACACATTTCCAATGGTCTTAGGGACTGAGACAGGGCTCCTCTATCCCTCTCCAGACAGTCTGCCCCCATGCAGATACACCCACATAAGAGTATTAAAGGGTAAAGGGTCGTGGCATTAAGAAGGTTGAGAATCACTGATCTAAGTAACAAATTACTAATAATTTAAGTTGCACAAAGAATGAATTGCCAAAGGAAGACATGAGCTCCCCATTACTGGTGGTTTCCAAGCATAGGCAGAATGCATTCAGTCATGTCATGGCTTCTAGAGAGGGAATTGTTGGTAAAGTTGGGATTAGAATCAATCCTTTCTGAAGTGTCTCAACTCCAAGATTCTAAGCTTAGAGGCAGTGATTATAACTTACCTTTTCACCCAGGGAGTAGCAAGAGGCACAGGGAACAGTAATTTTAAAACCAGATATAAATTGTGACAACTTAGGGCTTGGCAGTGGTTTTTACTTTAAAACTGAACACATCTGTATCACCTGTATGTGAAACCTGGGGGCATGGAACACAGAGAGATCACAGAATCTCACATGCTATAGTTGAAAGGGATCCTAATCCAACCCCATAACTGGACATTAATCCCCACTGTAACATACCACACAGGTGATCATATAGCTCTTTCTGGAAGATCTTCACAGAGAGGGGAGTCCATCACCCCAAGAATCAGCTCATTACATTTTTGAACAACTCCTGTTTTTAGAAAGTTTTTTCCCTGACATTTGTAAAGCACTTAGCACAATACCTTGTCCATAGTAGGCACTTAATAAATGCTGAGAGAGAAAGAGACAGACAGACAGACAGAGGCAGAGACAGAGAGACAGAGACAGAGACAAAGAGAGAGAGAGAGAGAGAGAGAGAGAGAGAGAAAGAGAGAGAGAGAGAGAGAGATTTTATTTTTTAGGAAGCATACCTTGCCCATAATAGGCATTTAATAAATGCTTGTCCAGAGAGAGAAACAGAGAGACAGAGATAGACAGACAGAGAGAGCTCCTGTTTTTAGGAAACTTTTTTCCTTGACATAATACTTGTAAAGCACTTAGCACAGTATATTTCACATTAATGAATTAAGCGCTGGCACTTAATGAATGCTTGTAAACACACACACTCACATGCACACCCACACATGCACATGCATACACCCCAAGCCTAAACTTCCTTCTTTACAACTCCCTACTCCCTGTTCCTGATTCTACTTTCTTTTCCTAAACGGAGCAATTACAATCCTTCTTTCATGTGGCAGTCCTTCAGACACTTGCAGACAGCTACTATGGTGATCCCCTGTCTTCTCTTCTCTAGGCTCACTTTGATCCCAAGTTCTGTTAACAGATGCTCATGACATGGTCTCAAGGCTCTTTGTCCCTGATAGTCCTCCCTCAGATACTCTCCCATTTATCCATTTTCCTTTTTGAATTATGGCACCCAGAAGTAAAGCCAATACTGCAGGTATGGTCTAACCAGGCAGAGTACAGTGGGTCTATTTCTCCTCTACTCCTATAAGCTTTTATGCTTATATGCTTTATGACTTCTGACACTAATAGTAAACAACCAACCCAAATTTTGGTCCTAGATCCATGTTATATTTCCATCAAAATTATACAGCTTAGTTTATAGTACACAAGACAGCACAAATGGTAAATAATTCATTTGCTTGTTCCATTCTCAACCACCTTGATCTATAATAGATAATTTCATTTCTTGCTACCAACAACAAATATATTCAGCAGTTATAATTGTGAATTTGCAAAACATGACAAGCTAACTTCCATATCACCTTATCACTGAGAGTATTTAAATATCCCTCTATCATGGCTAGAGTGTTGGACTTGGAGTCAGGAAGAAATGGGTTCACATCTTGCCTCTAATATTTACTGTCACACTACATGTGACCATAGATAAGTTACTTAACCATTTTGAATCTCAGTTTCCTCATCTGTAAAATGGGAATAATAATCCCTCATGATATTGTTGTGAAGATCAAGTGAGACAATTTAGGTAAATTGATTTGCAAATATTAAAGTGAGATATAAAATCTTGTGGAAAGAAAACTAGATAAAGCCTCTTTATTCAACAAAATCTTCTGGGAAGACTGGAAAGCAAGGTGGCAGCAATTAGGTGTAGACCAGCATTTCACACCATTTATCATAATAAGTTCCAAATGGATATAGAACCTAAACACAAAGGTTGCACCATAAACAAATTACCAAAAGTAATCTGTCTCAACTATGGACAGGGAAAGAGATGATTTTAAAAGATATGATGCACAATTTCAATTGCATAAAATTGTACTCAGAGACTGAGACTTCTAGAGAATGAACTACTACCCAGGGTCTAAAAAGGGTGCTCTGTAAGTCTATGCTCCCAAAACTATAACTCATAAGCCTCCACCAGTGCCCTTCTCTTTAACCAGTAGAAGCCATTAGCTCAAAGCAAAAACATTTACTAAACTGACATACTAAGGATAGTGCCCATAAAACATTCCCCTATAAACCTATGGAGTACTCTCCCATAAACAAACATAATGTTGGAGGAAAGCATGAGAACATACAAAGAGTACACAGGCACTGATTGAAGTAAATAGAGAACATATGTGGCCATGGCAACTCACAGCTTTGGTACTGCAAGGCCCCAATGTCCTTCCTCTTCTGGTGGTGTCCTAAGACCATTCCCCTCCTGGTGCAGTATTTGCTGACTAGGTCAGCCAGCTGTATTCTCTGGGTCTACTTCTCTCCACAGATCAGTTCCTAACATCTAAAGATAAATCTTTTTTTAATACAGGGCTGTCCTCTCTGCTACCAAGGGCCACTCTCCTCAGAGCTGCCTTTAGTGACCATCTACTCTCTCAGTTCTGGAGCCACTTCTTCTGGGTGCTATGTCTCCCACTGGAAAAAGTAGCTTAGCTACAAAGTTTTATGCTTAATGGAATTAAGGAAAGGAGAAATGCCCCCCCCCCCCGACACACACACACACCTACCTAAGGGCTCTCTGGTAGAGACACAAGATGAAAAGCAATTCCCTTCAAAAAAAAACTGGGCAGGGGCGGCTAGGTGGCGCAGTGAATAGAGCACCGGCTCTGGAGTCAGGAGTACCTGAGTTCAAATCCGGCCTCAGACACTTAACACAAAAAACTAGCCGTGTGACCTTGGGCAAGTCACTTAACCCCAACTGCCCTCCAAAAAGCAAAACAAAACAAAACAAAACAAAACAAAAACAAAAAAAAAAACTGGGCACTCCTTCAATGGGTGGGTCTCTTCTAGAACTCACCACTCCTTGCAACTGCTTCCTTTCACTTTCTCCAGAGCTGGAAAGTTAGCTTTTTAAAGGCTAGCTAGGCATTCATTGATCTTTGGCCATCAAATGACCAAAGCTAGTCTTCAAATTCCATCAAGAAGACCTTCCCACTCCATAAAGTGCTAACAAATGAAAACCCTCCTTTCTTCTTTATTTAAGATGTTATCAACTTGTTGTATCTGTTCCCGTCCCCTCCCCTCCACACATATATGCAATGAAAGCTTTCACACATATAAAATTAAAGATATTAGAATCAGAATGCAAACATTTAATTGGGAGAAAATGTGTAGCAAAATTATCTGATGAAGGTCTGATGTCATTCAACAGTCAAACTACAGATATTTAATAAGCATTTACTATGTGCCAGGTACTGCACTAAACACTGGAGAAGCAAAGAAAAACATGTCTAAGACTTATAGATTGAGCAACAAGATGAAGTATTACACATTTTCTCTGATCCCCATGACCTCACAAACCTCTCTAATACAGAAATTATGAGCCAAAGATAAAGCAACCTCAACAGTCTCAGATTCCCCCCTAATTTTTTTTAAAAACCATCAGCAAATGCTCACTGAACCTGAACTCATTCAGTCCCCTCTCCCACCTCTCAAGCTACTTACAGTGAGGTTGTACCAGCAGACCCTAGGACATGACACAGGCTTACTTACAGTAAAACTCACCCCTATACCTTGGTCTCTCCTCCTCTTTCCAGTTCTGTGGAGACCCTGCTCCAGAGTGCAGAAATTTGTTTTAGGCTTGAGATACAGCCAGCAATAATGCAGCCCTTAAGGAGTAAGAGCCTGCCAGAGGCCACAACCCTATTGCACTAGCACTGGAAATCTCTGAATTGCTGGTGCTGGAGCTGATAACCCTATAGCACAA
This sequence comes from Pseudocheirus occidentalis, assembly GCA_028646575.1. Taxonomy (NCBI): domain Eukaryota; kingdom Metazoa; phylum Chordata; class Mammalia; order Diprotodontia; family Pseudocheiridae; genus Pseudocheirus; species Pseudocheirus occidentalis. The sequence continues at coordinate 34,920,426 of CM053596.1, read as the reverse complement.
CAGAGCCAGTGCTGGGTTAGACAACTCTGTAGCACCAGCACTACAAAACTCCAAACTATAGATGACGGGCAAAAGAACCAAGGAACAGAAAGAGTGGGCTAGGACACCAGAACAAGACACTGTGCTGGGGGTGAGGGGGAGAAGGGGAAAACACTCCATTAAGCCTGAGGGGAAGAGCACAGCATACAGCTGGAGGCAATTCTAACTACCCAAAAGTCACTTGTGGCAGAAATCTACCCTGGTGAACCACGAATTACCCAGTTTGGGAAATGGCTGAGATGCTTTAAAATCTAGTTCCCAAGGAAACTACAATCAGAGGGGAGAAAGTGGGTAATACAGGAAAACAAAGGGTAAGGGAGGAGGGAGGATTGAAATTACTAAAGATCTCTGGAATAAGAAAATTCAAAGACCTTGAACATAAGCAGATAACAGCAGTAACCACAAAGGAAATATGGGCTCCAGATCTAGTAAACAAGTTCAGGCATCTATGAATAAATACTGCAAAACAAAGGAAAACGGTCCAACACTTTATGGAACAGCAGATCCTGTGGAAACTGAAGCAAACATGAGACCACAACACTGTTTCTGAGCTGTTCAAAAAAGGAATGAGAAGTATGAGAGCAGAAATGATGGCCTATGCAACAAAATAATGGGCAGAATAGAAATAGTAGGGTCTGCATTGGCAATCCTCACCAAAGAAACAAAAGAGAGAACAATATATTGGGAATGCAAATACACAAAAGTGAAGGATAACATAGAAGAAGAGAAACAAATAATAATAACCTTAGGAGAAAACATGCTCACTATGATCTTGAAAACCAATATACAGAGACATCCTAAGGATGATAGTTCTCCCAGAAGAATAAGACAGGACAGAAAACTTGATACCATAATGCAGGAGATAATAGAAGAGAACTGCTCAGAACTTCTGAGCGTAGAAAATTAATTATCAATAGGAAAAAATTCATAGGTTATTTGAGAAAAATGACAAGGCTACGAACTCCAAGAAACATAGTGGTTAAATTTAACAATTCAGTTCAGAAACTGATTTCTGCAAGTGACTAGAAGACCTTCAAACACAAAGGAAATAGAGCTACCTTTTAAAAATTTTATGTACTGAAGGAAAATAATATTATATTTTATAGCAAAAGAGAGGAAGAAATCACAAGTTTTTTTAAAAAGCAATATTAGAGGCAGATAGAGGAAAATATAAACTTCTTATAACTTAAAATGTGAATAGATTAAATAATCCAACAAAATAAAAAAGAACGACAGATTGGATAACAAAATAAAACTCAACAATCTGTTGCTTACAAGAAACACATTTATTAAACAAACACAAACACAAAATAAAACTGAGAGGATGATAAAAAAATTACCATGCCTCAAATAAATCCAAAAAGGTAGGAGTTGCAATCCTGTTGTCTGCCAAAATAAAAACAAACATTCAAAAAATAAAAAAGAGATGAACAAGGGAACTACATTATGCTGAAAGGAACCATAGACAACAAACTAATATCAACAATAAACTTATAAGCTCCAAATGCCTTGGCATTCAAATTCATAAAGAAACCATTATCTAAGCTACAAGAAGACCACAATACACTCATGAGAGGAGACTTCAATCTTTCTCTCTTCATTTTGGATAAACCTAACAGAAAGATAACAAAAGGGAAAATATGGAACCAAACAAATTTCTAGAGAAAAAATAGATTTAAAAGACACTGCATCTTCTAAATGGTACAGCAAAAGAATATACATATTTCCCAGAACTACACAGAACCATTACTGAAATTGACCATATACTAGGGTGCAGAGATATTGCAAATAAATGTAAGAAGGCAGAAATAGTTAATACATCCTTTATAGACTATAATTAAATAAAAATAGTAATTTGTTCAGGGACTATAAACAAGAAATAGGCCAACAGGAGACAATGATTAAATTCCAAAAGAAAAGTCATAGGCACTATTAATAACTATGTAAAAGAAAATGATAATGACGGAACAACATACCAAAATTTCAAGGATGCAGCTAAAGCAATCCTGGAGGTGGGGATAGGGGTAATCTCTACCACAGGAAATGGGTTTCAGACTACATTACAAAATGGTAATCATCAAAATATTCTGGTACTGGCTAAGAAAGAAAGTGGTAGATCAGCCGAATAAATTAGGTACACAATACACAGTAATATATGACTATAGTAATCTAGTGCTTGAGTAAATGCAAAGATCAAAGCTTTGGGGACAGAGGCAGGGATTTCACAGAAAGTTTCTCTGATTTAAAGCCCCATTTTTCAAATACGTAGAACAGGAGTGGGGAATCTGAGGCTTCAAGGTCACATGAACCTTCGAGGTCCCTGGGTGCAACCTTTCAACTGAGTCCAAGTTTTACAGAACAAATCATTTTATTAAGGGGATTTGTTCTGTGAAGTTTGGATTCAGTCAAAGGGTCATACCTGAGGACCTGGAAAACCACATGTGGTCTCGTGGCCACAGATTCCCCACTCTTGAGAACTAAGTCAAATGGAAAACTGAATCAAATTTCTAAGACTACAGGTCATTTTTTGATAGATAAATGGTCAAATGATATGAACAGGCAGCTTTCAAATGAAAAATTCAAAGCTTTCTATAACTATATAAAAATGTTCTACATAACTATTGATTAGAGAAATGCAAATATATAAACTCTGAGGTTTCACTTCACACTTATCAGATTGACTAATATGACAGAAAAGAAAAATGACAAATGGTGGAGGAAATGTGTGAAAATTGGGACACTAACATTGTTGGTGGAGTTAGGAAGTGATCCAACCCTTATGGAAAGCAATTTGGAACTATGCCCAAAGGACTATGAAAACTATGCATAGCCTTTGACCCACCAAAACCACTACTTAGTCTATATCCAAAAAAGATTTTTAAAAAGGAAAAGAAAGAGAACCTATATGTACAAAAATATTTATAGCAGCTCTTTTTGTAATGGCAAAGAATTGAAAATCAAGGTATGTCAATCATTGAAAAAAATGACTGAACAAGTTATAGCATGTGATTGGAATGGAACAGTATTGCACTACAAGAAATGATGAGCAGGATACTTTCATTAAAACCTAGAAAGATTTACATCAACTGATGCAAAGTGAAGTGATCAGAACCAGGAAAACATTGTACGCAGTAAGAGCAATATTGTAGGATGATCCTACAACAGATGGTTTAGCCGTTCTTAGCAATACAGTGATCTAATTCTGAAGAACTTTTGATGAAATGCTATCCACCTACAGAGAAGGAACTGATGGGAGTCCGAATTCAAATCAAAGCACACATTTTTTTAAATTTTATTTTTGAGGAGAAGGGTTTGTCTGCATTTTATTTCACAACATGACTAATATGGAAATGTGTTTTTGCATGACTGCACAAGTATAATCAATATCAAATTGCATTTCTTTCAAGGAAAGGGGAGGGGAGAAAAAGAATTTGGAATTCAATTTTTTTAATTGTTGTATATGTAGTTAGAAAAAAATGAAATATTATGTAAAAAAAGAGAAGGAAAAGTGAATTTTGAAATAATCCTGGCATTCTATCTCACACACATCAGATTAACAAAGAGGAGATGTGGGAAGTCAGGCACACTAATGGACTGTTAGTGGAGCTGTGAATTGGTTCAACCAATTGGAAAGCAACTTGGAAATATGCTAAAACAAAAATCACTGAACACCTCTTGCCCTTTTACTCAATAATACCACTACCAGGCATATATAGCCAAAGAGGTCCAAGACAGAAGGAAAAAGGCACGCATGTACAGAAATATCTATAGTAGCATTTTTGTTGTAGCGAAGAACTGGATACACAATGGGTGTCCGTAAAATAGGGAATGGCTAAACAAATGGTATTCTATGAATAGCATTGTAATGGAATGGAATGAAATATGACTTCATTGTAAGAAATTACAGATTCAGAAAAACCCAGAAAGTCTTATATGAAATGAGCAGAACTTATAGAATAATTAACACAATGACTACAATAATGTAAAGGAAAATATCTTTGGAAGATTTAATACCTACAGTCAATGCAATAATCAGCCATGACTTCAGATGCTGGATAGTGAAGCAGACTGACCACCTCTTATCAGCAGTTAGGATCATAGAGAGAATGCTGGGAAGGACTTCAGAGACCTTCTTATCCAACCCTCTCATTTTACAGATGGGGACACTGAGGCCCAGGGAGGTGAAATTACTTGCCCAAGGTCACACAACAAACGTCTAAGGCCAGATTTGGACAGAGATCCTCTGACTCCAGAATGAGTGCACTTTTCACTGGACAGCTATGTCAATATGGATGGACTGGAGGTTCTTGATTGAGTCATTCATTTTCAGACATGGCCAATGTGTTGATTCATTGATTTTTTTTCCTGCAAGGCAAATGGGGTTAAGTGACTTGTCCAGTAAGTGTCAAGTACCTGAGGTCAGATTTGATCTCAGGTCCTCCTAACTCCAGGGCCGGTACTCTATCACTACACCACTTAGCTGCCCCGGATTCATTCTTCTATAATTTGTTATAAGGGAGGGGACTTCTTTTGCGGAGAGGGGTAAAGTTGTATGCCAAAACTGCAACGTCAAATAAAGAAGAAAAGAAAGAAAAGGGGCGGCTAGGGGCACAGTGAATAGAGCACCAGCCCTGGAGTCAGGAGGACCTGAGTTCAAATCCGACCTCATTTAACATTTACTAGCTGTGTGACCTTGAGCAAGTTACTTAACCCCAATTGCCCTGCTTTCCCCCCTCCAAAAGAAAAAAGCAAAAAAAAAAAAAGGAAAAGAAAGAAAAGAGCAATAGTAAAACAATTCTTAAAATACACAGGCAAGAAAAGGGAGATTCAAAGAGTACATACACACAAACCACGCAGCTTTGTTACTTAAAAAAAACACTATTTGGAATAGAAGTTCACAGTTTCATGTGCAATCCTCCTTTCTGTCTTTCTTTGTTCAGTTTTTCAATAAGTATTTTTAAGAGTTTTCTCTGTGCCAGATGCTGTGCTAAGTACTAAGGATACAAAGAAAAAAAAAGACAATCTTTATTTTCAAGGAGCTCACTACCTACAATGTTTGTGCTTATTGGGAGGGAGGAAGGAAGGAAGGAAGGAAGGAAGGAAGGAAGGAAGGAAGGAAGGAAGGAAGGAAGGAAGGAAGGAAGGAAGGAAGGAAGGAAGGAAGGAAAGAAGGAAAGAAGGAAGGAAGGAAGGAAGGAAAGAAGGAAGGAAGGAAGGAAGGAAGGAAGGAAGGAAGGAAGGAAGGGAGGGAGGGAGGGGTATAGACCAGGATTGAGAAAATAAAGGGTTTGAATCTTGACTTTATCACTTGCTAACTGTACATACAAGGTATATAAGCAATGGATAGAAAGGAATCTTTGAGGGAAACAAGACATTAGTAGTTGAGAAGATGAGGAATGTAGGATTTGAGCTGAATCTTGACAGAATCCAGGGAAACTAAAAGCTAAATACAAAGGAGGAGAGCAGAGCATTCCAGGCATGGAGGACAGCCAATGTAAAGGCAAAGAGATGGGAAAAAGATTGTTGTGCGCAAAGAACAAGAGACCAGTTAACAGGAAAGTTGAGTGTATGAGAGGGAGTAATAGACGATCAGTCGAATAGTATTTTGGAGCTTGGTTGTACAGGACTTTGAAGGCCAAATAGAGTTTGTATTTTATCCTAGGGGTAAGAGGGAGACACCAATGTTTCTTAAGGGAAGTGACATATTCATATCTGTTGTTTAGCGTTTTGTGAAAGATGGCTTGGTAAGGACAGAGACATGAAACCAACTAGGAGGCCGTCACAATCATCCAGGAGGTGAAGGTGGTGGCCATGTGAGTGGAGAAAAAGAGGATGGAGACTATAAACATGATGGGAGAAGAATCAATTCAACTTAAAACATTCAAGGTAAGGGAGAGGAAAGAGTCAAGAAAGGCTCAGAGGTTTCAAATATGAGATGAGAGATCTGTAATGGCCTCAACAGAAATAAGGAAGTTAAGAAGAGGGGTGGATTTAAGAGAAAGTTATGAAGTTGTGTTTTGGAGCCATTAAGTTTGAGATACCTATGGGTCATGCAGGCAGAGATGGGTAGGTCTGGAGCTCTGGAGAGAGATGAGGACTCTGCTGTCATCTTTCTCTATTTAGTTAGATATTAGTGCTCTCTCCTGTCTCAGATTATCTTTTATTTACTCATCTAGTAAATACTCTGTTATCAATGGACATTGTAAAATTCTTGAGGACAAGAATGGTTTTTTTCCATTTTGTTTTTGGATCCCTAGCCCCTAGCATAATGTTTTGCACATAAGACATATTTAATAAATGCTTGCTGAAGCTATGGTTAAGGGCTAAATTCTTAGCCAAACAAAGGCTAAAGTCTATCACAAAGGATAAGAGAGATCATTTAGATTACATGAAATTGAAAAGCTTTCACTTAAACAAAATTAATGCAACCAGGATGAGAAGAGAAGCCATCAATTACAGGGTAAAAAAATAGCTTTGTATCAAATATCTCTGATAAGAGTTAACCAAGAGATAACCAAAATACACAATAGGCAACTAACAGAAATATATGAGATGAAAATCCATTCACCAATACATTGGTGGCAGAAGGATACAAATAAACAGTTCTCAAAAGAATTGTAAAGCATTAAAAACCATATGAAAGACTATTTCATATCATTTATAATAAATGAGATGCAAATACAAACAACACTGAGGTTTTACCTCATACCTAGTAAATGGGCAAAGATGGAAAAAAGATGAAAATACACAGTGTTGGAAGGATTGTGGAAAAACAGGCCACACCACTGCACTTTTAGTGGAACTGAGAATTGATTCAAACTTTCTGGAAAGTAATTTGGAATTATTTTATGTAAAAAGTTACTAAAATGCCCTTAACCCTTAAGTAAAAACCCCTTAACCCAGAGATGCTGCTGCTAGGAATATAACACAATGAGGTTACTGATAAAGAAAGAAAGAGGGGGAGAGGAAGGAAGGAAGAAAGGAAGGAAGGAAGGAAGGAAGGAAGGAAGGAAGGAAGGAAGGAAGGAAGGGAGGGAGGGAGGGAGGGAGGAAGGAAGGAAGGAAGGAAGGAAGGAGGGAGAAGGAGGAATAAAGAAAGAAAGGAACAAAGAAACAAAGAAGGAAACAAAGAAAGAAACAAAGGAAGAAAGTCTTATATACACTAAAAATATTTAAAGCAGTATTTTTATAGTATCAAAGAACTTGAAAAATAGTAGATGCCCATTAAATGGGGAATGGCTAAACAAGTTATAATGCATGTATGCCCCTTGTCTTATCACTCAGTGCACATCCTTGGCAGACCTCAGCCCTATTTTACTCTGACCATCTTCCTCCTCCATTTTTACTCAAAGCTGTTGAATGGAATTTTAGGAAGTCATACAATTGAAATGTTTGGTTACTGTGTCCAACTTCAAATGGGCTCTCTCTGCAGCAAGGCAATCTTTTTATTCCTCCCTAATTAAATCTCACTCCCCTCAAAAATCTCAAGCCTTCTCTTTCTCCCTTTCTCCCTACCCTCTCCACTGACAACCTTGACTTTTACTTTCCTAAGAAAACAGACCATTTGACATGAGCTCTTCTCTTCATCTCAAAACCCATGAACATCATTGGTCATTCCCTCCTCCAAGTTGGCCTTTCTCTTTGCCAAGGCCAAACCTTCTACACATCCTTTTGATCCTATCCTTTTCTGTATTTTCCAGTAGATTGAAATGTCAATCATCCTATTTCTCTAATGTTCAGTGTCACTGGTCTACTGGATCATTGTCTACCAAAGTCTACCAAAAATGAAAATCTTTCTACCTCTTTGAGTGTTCAGTTTCATCATCTGACAGTAAATGTTAAGTATCTACTTCACAAGGTTGATCAGGGAATTATACTATAACTATGCAAAGCATGTTGCAAAACTCTAAAGTGCTATAAAAATGCCAGCTATTAAAATTGTGGTCTCTTCCTCTCTCTGGCTGGTGACACAGGCATGCATAGAAAAGAGAAGGCAAAACTGTATCTGATGAGGACCAAATAATCAGCACCTTAAAAATTTAGAAGAAAAAGGAATCTCTGTAGACTGGGACGGATTCTTGAAGCTAGTGGTCCCTGTGCCAGGCCTTGAAGGATGGTAGGAAACTACATTCCATAGACTTGCATAAAAAACATAGAGAAACATCTTAATTGCTTCTGGAAATAAAACTTCCCTGACCTCAGTATCTAGGGAAACAACTTGATTGAGCACAAATAGACCGTAGAACCATCTCTGACAAGTTTTAGCTACATTCCTCACATCTGGTAAAAGCTACAACAATGAGAATCATTCCCATCAAGTGTGTCCCTACTGTCCCTTTGGGAAGATAGAATGATTGTCCCCTTCTGTATTTACATCTCTGACACCTGATAGATAGAAACAAAGTCCCACATCCTAAAGCTTAGGGAAGCAGAATAAGATTTCCCATGAAGCACAGACAGAGCCATGAAGGACAGGACCTAGGTTAATCATTCTATTGCTTTGATGTTGTCTGTTAAGATCATGTTTTAACTTGAACAGGAGAAGAGACAGGAGAGAAGAGGGGAGAAGAAAGGCATTGATAGAGACAATATGGTCGAGAGACAGGGGGATGATCTAAATGACCTCAACAAAATCCCTCCAGCTTTAATCAGATTTGTGGAGCTGTGGTTGACTTTGGGAGTTCTATCTTCAATGGGGTCTCTTATCTTCCTCTCCTCTGGCAACTGACTTCCTGGCAAATTTTGGCATTTTTATTGTTTTAGTAGAAAAGTTACTGAGCAATGAATCAACTACCCAATCACTAAACATTTATTACGTGGTTACTGTATGTTTTAGCTATGTTCTGCAGCTATAAAGTTAAAAAAAAAAAGGAAACCGTTCCTGCCCTCAAGGAGCTGCCAATCTATTGAAGAAGACAACATGTAAACATAGAAGAATTTTTAAAATATATACACAATAGCTATAAGTTAAAACTACAGAAGCCGGGAGAATCAGGAAAGACTTCATGGAAAATCCTTTAGACAACCTTTGAAGAGAATTAAGGATTCAAAGAAGCAGGGCGTTCCAGGTAAGAATTCCAGCTAGTACAGAGGTATGGAGACAGGAGATACATCATTCTTTCAAAACAACAAATGGGCCAGACTGTAAGATACAAGGTGTCCTAAAAATCTTAGTGCAGTTTTAAGTTTTGATAGCTCAATGCTGCGCCTAAGACTTTTGGGACACCCTCTACCCAAAGGGGAATAATGTGTAATAAGACTGAAAAGACAGAATGAAGTCAGGCTGTGATGGACTTTAAATTTTAAATAAAGGAGTTTCATCCTAAGATTATTGAACCAGAATATATTTAGAGCCAGAAGTAACCTCAGAGGTCTTCTTATACAACCCCCTTCATTTTGTGGAAGAGGAAACTGAGACCAGGGGAGTGGGAGTGATTTGCCCAAACAGGTAGCTCAAATAGCAGTATTCGGCCTGGAGCCCAGGCCCCTATCCCTTCAAGTCCAGGGCTTCTTCCATGACACCATACAAACATCCTTTGGTTATATATAAGGAAACTGAGTCAGGGGCGGAGCCAAGGTGGTGGTGTAGAAGCAGGAAAACGCCACAGCTTGCACATAGCCACCTCAAATACCCATAAAATATGATTCTAAACAAATTAAAGGGCTCCAGAACTAACAAAATTACAGAAAAAACACATCTCCCACTGAAGGCAGCTTGGCAGGAAGGGCTCATCACAGCATGCTGGGAGCCAAAACCAGCCCAGCCTGAGACTGCAGCCTGGTCTGGGGGCAGCCAGAATAAGCTGCAGCTGGAGCCTTCAGGAGAGTAGTTCAGTGGCAGCTGTGACAATTTACAACCCATAAGAAACAAGGACAAAGTGAAAAGTCAGTGGAGTTCAGCTAAATTTGAGGGAGAAAAGCAGTCAGGCCAAACTGTCTCCAGGGCAAGGAAGTGGCAGAAGCAGCAGCCTGGCAGACACTTCCACGTGGCTGATTCAGAAGCTCACAGGCCTGGAGAGGGGCCAAGCGATCATTCAGAGGCTAAGTGCTCTTGCATTGAGCAGCCTGGATCTAGATGGAGGTCTTGGGTGTTGGTCCTGGGGTGCGTTTTCAGTGAGCCAAGGCTGGTGGGGGCTGCAGTGGCCTCCTAATAGCTCCAGCAGCTGCAAAACCCCAGCAATATGAGACAGAGCTTTCCACTCTGGAAGCAGAGTTCCACACAGAGCAAAAAAGTCAAGTAATTCACTGGCAACATGAGCAGGCAAAGGAAGCAAAGTAAGAACAGCAAACAAACTTTAGATTCCTTCTTTGGGGACAAAAAGGATCAAGGCATGGAATGGGAGGAAAACAACACAGTCAGAACACCCACACCAAAAGCTTCCAAGAAATATGAAGACTGCCTACAACCCATAGATCAAATTAAGAAGGATTTTGAAAACCAAATAAGAGAAGTGGAGGAAAAATTGGGAAGAAAAATGAGAATGATGCAAGAAAATCCTGAAAAGAGAGTCGACAACCTGACTGAAGAAAATAACATCTTAAAAATAGATGAACGCAAATGGCAAAAGAGGCCCAAAAAGCCAAAGAGGAGAGGAATTTCTTAAAAAGTTGAATTTGTCAGATGGAAAAAGAATCTCAAAAGCTTTCTGAAGAGAATAATTCCTTCAGAATTAGAGTGGAGCAAATGGAAGCAAAGGACTTTATGAGAAATCAAGATACTATTAAACAGACCCAAATAAATGAAAAAATAGAAGACAATGTGAAATATCTCCTTGAAAAAACCACTAACCTGGAAAATAGATCCAGGAGAGACAATTTAAAAATTGTTGGACTATCTGAAGGTCATGACCAAAAAAACAACCTAGAAAGCACCCTTCAAGAAATTCTCAAGGAAAATTGTCCTGATATTTTAGAACCAGAGGGCAAAATAGAACTTAAAAGAATTCGCCAATCACCTCTTTAAAAAGATCCCCAAAGGAAAACTCCTAGGAATGTTATAGCCAGCTTCCAGAGTCCCCAGATCAAGGAGAAAATATTACAAGCTGCCAAGAAGAAACAATTTGAATACTGTGAAAACACAATTAGGATAACCCAGGATCTAGCAGCTTCTACATTAAGGGATTGAAGGGCCTAGAATATGATATTCCAGAGATCAAGGGAGCTAGGATTAAAACCAAGAATCACCTACCCAGCAAAACTGAGTATAATGTTGCAGGGGAAAATATGGTCATTCAGTGAGGTGGAGGACTTTTAAACATTCTTGATGAAAAAATGGGAATTGAAAAGAAAATCTGACACTCAAATACAAGAATGAGAAGGTAACCATGGAAAAGAAATCATAAGGAACTTATCAAAGTTGAACTATTTACATGCCAATGTGGAAAAACAATAAATGTAACTTATGAAACTTTTCTCAGTATAAGGATAGATGGAAGTGAATACAAATGTTTATATACATATACATACACATATGTCTATATAGGAGGGTATATACATATTTATGTGTGTGTATATATATACATATATATACATACAAACACACATCTGAGTATGTGTATATATGAGTACATAGAGGGCACAGGATCAATTGAATAGGAAGGGACAATACTCTAAAAGGTGAAATTCTGAGGTGGGAGAGGATTAGAATGAGAGGAGACAAGGAGAGACAGAATGGGGTTAATCATCTCATATAGAAGAGGCAAGGGATAATTGTTACAATGAAGGGGAAGAGCAGGAAGGCAAAAGGGAAAGGGTCAACCTTACTCTCATTGAATTTGGCTTAGGGAAGGAATGACATAAACTCTAAATTGGGTATCTTGCCACACAGGAGAGTAGGAGGAATGGGGATGAGAGGTAGGATGATGGAGGGGAGGGCAGGGCAGGCAGGAGAGGGTTGCTGGAAATACACACAAATGTCCCTGTAAAGGGACAGGGACAGGATAGAGAATAGAACGGGGAGGGGGCAGGATAGGAAGGAGGGACATATAATCAGTCTCTCACAATATGTCCACTGTGGAGATGTTCTGCATAATTACACATGTACAGCCTATATTGAATTGCTTGTCCTTCCAGAGGGGGTGGGTGATGAGGGAGGAAGGGAAAGAATGTAGAATTTAAAGTTCTATAATAAATGTTAAAAATATATATGTATATACATCTACATCTACATACATAATTATTATTAACTACATGCAACTGGGAATTAAGATATACAGGCACTGCGATAGGGAGATTCATTTGGCTACCAGAAAATCAGAGGGGCAATGGGGGAGGACATAGGAGAGAGCAGACTGGGGTAAGGGTTATACAGTGGGATTGCTGTTTTGAGGTGGTAGGTAGGAGAAAGATGGGGAGAAAATTTGTAACTCAAAATCTCGTAGAAATGAATGATGTAAACAAGAATATCAATTAATTAATTAATTTTTTTTAAAAAAAAGGAAAGAAACAATGAGCAGGATGCTCTCAGAAAAGCCTGGAAAGACTTGCATGGGCTGATGCAAAGTGAAACCTACTGCGTACAAAGCATCAGCAGCATCGTATGAAGATCAGCTGGGAATGACTTAGCTATTCTCAGCAATACGTTGATCCAAGACAACTCTGAAGGATTTAGGATTGAAAAATGCCATCCGTCCCCAGAGAGAAAACTGATGATGTTTGAATTCAGATTGAAGTATGCTTTTTAAATTTTTCTTGAGGGTTTTTTTTTTGGTTTGTATTTTTCTTTCACAGCATGACTATTGAGGAAATATTTTGTATGACTACATATGTATAACCTTTATCGAATTCCTTGCCTTCTCAATGAGGTAGGGGTAGGAAAGGAGGAAGGGAGAGAATTTAGATCTCAAAGTTTCAAAAACAAATGTTAAAAATTGTTTTCACGTGTAACCGGGGAAAAACGAAATACTAAATAAATTCTTTTTTTTTAAAAAAGGGAAACTGCGGCCCGGAGGAGTGAAATAGTAGAGAACAGGATTTGCACCCAGGTTTTGACTCCAGATTCAAAGCTCTTTCCGCCTTGTACCTGAATAAGCAGAAACAGCATGAACCGGGCTGCTGGCTCATGGAATGACTGCAGGGAATAGCCTCCAGACTCATTCAGCTCTGGTCTTTCCTGTTCTCTCAGGGTTGCTTCTGACACGTGGCTGATAGGGGATGGCTCCTGCTGGTATGGACTGTGCTGTGAGAAGGGTCAGGCTCTGTTTTCATTTCTGGTGCTATTTACATTTCAATACAACAGTTCTAAGTACCCACAGAGGAGGGTAGAAAAAACTGCACTGAGAGTCAGGAGACCTGCTGACTAGGTTAGACCAGATATTCTTAAGTCCCTTCAACCTCTGACCTTCTGTGTTATAAGAGCCCTCCCAGCCTTGGCATCCTGTGTTCTAAGGGCCCTCCCAGCTCTGACATTCTGTGTTCTAAGGGCCCTCCCAGCTCTGACATCCTGTGTTCTAAGGGCCCTCCCAGCTCTGACATCCTGTGTTTTAAAGGCCCTCCCAGCTCTGACATCCTATGTTCTAAGGCCCCTCCCAGCTCTGACATCCTGTGTTTTAAGGCCCCTCCCAGCTCTGACATTCTCTTCTCCAGGTCTTTCCATTCCATGGCATTGCATGATTTTCTGATGATTCTACAAGGAAGAAAGATTATCCTGCTGTTGGTGCCAAATGTCACTTAGAGAGATTTATTAGTCACCAGGCTTTAGAACCCAGCCCTGGGCTAAGCAATCCCTCACTTAGGTCGTGTTTTCCCCTATTGCTATTAATAATCAGCAGTTTCAGAGCAGCAGCATTACTCACTCCCAGGGCAGTGCAGGGGCTGGCGTGGGCAGGTGTGAAAGGCTGCAACACATAATGAACAAGGAACCACAGAGAAAAATTGGAGTAAAGAAAGTCATCAGAGAAGTGTATGGTTAAAAAGGGAAGCTGGGCTGGTCAGGTGGAAGGAGGTGCCACAAGCAGCCTTCTTCTAGCCACCAAGGTGGTGCAGTGGATATGGCCCTGGGCTTGGGATCAGCAAGACCTGAATTCAAACCCAGCCTCAAGTACTTCCTAGCTGTGTGACCCTGGGCACGTCACTTAAACCTTTGTGCCTCAGTTTCCTCAACCATAAAATGGGGATAATAATAACACCTCCCTCTTGGGGTTGTTTTGAGGATTAAATGAGATGATACTTGGAAAGTGCTTAGCAGAATGCTTGGCATACAGTAGGTGCTTAATAAATGCTTGTTTCCTCCCCTTGTTCTTGTGTTCCACTTGTATCTTTGCAAAGTGAAGAGAAAATGAGGAATCATCGGGTGGATTCTCTGCGGGGAACTTGTGGGAGAACATGGATCATAAGATTTTGAGCTGGCAGAGGCATTAGGAGCCATCCCAGCCCCTTCGTTCTGGACAAGGAAAGTAAGACAAAGAAAGGTAAGTGATTTTTCCCAAGGTCACCCAACTTGCAAATGCCAGAAAAGGCCTGACCTGAGGCCTCCCAGACTCAATGTCCAGTGCTTTATTTGCTATATTGTGTTGCAACGGATAGAGTACCAGCCCTGGAGCCAGGAAGACCTGAGTTCAAATCTGGTTTCAGACACTTCCTAGCTGTGTGATCCTGGGCAAATCACTTAACCTCTGTTTGCCTCAGTTTCCTTATCTGTAAAATGAGCTAGAGAAGGAAATGGCAAACCACTCCAGTCTTTGACAAGAAAATCCCATATGGGGTCAGAAAAAGTCGGATGTGATTAAAATGACTCAACAAGAAACAACAAGCTGTCTTTACTGGACCACAGTCATTCCAGTTCCCGAACATCCTCTGGCATGGATTCTTGCCTTTTAGTCCTATGGATGGGTTGTGATTGGTCAAATTTGTATGGCTATCTAGATCATTGAGATCAGAGATGTTACCTGGCACCAACACAAAATGAGACCCATTTCCTGCAATAAGACTAGAATCTAAAGGGCCCACTTATGGTTATCCCAAGTGTGGATGTGTCTAAAACAAACCCCTATGTACAATGAATGGCATATTTATCTCCAGGCCCCCTGGAGCTAAAATCCACAAAGGCTACTCAACACAGGAATTCCAGAAAGCAAAAATCAGAATTATAAAACAGAATGTGAGAGCTGGGAAGACCCTTAGAATGACAGCATGGGCAGGGATCTTGGAAGAGAGAATGACAGAGCTAGAAGGGACCTTAAAGCAGAGAAAATAGAATGTCAGAACTGAGAGAAAATTTAAAGTACAAAATATTAGAGTTGGTAGGGTCCTTAGAGTAAAGAAATACAAAAGAGGTGTTCCATTCCCCCCCATCACAATGATTACAGATTTCTGTATGAAATCCATCAGTTAGAGAAATGAATGAGATGTGAGTAAGAGTTCTCTATTCAATTAATAAATCAAGGGCATTAGACCAGAGGCCAGAAGTCCCTGATGAATTTGAAAGGAATGAAAGCTATTGAATTAAATGGAGAGATTCAACATAAAAGGTGGATTGGAATTAGCTGAAGACATTCAGTCATGCCCTATGGGATTTGAACGAAATAGAAAGGTTGTTGGGAACCCACGCATTCTAGTGTCTGGACAGCAGTTCCATTAAGCCAATAAGAAGGAATCACCTGATGAAGCACACTATCTACCCCCCCAAGAAAGAACTGATATTATTTGAATACAAAATGAAACATACTATTTTTAAACTTTCTTTTTTTCTATTATTTGAGTTTTCTTTTTTCTCTTTTTTTAAAAATTTATTTTTAGTTTTCAACATTCATTTCCCAAAGATTTTGAGTTACAGATTTTCTTCCCATCTCTCCCCTACAGCCCCAACCCAAGATGGCAAGCATACTGAATTCTCCTTCCCCCAATCTGCTCTCTCTTATATTCCCCCTCTAAACCCCACCCTTACTTTCTTGTAGGGCAAGATGGATTATGATACCCCATTGCCTGTACATCTTATTTCCTGTTTATTCAAAATTTTTTATACAAAATTATTAATATGGAAATGTTTTACATAATTGCACATGTATAACATACATCTGATTGCTTATTCTCTCAAGGATGGTGGGAGGGAGAAAGGGAAAGATATAATTTGGAACTCAAAATTTTAAATAAAAATATTTTTAAATTTTTTTTAAAAGAAAGTATCATGTAGGGCAAGGAGAGAAAAGAAAAGAGTCTCTGTTCTCTCCCCGCTCCTCCTTGACCAGAGGAAATCTTTGTGAATTTTAAAAGGTCAAGAAGATTCGGATTTCTTATCAGAGTCCTGGAAGTGACCTTGGAATAGGCATGATAGGCAGCAGTGTTAACACTGGAAGCCAAGGACAAATAAGATGCACTGAGAAAAGAAGGTTCAAGACTCTGCAAGAAATCCAGAATAAAACTCTATCTGTACCTATGAAGAGCCTATACCCAAGAAGTACTTAAACCAAAGGGACTTCTGGGAGCTATGAGTTACTCCCTTTGCTTCGTGTAGTTTCTAAGCTTGAACCCACTTTCCCCTGGACTTTGTGTGTACTTGTGGGAGAATGCCTTCCAGACTTGTAGGGAAGAGATGTTTTGTGCCAACTATTTTTATTATACCAGCAAGTACCCCCAGTATTAGTAAATGTTTAGTTTTGTCTGATTCTTTGTGACTCTATTTGAGGTTTTCTTGGCAAAGATATTGGAGTGGTCTGCCATTTCCTTTTCCACGTCACTTTATAGATAAGGAAACTGTGGCAAACAGGGTTAAATGACTCGCCCAGAGTCACATAGCCAGTGTCTGAGGTCTGGTTTGAACTCAGGTCCCCCTGAATCCAGCCTGGCAGTCTATCCACTGTACTGTCTACTTGCCCATTAAATTAGAAAATACCACCACCTAAAATGTAATTGTCTGGCTAGCTGATTTATATCAAATGCTAATCATTGAGGTAAGCACATTGATGGAGGCAGATGTATTAGTATTAGGAAATTACCTGTCCTGCTCCCCCTCCCCCACTACAAGGTCATCTAAAACCTAGGGGGAGAAATAGCAGCAGTTCTCTGGGGACCCAATCTACCAATGCTAATAGAAATGTGGACTGGTAGCCCAAAGAATGTGCTCTAGAAGGTCATTGTGGAATGAGCATAGACTTTGGAGTCAAAGGATCAGGGTTGAAAACCTGGTTCTTGGTTCTGATCATTTAATCTCTCCTGATCTCAATTTCCTGGTCCATATTAGGCATTTAATAGATAACAAAGACTTAATAAATTCTTGTTGAATGAATGAACTAAAGAGCAATAAAGGTGAGCTCAGGATGCTAACACAGGGTGGCAAAGGCAAGTTTGACTTCATAGCTATCACCCAAATTTGATGGGATGAGGTCCATGCCTAGCAAATAGCTCTGCAAGGGTATACCTTATTTATATGGAAGAGGACAGAAAAAGGTAGGCAGTGGGTGTGGGAGTGGGGAATAGAGCAGTATTACATACACACCTTTTTCAATCCAGGAACCAGACCGAGGCACCTGTAATAGAGCACTGGGTCTAGAAAACCTGAGTTCAAATCCAGCCTTAGACACTTCCTAGCTGTGTGACTCTGGGCAAGTCATTTAACCTCTGTCTGTCTCAGTTTCCTGACTTATAAAATGGTCACCATAATACTACCTATCTCCCAGGGTTACTGTGAAGATAAAATGAGATAATATTTGCAAAGTGCTTAACACAATGCTTGGCACATGGTAGATATTATACAAATACTTGATCCCTTCCCCCCCCCATCTTTTAGTGAAGACTAATAGGTGAAAATCATGGAGACTGAAACAGAAGTAATATTGTCACCTGGGTATGCTATAGACCACTTGGACAGAAAGAGGAAATAGATAAGGTGTTTAGGGGGAAATTATAAGACTAGATAGACAGATAGATAGATAGATAGATAGATAGATAGATAGATAGATAGATAGATAGACAGATAGACAGATAGATAGATCAATAGATAGATGATAGAGAGATAGATAGATAGGCGGATAGATGATAGACAGATCAATAGATAGATGATAGACAGATAGGCGAATAGATAGATGACAGAAGGACTGATAGATGATAGAGTGATAGAAGGATTGATAGAAAGATAGATAAAGGACTGATAGACAGACAGACATAGATAGATACATAGAGAGAGAGAGAGAGAGAGATAGATAGATAGATAGATAGACAGATAAACAGACACATGATAGACAGAGAAATTATAAGAGGCATGATATAGTAGTGATGGGAAATTTAATTATGTACTCAAACTCTCTCTATCAGAATCAATTTCTTCTGACTTACTTCTCATTTCACATGTTTTGACAGTCAGTCAAACTAGCATTTCTTAAGCTCTTCCTCTTTGGGATGAGCACACTCTGTCTTTCCTGTTTCTCTTCTCCACTTTTTTGGAGCTCATTTATTGAACGTAAGTCTCTGACTGGGGTGGCCGCCTCCCCAGAGGCAGAATGTCTAGTTATCCTGCCATCTTCATGAGCCCACCTGTGCTAACCTTTCTTCTCCTTTGTCTCTCCACCACTTTATCTTTCACTGTCAAAAAGCTAGCAGATGCCCCAGGACCACCACACTGGAGAGAGAAAATTCTTTTAAAAGATATGTGCCAATTAATTCCTGATTCTCATGCAAAAATAGTGCACCAGTGAAGTGTTGCATCCTAAACCTGATATAGGTCTCCAGGTGGCCTAAATAAAGAACTGAAAACAGGGGCTGAATAGAGAAATGCGGAATTCTATAGCCTATCCTTGCCTGAGCTCAACTCAGCTCTCTCCCCCCCACACACACCTTCCCAGGATACAGCTGGCTCATTTCCTTAATTTGTTTCTTGCCATTGTCTGAAAGCAGAAGTTGTTAATTAATACCTTACATTTCCACAACACTTTATATTTTTCAAAGTAATTCCCCATGCATGATTCTTATAGTAATTTCCAAATGACTGAACTCTGGTAATACCCTTGGATCTTGCTCATCTTCATCTCTTTGAAAGTTGATGAGAGCTTATGCCAAAGGGGAGGGAAATGTAATAATGTTTGGAATTTCTGCAGGAGAAAGGGATCCTGGAAGCTTACACTCCCTGTAACTTGTGGTCTCTAATATTTAGCACAGTATTTGGCATTTATTTTTTTTATTTGTTCACCTCAACTCATAATTTCATGTAGGTCATGTAGCATATATGATACTGTCCCCTCCATGGTGTGGATACCAAAAGAAGGAGCAGCCCTCTACCCACTGCACCACCTAGCTGCATCCAATAGAAAAACAAGTGAATTTAGTACTTACTTAGCAAGAATAATTAGTTAAAATCCCAGATATTCTACTTGTCCCTAAATCCCAATGACTTTCCTCCAGCCAGACCTGGCCCCACTCTCCTACAGATTCTTCTAGCCCTGAGTCCTCAAGGTGACCCAGAATGTCTGTCTCCTATGCAGAAGGTAGTACCTCAAGGTTTCCCTTACTCCCAGTCTCCTCAATCCAGTGAATTTGTCTTAGAAAGTTGCTTTGAGGGCGGCTAAGTGGCGCAGTGGATAGAGCACTGGCCCTGGAGTCAGGAGGGCCTGAGTTCAAATCCAGCCTCAGACACTTAACACACACAAAAAAACTAGCCATGTGACCTTGGGCAAGTCACTTAACCCCAACTGCCCTCCAAAAAGCAAAAAAAAAAAAAAAAAAAAAAGTTGCTTTGAGGTCACCTTTCATTCTGCTCAAAACTTACTAGTTATATAGCTCTGAGACCTGAGTGAGGAAAAGGCCTGGGTTAAGCAGCTGGCAATGTTGTAGGAGGGATTCTTTTTTGGAGTATGAGTTGGACTAGATGATAATTGGGGTGAAGGGGTCCCACAGGTGGCAGTGTTGCACAGTGGATAGAGCATAGTGGAGTTAGGAAGATCTGGTTCCAACCGTGCCTCAGATGAATGCTAGCTGTATAAAACTGGAAAAGCCACCTACTGTCTCAGCCTCAGTTTTCTCATATGAAAAAGGATAATAGTACAAGAACCTAGGGGTGTGGTGAACATCAAAGAGTTTTGCAAAGTATAAAGTATTAAATATCAACTACATTAAAATCTGAGATTCTAGGATTCCTTGACTGAGTGACCTTGGGAAAGCTCTCCCCTCTCTGAGT
This sequence comes from Pseudocheirus occidentalis, assembly GCA_028646575.1. Classification (NCBI taxonomy): domain Eukaryota; kingdom Metazoa; phylum Chordata; class Mammalia; order Diprotodontia; family Pseudocheiridae; genus Pseudocheirus; species Pseudocheirus occidentalis. Next base: position 34,900,286 of record CM053596.1, on the reverse strand, counting down.
TTCAGTGGAAAATGGCTTTAATACTTCAATGTCTCATGGGGTCATTGGGAGGAAAGTGACTTCTAAGGTTTAAATCATTGACAGTCATAAGATCATGCCATTAGAACTAGAAGGACCATACAGGTCATCCAATCCAGTCCCTTCCCTTTAGAGATTAAGGCAACTGGAGTTCAGAGAAGTGAAATGAGTTGCCCAAGGTCACACCAGAAATGTATCAGAGGCAGAATTAAAATCTCTGAGTTCCAATAAAAGCAACATGAATCATTCTGATTTTTCTTCTCTACTTTCCCAAGAGCCATTACACTCTTGATGGAAACATCAGAACAATCTTTTTACTTGATTAACAAAGGCAGAACAACATGGTGTAGTGGCTAGAGAGCAATCCTCATGAGAGAAAGCCATGGTGTAGTGGCTAGAGAGCAATCCTCAGAGTCAGAGACAACTGGGTTTCAGTCCTACACAAAGCGGCTATGTGACCCAGGACAAGTCATTTAACCTCTCAATACTCTATGTAACTCTCCAAGGCTCAAGTTGCAGGGATATAGTTGATGTGCGAATGGTGGAGGAAGTGTCTTCCCTGGAAGTTCTCTCTACCAATACAATGACCTATCCAGTTTTTCTTTAAAGAGTAAGGAAGGGATGAGTTAATTTTCATTAAACTCTTCTGTTCCACTCTAGTTCTTACCAGAGATGAAGAAATTTTATTTAGAACCATTGACACCCAAGTACCACTGACACCCAGAAACCAATCACAGGCCACATATAAATAATCAACGAAGGAGCATTCACTGAATGCCTACTCTGTGTCTGGCACTGCACCAAGTGTTGATAATATAAATACAAAATCAAAACAATCCCTACCTTCAAGGAGTTTCCATTCTATTGATGGAGATGCTACGCACATTTATCAGTATACACAAAACAAAAGAAGAGGAGAGTTTAAGGGAAAGTGGTAGTAGCTGGGGAGGGGTATGGCACCCCCCTCCAAGGCTGGTTCCTCTTGCTCTCACACCTCTTGGCACTGACTGCCAGAAGCCCACTGTTCCAGGTCAATATTAAGGAGCTCTCGAAGCAATGCCTCTACCCTCCCATGGTGAGAGATAACAGATTTCCATGAAGGGTAGAGCGGGAGCTCCCATGTTGGGCTCAGCAACTATAGACAGAGTTCAGGTGCCATCTGCTGGGAACCCAGGAGAACCACAGGTGTAGTGGTAGTGAGGATAGCACAGAACTGGGAGACAGAGAGCCTTAACAGGGTAGATGTGTGGTGCAGCCATATGAGGAAATCCCAGGGAACCCAGTTCGTGCTGTGAATAGCTAAATAGGCTGTCTCTGTTCACTGACAGGTCTTAAAACATCTATGGATTATAAGATCAGCCCTGTCTGCTTTAGGGAACCCATAAATAGCTTTATGATGGGGGTACTTGTGAGAAGACCTGGGGACATCATGTGAGGTGGTGCTGGACAGGAAGTTTCCAGATTGGGTGGGGACAAAGAGTTGGAGAAGTGAGACATCCCCTAAAGTCAACCTAGATGCTTCATTAGAATGAAACTGCTGACGGTTTCATTAAAAAGTAATCATTTGAAGATTACATTTTCTTCAAGGACCTATGATTATACTGTCATGGCCACTTCTTTCACCAGGGGTCATTTCTAGTCATCTTGATCTATCTCTGGACCCAGATGGTTCTGGAGGAGAAAGTGAGGCTGGTGTCTTTGCATGACCCTCCCTCACTTCAAACCAATTCACTTGCAAGTCATGACATCAGTTTCCTGATGTCATGGGTCTTCTTCAAAAAAGGATAGGGGCAAATAGGTGGCACAGTGAATAGAGCACCAGCCCTGGAGTCAGAAGGACCTGAATTCAAATCCAACTTCAGACACCTGACATTTAACTAGCTGTGTGACCTAGGGCAAGTCACTTAACCCCATTTACCTTGCCTTCACCCCTCCAAAAATAAATAAGTAAAATTAAATGATTTTTTAAGAAAGAAAGACAAACAAACAATGAAATCTAGTAGAATGTAAGTTCCTTGAGAACAGGGACTGGTGAATGCGTGTCTCTGCATCCCAGCACCTAGCCCAGAGCTTGTTTAATGGATACTAAATGAAAAGTTCATTTAATTGAATTCTAATATTCCCCTCCCCACCTTATTCTCAAGTTCCCTCTCCCTCAAGTAACCAGATGCAGCAAGAGCAGATAGTTCAAATCAGAAGTAAAGAGATGCAGGCCATGTAGGGGTGCTACAGCTCCCCCCTGGGTTTGACCACCATTCTGCTCCACATGACCTGACTTGCCAGGGTGGGGAAGCACCAACCCTGCTCAATTCCAAACATGGATCATTACCTCACCCCCTTCATGCATGCTAGATTCCAGCCTCAGTGACCTGCTAGCTCAGCATTCTGTCCTCCCCTCCACCTTTTTAGCATCCCTTGCTTCCTCCAAGGTGGGTCTCAGGTACCACTTCCTCTATGCATGTTTCCAAATCTCACTAATCATTACTTCTCCCTGACTTCTGAAGTTACTTTGTTTATCTGTATGTAGGTTGTATCGTTGCAAAAGATTGTAAACTCTTGGAGGGCAGAAACTGTTTCACTTCTGCTGCTGCATCCCTAGTATCTTGCACAGTGCTTGGTACATGTACCAATAGGCAAAAGGTCAGTTACTTCACAAGCATGGAAGGTTCCTGATAAAGAAACTCCTACCAGATCACCACTCATTTGTGCCTTTAGTCAATAAGTCTCATTTAGCTGCTTGACATGCAAAGTAGCTTGCCCCAAAGTCTCACAATTAGTAATTCCCAGAGGCAAGACTTGAACCCAGCTTTTTTTTTACTCCAAGATCAGCCCCCTATTCACTATGAAACACTCCAAACATGACATTTCATATCCCATCTCCCTGCCTTTGCACTGGTTGTGCCCCCCACCCACCCCTGCCCTGCTGGAATGTTCTGCCCCCTTACCATCACACCTCAGCTTCTGTGGTTTCCATCAAGATTCAGCTCAGTTCTATCTTCTGTCGACTTTCTCTTATTCCCTACCCCTAGATACTAGTACGCTGCCCTCCCAAATGTTGTCTTATTTTCCCATTGCCTCTTCCCATAAGCTCCTTGAGGGCAGGGACCCTGTTTCTGCCTACATTGTATCACCAATGTTTAGCACAGGGCTTGGGACACAATAAGTGCTTAATAAATGCCTGTCATCGTTTTTTTTTTGCACGTGCATAAATAAATAAATAGGTACTTAACAGGTATTTGTACAACTGAACTGAAATGAAATGAATTAATAAAGCCTGCTCCTACTTGAGTATTCTGCAGAGACTAAGTAGGCTTCAGAAAAGTTATAGTTAAATTAAGCAGATTTAATGACACATGCATAAGACCAAAATAGGAGAAAAAAAACTGTTCCTCCACCTGATTAAAAAGTCAAATAATATGGGTCACCAACTGCAGAGGGGAGAGAATAAGAAAGTCTATTCAGCTTCTTGTCTCCTTGTTTGCTGAGCCTTCCCAGGCCACCTCCAAGAACATCTGTTCTGGGCTGGGGGCAGAAGTCAATGGATTTACATATGGTGAGCACAAATGCCTCTGGACAGCTAATTTTCATCTGACTCCTTGCTGGTCCCATGCTTTCTCACAATTCCAAGGTTAAGGTCATTGTTTGTTCACTGTATGCAGCACCAATTTGCTGACTTGGGGGCTTTCCCTGTCAGCAGGCAGGGTAGCCTATAAGGAAGACTTGATTTGAACCAGAAGTAGAGGCCATCACTTTGGGCATCACTGGAAGGACTAGTGATAGCTTGGAGGTGATTTGCCCAAGCATCATGGTATATTTGAATATGTTATCACTTTGTGGATCTGTGATTTTGTCAGCATGGACACTCCCTCCACCAAAGCAGAAAGCAGCCCCTCTGAGACTTTAAAGATGGTCTTCAAGAGTTACTGGGGTGGAAGAAATCCATCACCCTGCTGCCAACCAGACAATAAACCTCCCTTAACTCAACAGGGCTGAACCATGGACCAAAGATCCACAGTCTATCAAGAGGCCTATATTAAAAAAACTTTGCAGTTCTATATGACTAGGATATGCATTATGTTGGTAGAACTTTCAAGAATTCAGAGTCACCTCCGTGTTTTAGTGAGGCAATGAAGGAGGACTTTAGTGGAACTACCAGAGATGAACCACCATCTTAAGCAGGTGTATTTACATGCCTATAAAGAAATTTGCTGTTAAATGTCACTTAAAGAAACATTTCAATTCAATTACTAGGCACCCATTATGTCATCACCATCAAGAACAAATATTTAGTAAGAACCTACTATGTGCCGAGCATTGTTCTAAACACTGGGAACAAAAGAAAGGCAAAAACTTGGTTGCTGCCTTCAAGAAACTTGGTCTAATGTGGGCAACAATGTGCAAAGGTATGTATATATAGATATATAGAGTACATTAAAGAGGAAAAGAACTAATATTGGAGGAGAGGAGCAGGGAGGCGGGAAGGCAAGCAGTTTATGACAAGCCTCTCAGGAAGGGGAGGTTTGACTTGAAACTTGGAAAAGGTCAGGAAAGCCAGGAAGCAGAAGTGGGGAGAGAGACCATACCAGGCAATGAGAAGACATAAAGTTGGGAGACAGAGTATTGTACATGAAGAAAAGCAAGGAAGTCAGTATCCTGGTATCACGGAGTATACAAAGGGAAAGAAAATGTAAGAAGATTGAATCAGAGCTAGAGGGACCTTAGGGATTAATGGATTCCAATTCCCTCATTTTATTGATAAGGAAAGTAAGGCCGACAGGGAAGTTAGGTGACCTACTCAATTATATGAATTAATATGAGTTAATATGAATATTAAACATCAGTGTTAAGATTTGAACTCAGATCCTCTCACTCCAGAACCAATACTCTTTCCACTCTACCACCCTGCTTCAGTCATGGGGAAGACAAATGACAGATTTAGGAATGGGGGCGGGGGCAGAGGGGAGAGAGAGAACCAGGAAGTTAACAATAACAGCAGCAACTAGCATTTGCAGAGCTCTTTGAGGTTTACAAAGCCCTCTACATATGTGACCTCATTTGATTCTCACGACAATCCTAGGGAGCAGGTGATGTTATTACCCCCATTTTACAGATGTGGGAACTGAGACTAAAAGAGTTAACATGACTTTCCCAGGGTTATACAGCTAGCAAGCGCCTGAGATGAATTTGAACTTGGGTCTTCCTAACTCTAAAGCCAATGTGCTACCCACTGCTCACAAAAGAATATGATCAAAAAAAGGAACTTCAAGGGCCAGCTAGGTGGCATGGTAGATAGAGCATCGGCCCTGGAGTCAGGAGGATCTGAGTTCAAATCCAGTCTCAGACACTTGACATTGACTAGCTGTGTGACCTTGGGCAAGTCACTTAATCCCAATTGCCATCTTCCCCCCCTCCCTAAAAAAAAAAGAAAGAAGAATCGCAGAGTTCAATGTTACAGAGGATAAGGCTGATGGTGGGATCATAGATTTAGAGCTAATAGACATCTCAAAGGTCACCTAGCCCAACCTCCTCATTTTCCATATGAAGAAACTGAGGCCCAGAGAGAGGATGAGGCTTTCCGAAAGTCATACCAATAGTAAGTCACAGAGGCAAAAGTTAATGCATGGATGGATGGATGGATGGATGGATGGATGGATGGATGGATGGGTGGATGGATGGATGGGTGGGTGGATGGATGGGTGGGTGGGTGGATGGATGGATGGGTGAAAAGCATTTATTAAGTATTTATAATATGTTAAGCACTCTACTAGCCCTGGAATTACAAATACAAAAATTAAGGCAGTCTTTACTCACTAAAAAGTTTACATTATAACAGGACCACAACACATATAGAGGAATAGTGGCCAGGAAATGCATTTTGGTTTGGAAAGTTCCATGGATGGTGAATGAAGCCAGAGGGGAGTATATTGTAGCAACAGCAAGATTAATTTGATCACAGTCCCAGAACTGAATAGTTGCCTCCATGTCCTTCATGCTGACTGACCAAGATGGAGCCCAAAACTGAACATGGTGTTCCCGATGTGATAAACATCAGGATCATCATCAACCATGTTCAGGGCATAAAAGCTCTCTCTTAATACAGCCTAAGGCCAAAATAATACCTTCTGCTGCCATATACTGATTCATATGAAGTTTAAAGTTCAATAAACTCTCCAGATTTTTTTTACATTATTTTCTGGTAACTCCTCATTGTTATCCCTGCTGGCCTTGCTTGCTGTTGTCCTTGTGTGATGGTCAATCTGTCTTAGGCATATAGTCTTTTCTAGGTGCTACTGGTCTCATTGTTTTAGAGCTTCTTTGTGCTATCATCTCCAGCTTCAGCTGAAGTTCTATGAGGTACTGTCTCATAAGATAAAAATCAGAGAAAGAATTATCTCATCTATCTATTTTAGTTTATATCTCAGGAGCTTACATTTTAGCTCTTATGGTAAGGGAAACAGGCCCTTCACACTCCAGAAAAACCAAAAATTACTTTTTCTCCCCACCATGAGAGGGAGATGTGGGATTTTTTTTTAGAGTCTTAGTTACATGAAACTTTGTCCAAAGGAAAGTTTCCAAAATCTTTATGAACCCCAAAACAGCTAGGCATATAAGTATAGCACACAAGTGTTTAATCTGTTTTTTAACTTGGCCGTCTTGCTTGTTGGGGTCTATATTTTTGTCCCAAATCCATATCTGACTTAGGGTTATAAATTCCTTACGCTTCTCATTTAATACTTTTAGGGATCCTTTGCCTTCAAATCTGTTTCATGATATGGAGGATCAGATGCTTCTATCAAAAAAAGAAGAACGCACTACAGTAACTGTGTGGGTATGAGGTACTTTTACTTGGGCATTCTCTCATGCAAATTAATTAGAAGGGGAAAGGGAAGAACAATGCCAAAAAAAGTGAGATGGGACCAGACATTGCCCCTCACCTCAATCCTTTATCTCAAAGTCCTGCATTTATTATATACTGGAGGCAGCAACAAATATTTGGATTTTCAGTTTCCACCAATGGGCAGATGTGACCATATGGACTGGGACTCTAATCCTCTCCCTGTTTTTTTATTTCCTCTTCCACTCCCACTTTCATCTTTCTTGAATTTCTCCCTTCTCCAGTCCTGTATGCTCTTGTGTCTAGCCTCGACAGAAGTACCCATAGTTTAGCTTTCATGGAGTGGCACAGAACATGCCTTTCCCTGACTTGGATAAACCTGAAGCACTCTCTGCACGGTAAACTACAGGGCTTAGATTTAAAATAAGCCTATATGGTATATCCTGTGACAACAAATTCACATCACATCACAAGTGAGTGCACATACATCAATGACGGTGTTCTATCAAAGGAAGGTCAAAACCAAAAGCTGAAACAAACACCTGGCAAGATTTTTTCTCTGGACTTCACTTGCCCTTTTTCCAAGCCCAGGATCTGAGTCACGACCTGGAATGGAGCATAGCAGCTGCTGGGCTGTCTAAAGTGGAGAGGTATGGAAATGAAGGCGGCTATAACGGGCTCAGGTGATCCCTGAGGGAGCTAAGGGAAGAGTTAAAAGTCCTTCCAGTACATCCAACTCAGTGATGCTTGGAAATAAATCTTCACATTCAGCACTCAAAAGAAGGGGGCTCCATGACTGTGACGTTCGCTCCCCTTGACTTTACCTTATAGGCTCCCTAACTTCCTGCAAAGCATAGATCAGGTGCCGCCTCATACACGAGGAATTTCCTGACCTTCTCTGTTGTTTGTACTCTCATCTGTCTAGGTGTCACTGTATTAAGTGTCAACATTGTACTCTAGTATATCAATATTACTGTATCAACATAAAAAACTTAATATAACTAATGTGTATGTATGTATGTGTGTGTGTAGATCCAAGACAGATCCAAAGGATTTATGATGAAAAATGCTATCCATCTCCAGAGAAAGAACTAATAGAGTCAGAATGCAGATTTAAAGCATCCTGTTTTAACTTTCTTCATTTTTTAAAAATCTGTTGTCAGTGTCCAGCATTAAGCATGATCAGAGATGTGAATGAGAAATGACCAGGCCATGTGGGTAGCTCAAGGAAGAATCATGAACTCTGTTTACTGATTCTTCGAATAAGGTTTTTAAAGATCCAAAAGACAAAGATTCAAGTATTCTTATCCTAATTGCATCCTGGAATTTTATTATCAGCATAATCATTTGTCATACCGTGGAAGTAGCTTGGATAAGATGAGGCTTTGTTATCGAGGACCCAGGAAGTCATGGGGGAAAGTCAGTTGTGTCTTGTCAAAGTGTATCTACAGGACAAAGGATGCTCCCCAAGAGCAGCTGCAATCTCAAAGACATCTGCACAGAAACTGATCCCCAAGAGTCAAGTATTTTGACTTCCAATAGTATAAGGAACATGTTCTTTTAGGGCCTGAAGTCTGGGGGCAAAGGCTTTGATGTCAGGATATCAAACAAAAGTCCTTTGAAGTGTATCCCTGGGGGGTCTTTCAGGGAGCCAGCCTTTACAAGCTGTGTAACCTCAAGGGGTATTGAGGTACACTATCAAGATCTTTATCTGAGTCCTGGATCAGGCCTCCTTGGCTCCCCACAGTCTGTTTTCATTCACAACATGACTAATATGGAAATATGTTTTTCATGACTGCACACATACAACCTATATCAAATTGCTTGTCTTTTCAAGGGAGTGTGTGAAAAGGGAGGGAGGAAGAGAATATGGAACTCAAAATTTTTAAAAATGAATATTAAAAATTGTTATGTGTGTTCACAGACACAATGTATGTGTGACAACTAGCTTCAATAGACTGGACTCCTCTCAGCAATGTAAGGATATAAGGCAACTCTAAAAGACTCATGATTGAAAAAGATATCCACATCCAGAGAAAGAGATGCAGTGTCTGAGTGCAGACTGAACCAAACTACTTGCTCTGATTCTTTTTCTTGTCTTGTTTTGTTTCCTCTTTCCCACTGATCATTCCATTAGTTATAATCCTTCTTTACAACCTGACTAATGATTAATGTGAAGATATTCATAGATCTTATATTCAGTCCATGATGGGGGGGAAGGTAGAAGGAGGGGGAGAAAATCTGAAACTCAAGGGACTGTGGAACTGAATGTCATAAACTAAAAGTAAATCAATTTAATTTAAAATTTTTTTAATTGTTATGTGTAATTTGGGGAAAATAAAATATTAAATTCAGTTTTGAAAAAAATCATTGAGAACACAGATCTAGAGTTTGAAGAGACTAAAAAAGGTGATCTAATCTGATTTTATAGATGATGAAACTGAGATCTAAATAGGTGAAATGATTTGCCCAAGGTCTCAGGAGTAATAGGTAGCAGAAATGGAATTTGTACTCGGGCTGACTCTAAATCCACCACCTTCACCCTGTACTACAATGCCTTGGACATGTTTTCTGTGAAGATGTGTCTTGTATATTTTTCCATGCACATGTTGCTTTTCACAGTATAGTCTTAGTTTCTCGAGGAAAAGAATTGCTTTTATTTCTGTGTTTGTATTCCCCAGGGACTAACATAGTGTTTTGCATGGAGAACACATTTGCTGAATTGATGGTCTTTAAGACCTCTTCCAGAGTTACATCCTATGAATGTATGGATTTTGTTTGTGGTTGTTGCTTGTCCTTCATTCTTGAAGAGGACCAATGACATCATGAGGGTGACTGGTGAAGGAATTGGGTTTCAGTGAGGCAGAGCTGTGCAAAGTCATCAGACCCTCTGGGGGGAGCCTAAGAAAGTGGACAAAGGGCTAGACTAGGAGGCTGACCTTGACCTTGTCTCCTAGGACTGTTACAAGCTCACTGTGTGACCTTAGGTAGGTTGCTTTACCTTTCTCAGACCCAGTTTTGTCCTCTATATAAAAGAGGATTAGACTACATTAGGGGTTTCCAACTTTTCTAATTAGGAAGATACCTTTTTATTATCAGAATACTTCATGGACCTCTATACAGTAGCTGCTGTACGAATGCAACTGTATGTTTTGTGGAACTAAATAAAGATGTACATGTCAGTGATTGGTACCTGTATGGTCTCGTGGATTCTTTGCAATAACTTATAGAATCACAGATTTCGAGCTGGAAGGAACCTTCAAAGTCACAGAATCCTACCTCCCCATTTTACAGATGAGGAAACTAAGGCACAGAGAAGTGAAGTGATTGCCAACAGTCACACAGCTATTATGTGTCTATGGGATGATTTGAACCCAGATTTTCTTGACTCTAAGCCCAATGTCCTATCTATTCCACCATCCAAAGCCCCACGAAGGTCATAGAAACTTCTAGTAGGAAGGGGTTTTAGAATCCATCTTCTTGTGCAAGATCCCCCTCCATAGCCAACAAGTGGTCATCCAGACTTTGCTCAGAGATCCCTAATGAGAGGAGGCTCACTACTTCCCAAGGAAGCCCATTCCACTTGTGGATAAAATGAATTTATGTGAAGGTTTTCCAGTCCTATTCATTACAGAAAAGCATGTGACCTGATAAAAGGTCATTTTATAAGCTTTCTTTCAACAAGGTTTTTCATACCCATACATCAAAGTCATTAAAGATTCCTTGAGAAATATAATGACAGAAATAATCCTATTCAATGATCATGAACATCACCCAAGACATAATAGCATACAGGGAGGTGTATGGCTTCAGAAGGGGTAATCGCCACTGTAATAGAGGAAATCCTTAAAAGAGTCCAATTTGAAGACAGATTTCCCATGCATGATGAGGTTTTCCAGATCCCTGTTTGTAGATGACATTATGCCAGTACGCTGTGTTCTGAATCATTGCAAAAACTCTTGGAAGAAAACCGTAGCCACTCAGAGTTGTTCTAATCATTCACAGCAAAGACCAAGTGGATAAAGACAATCGATTGTTCAGATTATGATGTGCCTTTTCATAAATAGTCAATAGAGCTTGTTCCAAAGTATGTATATCTGGGACAGATACACAAATAGACTAGTTAAGTCCAGAATGGAAAAGAAGGAGAGAACAATAGGTTGTCTTCAGAAAACTGCAAAACTCCTCTTAACAACTGTGATGCTTCTCCTAAGAGCAATGGCTCGTTTTTTAATACTGTACTCCCCCAGTGTTGCTGTATGAAGCCTTCTAAGAATTAAAAATGAATATCACCACGCAGAGGACAAAGGAGAGGGATGGAATCAATGTGAGAAAGCTATGGCGTACAACATACACAACAGAAAACATGAGGAACAACAACAAACATTTGTTAAGCACCTACTGCGTGTCAGGCACTGTGATAATCACTGAAGATGCAGAGGAAAAAAAATAATCCCCACTCTCAATGAGCACATTAGCAAAAGATGTCATTAAAGAAATGCGTGACAGGAAAAGGAGACAAAAGGGACCTATAGCAAAAGCAATACTGCCAGGTGCATAGCCCAAGTACTCCACTGACATCCTCACAGCATCAGATAAAATCAAAAAGGCTCCAAGCAAGGTGGGTGGATCCCCTGTGGCAAACTGAGGAGATGATACATGCCTAAGAGTTGCGCAGGATAGGTAGGCATGGATGGATGGAGCAGTGCCATTAGAGGAAAATACCCAAATTAGTGAGATCACAGATCCATTTGCATATTTGAAAGTAATAAGCCTAAACTTCCATTTGCAACTTCCACCGATTGCTCCTAGGTCTGCCCTCTGTGGTCAAGCAGAAAAAAAAATCTATTACCTCTTCCATATGATAGCCCTTCATATTCTTGCAAACAAATATCATCTCCTTCTCTTCTCTAAGTCTTCTCCCTAAGCAAAGCATCCTCAATTCCTTCCAATGATCTGCATAGGCCCTTCCACCATTTTGATAATCTTCTTCTGGATCCTTTCCAGTTTATTAACATCTAAAATATGGTGCCCAGAACTGGGCCTAATACCCCAGATATGATCCAACCAGAGCAGACAGCAATGCGATGACAGTTGCCTTCTGTATACTGGTTCTTGTGTCTCTTAATTCAGTATAAAAAAAATTAGCTGCTATTACACTGTTAACTCACTCCTGGGGGCCCAAGGCTAACAAGTTGGGAACCATTAGGCCAAATAATAATGACTTCAGCAAGTGAGATCATTCCTCAAATACACTGGGCTTTATAGTACATATATTTATATATATATTTATATATATATACTATAATATATTACAATAATATTAATATAAAATATAAAACATAAAATAATATACTATATATATATATAGTATTTATAAAGCTTTATAGCATTATGTGAATGCAAGTGATTATTATCCATAATAATATAATCTCATTGTTCTTTTCCCTGTTAGCATTTTTATTATTAATCTTACCATAGAGTTCCAGGACAAGTCACTATCCTGATATGATTCATTCATATTCAATTTTCTGTGGACTATTTTGCCCAAATGAATGAAGTAACTGCTTGTTATAATTGAATTATATCTAGCATTGCTAGAGGGCCTTAAGGATTGTCAAGCACTTCACATGTGTTTTCATTTAATCCTCACATCTATCCTGGGAGGTAGATGCTATTATTATCCCCAATTTACACATAAGGAAACTGAGAACAAGTAACTTGCATGGGGTCATATAACTAGTGTCTATGGCTAGATTTGAATTCAGGTCTCCTTGCGGCCAAATTCAGCACTCTATTCATTGTGCCAGCTGTATGCCTGGTGAGATATGCTTCTTTATGTAGGCTCACTGAAGACATCTTTGGGACAATTCCCATAGCAGACAGGAATATAAGGATGAAAGGTACTTAAATTCTTTTCTCAAGTGATTTTAATTTCTTCTTCTATATCTCTACATTTTGTAAGCTGAGAGATGATATCTACTATGAGGATATCCATTTTAAAAAATATCATCCTAGGGGCAGGTAGGTGGCACAGTGGATAGAGCATTGATTCTGGCATCAGAAGACCCTGAGTTCAAATTTGACTTCACTTATTAGCTGTGTGACCCTGGGCAAGTCACTTAATCTTGCCTCCCCCAAAAATCATCCTTATGCTATTATGTCTGGGTGATTGTGGGCACTAATTTTGTCTCTCAAAATTCTGATTCTAATTCTCGGATAATTTATAGCTTCCAATGTGTAATTTTAGCCACCAGGTTATGACTTGTTAGATATTTAGTGGATGCTAATTTTTTGTATCTTCAGTTACATAGCATACAGTTTCTAGTGTTTCTGTGCATATTTTGTACTGTTGTTCTGTAGGCATTTTGTTTGCTAAAAGGACCAGGAAAAAAAGTACATTTGTGCATTGGACGCTGATAAAATCAGCATGAGAAGCAACATGACCCAGCAGATAAAAGTGCTTGAGAAGGGACATGGACTATTCTTAGAAGACTGAAGACAGAGCAGTCGCTCTTGGAAGTAATAGCCCTGACTGGAGGTCAGGATGACTGCAGGGCATTGCTGCCCATCAATTCCTTTACCTAAGGCTGTTTTCAGGGTTTTAAAGCTATAACTGAGAAACTGTGAATCAAATAACTACATGGTGACTATGAGATAATAAAATATGAGGTCTACTGGAATCACACCTGAAAGAAAGTAGGTTCTTTTAAGTTTCCCCATCATAAGATAGAAATGAAGCACTGAATGAAAAGAGCCCCTAATTTCAAGCAACATCAAGCTATAAGAGAAGATTAAAGAGATGAAATGTTATAGCGGATAGATGTTGAAAAGAAACCGAGTACAGGAGTCAGGAAAAGCTGGAGACGATAGATACAGGATAACAAGAGCTTAAAGAAGACAGGCTATAGAAATGATCGTGCTGAGCATAGCTGACTAGTAGGTTCTACATCTGATGTGGAGCACTGTGATGCAGAGAGCGCTGTAGCTGCTGGCCGCTGATTGGAGAAAGGTCCAATCCTCCTCCTACTGAACAGTTTGACTAGGTCTGTTGTCCTTTAGTATTGTTTATAGTCTGAGAGAGGGGAAACTTCTCAGGACCTCATTGGTTTCCCTTTATTGTTCTCTAGCCCTTAACAGGGCCTTTCTCTGTTTTGTTTTAAGCTATCTTCCTATGAGAAAAGAGGTGTTTTGCTTGGAGTTGTGGTGGTGAATAGAATCCTCTGCTATTTAAAGAGCTGGCTTGGGAAAGGCTGTGTTGCCTTGCTGTTAACTACAGCATGAGTGGGGAAAGTTTTCATGTACTTGACTGTGCTGTCTCTATAGTTCTCTCTGGCTTGATAAAAAGAAGTTCTTCAGAACTTCCAGAGGAGACCTGAAGTTCTTTGCAATTCTCTGGCTTAAGGCAGTTACTCATCACAGAAAGAGCTTAATATCTTCTCAGTGCCCTGCCAAAGGTGACTGTGTGCTAAAAGGGCTTGACAATGCTACAGCTTTGCCAGGGGAACAGATAAGTCCCTTTGTTCAGCAGGAGTACTGTGGTAACAAGAAAAGAAGCATAAATCAGATACATCAATTGATGCAAAAGTCTGCTTGGGCCTGTTATGTCCTTAAAATCTGGTCCTTCAAGTTTTAAATGGTTTCCCTGAAAGGTGCCACATATCATATCGAATGTTCTTGATATTCCTGTGTTGGTGACATGTCTTAAGAGTCCAATTTTCTGTGAGAACATTGGGTATTCTAACATTCTATTGTGATATCTAGTTCATATATTTGTAACCTTCGAAGAAGCTGTAAGTGAAGAACTGAGTCAGGGACTTTGTAACGATATGTGAAGATGTAATGTGTTATAGAGCAGTGGTTCTCAACCTTCCTAATGCCGCGACCCTTTAATACAGTTCCTCATGTTGTGGTGACCCCCAACCATAAAATTATTTTCGTTGCTACTAACTGTAATTTTGCTACTGTTATGAATCATAATGTAAATATCTGATATGCAGGATATATTTTCATTGTTACAAATTAAACATAAACCACAGGGTGAGAATCACTGCTATAGAGCTTTGGGACAGCTTGTCATCTAATTAATAATAAGTTGTTCTTTATATCTCTGTAAGTTTCTGGCAAACCCTTTTTTGTTCCCAGTCAATACAATTTTTTCTCATCACTATATAAACACACACAGAGGCATATGTAGACACACACACTTTAACTCTACATGCTCCAAATATCCTCTTCCCTCAATATATAGAATACATATGCACATATGTGCATATGTAGCTTATATGTATACATATATTATTTATGCAAGCTGTGAATGCTTTGAATAAAGTATATAAACACATAATTGGCCTATATTTGGAAGAGTCACTGTGTTTGACAGTAAATACAAGATGCCTTCTGTTGAGAAAGGTGCATCTGTGACTCAAGCTTGTATCTGAGAGGAAGCTGGTAAAGTGTTTTCCTAGTAATTAGGTACTGTGAAGTAATTGAGTCAATAATTATGGGTCTTATCCAGTCCCCATTTTTTCTAGGTTTACAGAGAATCTGAAGTTTGAGGCACCTCCTCTCAATCACATTACTTCTGTTGCTCGTTATGTTAACAATTTACAAATTTTGTTTCACATTTGTGTTTTCATTGCATTGAACTTCTTGCAACCATAGATAAGACCAGCAATTTTCCATATCCTCCTTCTTCAGAGGTTCTCTCTTTCCTCTGATTTCTTTGTTTTCAAGCCTCTGGAATAAAGGTTTTCGATAATGTTGAATTGTCAGTTTGGGTTTTTTAAGTAGCATATACCAGCTAAATATTGATGCAATTTTCCATCTGTTATTATTAATGTATGCTGATTCAGTGAAATTCATACACAGAAGAAGCCCTTTTTATCATGGGCCATGAATTTGTGGTAGAAACTCTACCCATTTGTAGGCATCAAAGACAACTATTTTTACAGTGCAGCATTACCACCCTATGGCCAAAGAAGTGGAAAGACCTTTGAAGAGATATGTCACCCTGAGGGACCATTTTCTCAGAAGATGTGCACACAACACAGAAGGCTGTATGGGAAATACGGTAAAGTTATTACAAGCTAAAAGACAGACTAAGACAAAAATGACCAGGTATCCATTTTGAGGTATTATTATCACAGCTCCCAAGAAACTACCTACTGGATTGTGAGACCCATGATGGTCCAGAACCCATCTAATTCAAACTTTTACATTCCACAGTGAGAGGCAGTATGGTGTAATGACTGGAAGATCAGCCTCACAGTCAAGAAGATCTGGGTTCAAGGACTGCCTCTTCTGATACTAGTTGTATGACCCTGGACAAGTCAATGAACCTCTCATTACTCCTAGCAACTCTCTGAGAGCAAAAGTTCATTCATATACCAAACACAGAGGATGCCAAAATTTAAAAACATTAGTTCTTGACCTCAAGTAACTTATTTTCTATGGGGGATGAAGACATAGGAGCATGCACATAAAAATTAAATAAAGAGGGTAGAATGGGATAGGGACATGGGAGGGATGGGGTTGACATGGAAGAACAATTGAACTGAAATGGGGAAAGCCATTTCAACACCAGGATTTTCCTATATATTCTCCTATATATTTCATTCTCCAAATGAAATCACAGATTTGGACCTCTCAGAAAATCTTACCCAACACTGAGAAAATTCTCGATACATGGTAAGTATATTTTTAAAAATGCAATTGGGCACATTCAATGTATCTGGTTCTTATAGGTGCTTTTTATGACCTTCTCCCTAGAGCTAAGGTCATATTAATCAAACCAAACTGCCCAGGGTATAGGATCTTTTCTCCATCAGCACAAACTCATTGGCCAAGGTCCTGAAAGTTATTTTCTACTCTTCCCTTTCCAATCCATCCTGTATATAGCCACCAGATTAATCATTCTAAAATGGCACTTTCATCATCTCACTCCCTTGTTGGCTCCTGATACCAGCAACAAATTTCTTAGTCAGGCATTTATGGCCCTTCATAATGTAGTCCCCATGCCAACTATTTAAAGTCATCACTTCCTTGGATATTATACCCTGCGCTCTAGCCAGGTCATTCATCCTGCTCATATGTTCTCAAAGTGAAGGTACATGGTGGCCTGGTGGAATGAACATTAAGTCCTGGAGTCAGAGGGCCCTAGTATTATGACTGGCACTCCCATACAGGATTGGAGAGCTAGAGCTACAAGGGTCCTGAGCCTAGCTTGTTCAACTCCAGCATTTTACAGATGAGGAAACTGAGGTCAGGATTTAACCAAAGTCATACATGTAGGAGCATCAGAGATGGGGCACATATTACCCATGTGACCTTGGGCAAGTCACTTTATCATGGAAAGTCTCAAAAGACTTTCTCATGGAAAGTCTTCAAGCAAAAGCTAAACGACCACTTGTTGGGTATATCATCAAGGGGATCCTTTTATGGGTATTAATTGGATTGAATGGCCTCTGGGGTTTCAGCTAGGAGGTTCTGTGATTCTGTAATCCTCCCTAGAGTCTTTCCCATCTAAAGACAGCACTGGCTCATATATGACCTTCCATTATGCTCTTTTGTAATTTAGTCATGTCCGACTCTTCATGACCCCATGGACTTGGCATGCCAGGCCCATCTGTCCTCCGCTAGCTTCCAAAGTCTGCCCGCGCTCACATTCATTGTTTCCTATTTGCTTATCATCTCTTCCACAAAAGTATAAACTCCTGAAGGGTACAAAATTCCTTCTGCATCTCCCACAGTGCCTAGCACATAAGAGGTGATTCATAAATGCTTGTTAAACGATTGAGCGAATCAGTTACAAGAGTGGCAAATCAGGCGGTAAAGGGGGGCTTGAAGTACAAACTATATATACCATCATGGGGGGAGGGGTAGAAGTGGGGAGCCTGGTGATTAGAGAATGAATGAGACAAGAGAAGGGCAATACCCAAGAAGAAGGGTTGGGTCTGAATCAGGCTCTGAGTGAGCCCAAAGGTCTGGCTAAACCGATGCTTGTTGTCCTTCATTCTCAAAGAGGACCATGACATCAGGAAGATAATGCCATGACTTGCAAGTAAACTGGATTTGAGTGAAGAAGGGCTGTGCAAGGTCATCAGCCTCACTTTCTCCTCCAGAGAGAAAATGGTCTTTCTGGGTCCAGTGGCCAGATATAGATCAGGCTGACAGGAGATGACCCCTCTGGCTAAACTGATGCCTTCTTCAAAGGACTAAAATTCAAGAAACTGTTGAGATCGAGTTAGGAAATGGTTGTAGAAGTTTAATGATACAATGGGGTCAGAGGATCTGAATTCAAATCCTATCTGTGGCTCTATTAATCCCTGGGACCTTGGGCAATTCCCTTAAATTCCTTGGGCCTGTTTCCTCAGCTACAAAACAAAGGAGTTGGTCTAGATGATTGATCTCTGAGGTCTCTCTGAGCCCTAAATCTATGACTCAGACTAGTGCCAGAAAATGAGTCAGGATATCAATATGGTGACAAAGAATGTGACGCAACCTGTGTTCTCAAAGTTTCAAAATGTCACTGCAGCTTTGTGTATTCCCTGTCCATGACGTCCCTTGTCAGCTTGGTCACATGACTCTCCCAACCCTTCCAGGTAGTAAGCAGAGCTACCTGCCAACTTGGACCCAGACCATATCACAAGAGAAAGAGCCAGCAGGTGAGGAACTGAAAGGAATATATATACACATATATATTCAGATAGATAGATACATAGATAGATAGACAGACAGATAGATATGTAGGTAGGTAGATAGGTAGATAGATAGACAGACAGATAGACAGATAGATAGATAAGTAGATAGATAGATAGATAGATAGATAGATAGATAGATAGATAGATAGATAGATAGATAGACAGATAGACAGATAGTGCTGGACATACTTCCTTTTGAAGCCAAAGAGAAAGTCTACCCTCATTCTGAGGATTATAGATTTAAAGCTTGAAGAAACCTTAGGGATCATCTATTCTAACCTCATTTTGTAGAGAAGGTAATTGAGACCCAGAGGAGCAAAGTGACTTTTTCCCAACTTCACTCATGCAGTTTGTGGTAATTATCTAGTTTGGATTTTCTTATGAATTTTTTTTTCTTCTGACAGCCTTCTCTCTGGTTGTCCCCTGCTGGCTTCACTTCCTGATCTCCTCTTCCTTTAAACTAAAATCCCTTCTTTTACTGGAAGTCATCCCTAGCCCTTCTGATTTCCAATGTGTTTCCTCTGTTATTTCCTATTTATCCTATATCTAGCTTACTGTGTATATATTTGCTTGCTGGAGTTCTGGGGGCGGAGCCAAGATGGTGGCATAGAAGCAGCAGGGTCCTGCAGCTCCCATGCAGCCACCCTAAACACCCATAAAAATATAACTCTGGACAAATTCTAGGACTCTCAAACTCAAAAAATACAGAAAACACATCTCTCGAGGAAGGCAGCTCTGCAGCAGGGAATCATTGAGGCAGGATGGGAGCTGAGGCCAGCCCAGCCTGAAACTGAAACTGCAGCCAGGCCCTGGGGTGGTAGGAAGGAGCCAAGCCGAGACAAGCTGCAGCCAGTCTACAAGAGAGAAGATCTACAGCCTCCAGCAACTCCACATCTACCAAGGTGTGAAAAATAGGGATTAAATAAAGGTGTGAAAAATAGGGATTAAAGGCAGCCAGGCAGGAGACTGGCCTGCAGGCAGGAGCCAAGACCAGCCCAGCCTAAAACCACCATGTGGCCATGCTCCAAGGTGGTGAGGAGGAGCCGAGCCTCTCAAGCCACAATGTGAGTCTACTTCAGATAAGATCTAAAGCACCTGGAGAAATCTTCACATCTACTAAGCCAGGATTAAAGGTCAGTGAAAGTGAGTGAAGCTTTCAAGCTAAATTTGGAGGAGGAAAAGCAGTTCAGCCAATCTACCCCCAGGGCAAGGAAGCATTGGGAGAAGGGCAGAAACTGCTGTAACCAGTAGATGCCCCCACTGGGCTGCTTCAGAGCCCCTGGCCTGTGGATCCTGCAGCAGGGCTGAGTCGATTGATCAGGGCCAAGTGCTCTTGTGTTGAGTGGCCTGGATCCAAATTGTGGTCTTGGGTAGCAAGCCAAAGCTAGGGAAGGCTGCAACACCCCCCTAATAGCTCCAGCAGCTGGGAAAACCCCAGCGATTTGGAACAGAGCTTTCCCCCCTGGAAGCAGAGTTTCACAAAGCTAAAAAAAACCCAACCAATTAATTGACTGGCCAACATGAGGAAAAGGAAGCAAAATAAGAACAGCAATAAAACTCTAGAATCCTGTTTTGTGGACAAAAAGGATCA
>CM053596.1:34763435-34879640 GCA_028646575.1 Pseudocheirus occidentalis | reverse complement strand
AACTAGGAATTAAGATATACAGGGGCTGGGATAGGGAGACCCTCCCTGCCCTACCAGAAAGGTAGAAAGCAGACCAGGGTAGGGGCTCCACAGTGGGATCGCTGTTTTGGGAGTGGGGTAGGGGAAAGACGGGGAGAAAATCTGTAGCTCAAAAATATCATGAAAATGAATGACGTAAACAAGAAAACAAATAAAATTTATTACATTAAAATATATATACATATATTTGCTTACTTCTTGTCTCCCCCATTAGATTGTAAGTTCCTTGAGGGCAGGAACTGTCTTTTGTCACTTTTGGTATCCTCAGCACAGGACGTGGCACATAGGAAGCACTTAATAAATGTATATTGAATGATTGCTTGATTATAGGAAACTCCCAGACTGAGACATTCCTCTAAGAAGGCAGAGTCAGCTCAAAGCTGTAGGGGGTTGCTTGGGGGACCCTGATAGATAATATCTCTATACATATACACACACAGCCAGGATGTGTTAGAGGTAGGTACTGACCTGACTTCAAATCCTTTTCTCTTGCTGTGAGTTCATGCTGTCTCTCTCTGGATGAGAAATAACATTTAACAGTAACACTGAGGTTTCGTATCCTTGCTTCTTGGGGGAAGGAACTTTGTCTTCTAATTCTTTTGTATCCTCTATACTGCCCCAAACACAGCAGAAGTTCTGTGAAAATGGTTAGATGACCCCCAGAGAAACACAGAACCTGAAGGATCACCCAATTCAACTGAGGTCCAGAGAAGGGTAGAGACTAGTCCAAGGTCATACAGCTAATGAGTGGCACAGCTGAGACTCACATAAGTCTTTCTATCTCATGTCTTCTATCTCTAATCTATATACTCCTCCTCCTCCTCCTCCTCCTACCACTGCTGCTACTGCTGGTACTACTACCACCACCACTAGTACCATTACTACTGTTACTACTACTACCACTACTTCTACTACTACTACATCACTACCACTACTACTACTACCACTACCACCACTATTACTACTTCCACTACTACTACTACCACTACTACTACCACCACCACCACCACCACCACCACCACCACCACCACCACCACCACCACCACTACTACTACCACCACCACCACCACTATTACCGCTACTGCTGCTGCTATTACTATTAATAATAGTATTACTCCTATTACTACTATTGTTGATGATTAATAATAATGATAACACATGGTTAGCATTTCTTTAGTGCCTGCCATGTTCTAGGCACATATTTACAAATATGGTAACTTTTGATCTTCACAACAATCCTGGGAGGAAGCTGGTTTTGGGGTGTTTTGTTTTCATTTTTGTTATTTTACTGTTGAGGAAATGGAGGCAGAGGGCGGTTGAGTGACTTGCCCAAGGGCACACAGCTGGTCTCCAGTCTTCCTGACTCTATCCTTCACCACCTACATGTTATCTCTGTCTGTCTGCTGCAGTCTCCCCATCTACAATACGGGGATGATAACAACCAGCAAATGGCTGGGTTATCCTACCCAGCATGAACATGGCTTGGTTCAGGAAAGTCCAAGCCCAGGGGAATCTTGTTACAAAAATGTGAGTTTTTCTAAAAATAAACGTAGTCACTACTCAGTCATCTAGTCTACAAATTTCACGTTAGTGCCACCCCAAGAACAAGAGTCAAATGAGATGATCTCTGTAAAGTGTTTTACAAACTTAAATATAAATGCTATTATTATTATAACAGATCTGACCGTGTCACACCCTTGCTTTAAAAAAAAAAAAGTTTTCACTGGTTTCCTCTTGCCTGTAGAATAAAATACAAAAGTCTTTAGCATCTAAAACCCTTCGAAATCTGGCCAGAGATCTTCCCGATTTCATTGCTCACCACCATCTTCATATGCTCTACAGTTCAGGTGGTGTGACTTGCTCTTGGCTACTCCTGCATCAAAGTCCATCTCCCAACTCCAGGACTGTACTCCAACAGCACAGGTTCTAGCTCCATTTCTGGACTGCTCTCCCTCTGGTGCCTTTGCTTCTTGGAACTCCTGGCTCCCTTCAAGGCTCAGCTTCAGCACCATCCCCTATAAGAACCCTTGCCTGATGGTCTCAACCATCACCACCACCACATCCATTCACAGACAGGTATGTATGTATGTATGTATGTATGTATGTATGTATGTATGCCCACGCTATGCACACATATACACATATAATACTTATGTGTGCATACAGATATGTATGTATATGTGTATATTACACACCTACATGTATATTTATATGCACTGTACATTGTATATACAAATACATACATATAAACATTCATCTTTGGATATTTTATATGAATGAATAAATAAAACAAAAGCAAAGATAGTCCCTGCCCTCCAGGAGCTTACATTATATCAGGGTGGACAATGCACAAAGGTGAATCGTGGTCAGGGAAGGAAAGGGAACAAGCATTTATTAAGTGCCTACCATGGCCAGGTACTATGCTGAATGTTTTGCAAACATGATCTCATTTGAGGGGATAAGGATGATGACTGGGAACACCTCACATGGGAACAATGGAATAATGGCAGGGCTGCTATGAACATGGTTGATAACCCCAGAACAGGGAGAGCAAAGAGAGGATTCCGTGGAGTCAATCAAGCATGGTTGGGGCTTTTCTTGAAATAGTGGTCTGGGAGAAACAGTCACCAATAAAGAGAGTAGTCCCCAAGGGCAGGAAGGTGCCCAGCTAGGAGACTGAGACTCCCTCTCCCTCTCCCAAGCAAAATATAAGAAGATCCATAGACTTCCATTTTTGCCTATTTTATCCCCAGTACCCTACCACAGTACCCAACATATAGTAATTTTTTTTTTGCATTTTTGGAGGCGGGGGGGAGACAGAGCAGTTGGGGTTGTGACTTGCCCAAGGTCACACAGCTAGTTAAGTGTTAAATGTCTGAGGCTGAATTTAAACTCAGGTCCTCCTGACTCCAGGGCCGGTGCCCTAGTCACTGTGCCACCTAGCCACCCCAATTAAATATTTAATAAATGCATATTGACTGGCTGATTGAAAGCCAGGATTTCTGTCTATGGGTCCTATATATTTTCCCCTACAACATACTGCCTTCAACTCTCATGATGACCTCAGAAATGGAGACTCTCAGGACTCATTGGCAAGAACGAACCAGTAAGTGAACCCCAAGTTTGGCCAAATCTGGAAGATAAAGAACAACATGGCAGAGACATAATGAAGGCAGGGAAACAGAGACTTAGATCCCAGGGCAACTCAGTCCTCAGCAGCATAAACAACAAAGCTTAGCAAATATTTAGTAAGAAAATAGGAAGCTACCAGATGGTACCATTTCATCCCACCATGGCTATATTTCTCTGGCCTGGCCCTGCCCTTATTCCAACCATCCCCAAATGAATTCATCTTAAAAAGTTGATATGGAGACATGATTTGTACTAGTTGGCCAGGGAACAAAAGGTGTTGTTTTCAACTCGGGAATAGTGTTCGATCCATGTGTCAGCCCCATGCACATCTAGGACCAGGCTCTTGTACATACCTGGTTAAAAGGGGGCAAGACCTCCTGAATTAGCAGCAGACTATCTTTGGTCAAAAGATGACCAAATTTAGACTTTACTCCATAAGGAAAGATTCCCCCTTCCTGGTGAGCCCCAGTATTTTTTTCTCCAGTAAATGGCTGAATTATCCTACCCAGTATGGACATGGCTTGGTTTGGGAAAGTCAAAGACCAGGGGAAACTTGTTACAAACATGTAAGTTTTTCTAAAAATAAATAGTCACTACCCAATCAACTAGTGTACAGACTTCAAGTTAGGGCCACTCCAAGATCAATGCTGCTTTTTCTGTTACTCTAAAAGTTTGGCAAAAATCTTGAGTTCATAACAGGATTTTACAGACAGGGGTAGTGGACCTCAGAGGCCCCAAACCCTTCATTTTTCAAATGAGGAAACTGAAGTAGACAGAGGTTAATTTGCCCATGATCCCACCAGTTATAAGCGTCAGAGACAGGATTTGAACACAGGTCCCCAGGGCTCTTTCCACTGTAATAAAATTTATGAAGATTTGAAAAAAAAACACAAACAACTGGGATAATTAGCCTAGAGAAGCCTGGGGTGGGGTAGAGGGGAAGAATGAAGTCTAGACTTGATATCAGGAAAGACTTCCTAACTAATTTGAGAAAGTGAAATAAAAAGACTACAACTGGAGACAGTTAACTGGCATTTTTTTTTTTTTTTGCTTTTTGGAGGGAAGGCAGGGGAATTGTGGTTAAGTGACCTGCCCAAGGTCACACGCCTAATTTTTTGTGTTAAGTGTCTGAGGCTGGATTTGAACTCAGGTCCTCCTGACTCCAGAGTTGGCGTCTATTCATTGCGCCACCTAGCCACCCCATTAACTGGCACTTATTAAGAGCCTACTATGTGTCAAGAGCTGTGCAAATGCAGCTCCCTTTCTCTGGGTTGAAGTGGACAGAGTGCCAGAGCTGGAGGCAGGATGACCTGAGCTCAAATCTGCGCTCAGAGATTTATTAGCTGTGTGACCCTGGGCAAGTCACTTAATGTCTGTCTGACTCAGTTTCTTCAACTGTAAAATGAGGGTCATAATAGAACTTACTTCCCAGGGTTTTTGTGAGGATCAAATGAAATAATATTTGTTAGTGCTTAGCACAGTTCCTGGAACATAGTAGTTACATGATAAATGGAAGTTTACTTCTTTCTTTCATACAAAAGTTGGAGGACCATTCATTGGGTATTTTTCTAGAGGTTGTTACATGGCACAGTGGATGAAGTGTTGGATTTGGAAGCAATAAGACCTGAGTTTGAATCCTGCCTCACATACTTACTAAAAGTGTGTGACCCTGGGCAAGTCACTTAAACTCTCTCAATCTCAGTAATCAAAATAATAGCACCTAATTCACAGGATTGTTGGAGATCAAGTAAATAAAACATTTGGAACCTGAGAGTGCTCTATAAGCATTAGCTATCAAAGGGGATTTGTTTTCAGGTATCAACTGGACAGATGGCTTCTGAGCTTCTGCGAGGATCCTGAAGTTTTCCAAACTAGCTCCATTGTGTGGAAAAAGATTAAGAGTCAGAAGACCTGAGATCAACCCCCAGTTCTAATTAATATCTGATTTGGAGCCTCAGTCTCATTATCAGTGAAATGGGGATAACAGCACATATACTATCTCCCTTGCAGGGTTGTCATGAACCAAGTTCTCATTCGTTCTCTCTCTCCTCTCTCTCCCCCTCCTCCCTCTCTCCTCTCTCTCTTTCTTCCCTGTCTTCTCTTTCTTTTCCTCTCTCCCTCTTTCTCCCCCTCGCTCTCTCTCCCTCTCTCTTCTCTTTCCTGTCTCCCCTTCCCTCTCTCTCCTCTCTCCTCCCCCTCCATCTCCCTCTCTCTCCCTCTCCCCCATAAACATATAAAATTATATGTATAATGTATAAATATATAAAAATATTTCTATGCACACATATAGACATATACACATACATAGACTTATACAGTAGAGAAACAATGTGAGCTAGTGTCATTAATCCTTCTGCTTGGCCACTGTCTAAAGGAAATTTGAGCCAGTTAATTTTAAGTGACAAAAGCTTGTCATGTGATTTACTGCAATGACTGCCTTTCTCATTCGCCAGTTCTTTCACATGGGGATCCTTGGGTCCTTTCCCCTGGGGACAAGAAGTCAGGGTTGGTTTCTGGAGTTCATTAACACAGCACGGACATTGCCCGAAAATAGATGGGTGCCGTGTACTTTTCGGGCATGGAGATAGTGCATCTTTAGAGGACCGAGAGCAGTTGGCAGCCTGGGAAGGGCCACTGTTTGCCAGAACCCCTTACAAACAGGTTTCCCCTCTCACTTCTAACTCGTAGGGCTTTGGAATTTTATCAGCAGAACTGAGCATTAAGGGGAAGGGAAAATAAAAAAGCAAGCAAGCCTCTCTGGCCCGGAGTTTCTGGCTGAAACCAAGCCCTTAGCTCAGCCAGAAGATGAACAAAATGGCCCCCAAATGTCTCTCACCCCGATCCCCACTCTTTCCTTCCCTGCTCTCTTTTCTCTAGTGTTGAAGGAGAAAAATGGAGGCAGGAAGGGGGGCAGGAGGGCAACTATGCATAGAGAAAAGGACTAACCATTCTTTCACTTCGGTTTCTCCATTTTGTCCCTGTTCTCAAGTAAAATGTGTTTATTTCTTAATGAATTTGGGGGAAGGCAAGATGGATGAGGGAAGATGACACATTTTAACCCATTTAAAGTATTAGAAGTAGTTAATGAGGCTCTTTTCTGCCCTTGGCTAGCTCTCAGTGAAGTAACAAAATCCTTCCTCATCTCTTCCTCTTCTCTATGACCTACCAGTAAGCCAATTCTGACCCCTCCCAAACCCCCAACCAATTAATGTTCCCTTCCTAACTTTCCCCTTGACCTCCTCCATTGATAACTACCCTAACCTACTTGTTAATGCCCCCACTTCCCAACAGTGACTCAGTTTCCTGTCAAGGTCCTTTCTCAATCTCCCATCAATGTCTGCTCCTCACCTTCAGTCAAAAGCTTCCCCCAACCAACCTGTTAATAACTCCTTCCCAACCTCTTCTGCCAATGTCCTCACTTCCTATTAATGATTCCCTGAAATGTCCCTGTTAATGCCCCTTTTTCTTTTTCTTTTTTCTTTGCTTTTTGGAGTATAACTGGGATTAAGTGACTTGCCCAAGGTCACATGGCTAGTTTTTATGTTAAGTGTCTGAGGTCAGATTTGAACTCAGGTCCTCCTGACTACAGGGCTGGTGCTCTGCTCACTGTGCCACCTAGCCGCTCCCATTAATGCCCCCTTTTCAACCTCTCATCAATGTCTACTCACGACCTTCTCTGTCAAAGGCTCCACTCACTTCCATTTCCTTCCCAAGCTCCCATCAATCAATGCTTCTCAAATGCCCATCAATAGATATCTCTAATATCACCTATTAATGCTTCTTTCCCAACCTTCCCTACTAACATCCCCCCTTTTCATGAATGTCTCCCTCAGTTTCCCATGTCAATACCACACATCCCCCACCTGTCGGTTTCCCAACCCTACCTTACAGGTGTAGCCTTCTCCCCCAGACAGGCTTGATGGTCCCCTGGATAGCCCTCTAATGCTGAGAATGTACAGAAAGATGTGACTCTGGATTGGGTGTGGGGGGAGGACAGAAGATAGAGAGAAATAGAGATAGAGAAGGAGAGAAAGAGGAAGAGAGAGAAGATGGAGGAGGGAAGGGGGAAGAAAGACACAGAGAGACTAGTGAGTAAGAGGGGAAGGAGACAGAATCAAAAGAAGAAAGCTCTGGATGTTGAAGAGCAAAGGGGAGATCAAAGCAATGGCTCAGCCCCCACTCCTTCTCTCTGCCCCTCTTGGAGTCCGAAGCTCCCATTCAGTTGCCAGCTAACCCAACCTCCCTCTCAAGTCCAGAATTCCTACTGTGAGGAGCCGAGGCTGAGAGAAAAGGACCCTCTTCACACGTGCTTCCCCTACAGGTGCACTTCATTTTTGTTTGGTTGTTTTTATTGTTAATTTTCTTCACATAGCAGACAAACAACAGAGTCTTCAGCAATCTCACTCAACATTCAGAAGACCAGCACTGACCAAGAAACACCACTTTAAAAAAAATAATTTTTTTTTCATTTTTTTTTTCTTTTTCATTATCGGGACACTCAGATCAGGAATCACATGAGGAGAGTGCTCAAAGATGACCAGCAAAATGTCACATGCAAAATATGATTTCCCCTCACTTAATAATCCCTACCCCCAACAACACTGATTATTACAGGGTAGAAGGAGAGACTCATGGGCTTTCAGCCACAGAACTCTTTCCCAGGAAGCAGAAATACCTTGGGAATTGTAGGAGGGGAGAGGGAAAATTTTGTGAATCTGAATAATGATTGGGACGAAATTTTACCATTAGGATAAGAAAAATTCACAATTTCCATGCTAGAGAATTGATTTGAGAAGGAGAGTGAGGCTTTTATTATCTACTGAGAAAAGTTTTCCATTGGGTGGAAAATGTGCAAATTCTGACATTAAACTGTGGTTCCAATTTCTTTTTTCCTGCCCATGTGAGGCTTTATCTCCACGAGACCCTTCTCCTGGACCCATCTCCATCACTTTACTGCAGTATCAATTAATTAAATAACACGAGTTATAAAACTTTAAAAATGGAGCATTTACAGTCAGGGACATAAATACATGCTCTTAAAATCATCTTCATACATATTTACAGAATTGGGAGATTAAATCATGGTAGCCTGGAAGGAAAAAGCTAAAAACAAAACAAGACCCAACAGCCCCCAATCATGTCATGTCAAGATTCTTGTACTTTGATAAATGTCCTTCAATTTTGGATTTGAAATATCAAGCCAAGAATATTTAATGGCACCAAAATGGTCCCAAGAGTCTTTCCACACGGCCTGCCTTCAAAGGCACAATGCCCGGGAACTTCACTGGACCCATTCAAAGTCCCCACCTAAGTTCATCTATTTTTCCTAGTTGTGGAGGGTTCTCCCACTTCCACTCCTACCCCATCGGGCTGTTCCTGACCTTGAAAGTTCTCCACTTTTCCTGTACTTCTAAATCTTTTTTTTTCCCAAGTTCATATGGTACTTGAAACTGAGAGCCTAAGGATTTCAGATGCCCATAACAGCATCACAGCTGGGGACAGCAGCATAGGTGAAAGCATCCCAGCCCACCTTCTCTGCCTTCCCTGGAGAGGCCAGGCCCGAAGGAAAGGACCGGCTTCCTTCCAAGATTCACCCAGACCTGGAGGACTCCTCTACCCAGAGTCAATAATACAGGCACTGATGGGAGTTTGAAATCTAGAGGTGTCTTATCCCCAGCCAGGAGGAACTGAATGAAGACCCAGCAAATAATTTTTTAGGCAAAAAGGCTTTCTTCCTCCTCTCCCCTCCCAGGGGTTGGGGGGAGCCTCAGGTCACCAGGAGAATTTCACCAAGACTCCTTGAGCATCTCTCCCCTCTGTGGATTTCTGCAGAATTTGGAGAAAGAGAGGCTGGGATTGGGGAGATGGAGGGTGGGAAGCATCAAATCCAGGAACCTTCTCCTGAAGATCCCCCTTGGATGGGATGGAAGTTGGCCACAAGATTGAAGCCCATCCAAGTAATGGCAATGGATGACTAGAGGTAAAGACAGGGTCAGGGACTCTTGAAAAAAATTGCATAGACAGAGAGACCCAAACCTGGCCATGACCTTCTGCCCTAGAATGTGGAGCCATGATGTCCTTCCCCTTCGGCCCAGCCTGGAAAGGAGACATTCCAACATCACCCTCGAAGGGACCCAGTGGAGTTAGTAGCCATCGTGTCCCCCTTGGGCTCAGGTCTCCTTTCTGAAGGCAGAAATTCACACACAGAGACACGTCTTTTTCTCTTTCTCTCTCTCAGGACCAAAGGACAGGAAGAGCGCGTCATGCATGGCAGCCTTGGGGCCCCTTGGGCCTTGCTCATGCAGGTGTCATCTCAGGAGCTGTGGAGGAGCAAAAAGGCACAAGTGGGTTAGGATTCATTGGCCTGGGACCAGATTCTCACCCCGGGGCGGTTCTACCACTCTGCCAATCACACAAGCCCTTTTCAAGCACTAGACATCTAACACCCTTTGAGCCTCAGCTCAAGCTCCACCTCCTAGAAAAGGCCGTGCCTCACCTTCCCAGATGTTAGCGCTCTCTATTCCAGTGAAATCACTTCCACATATTTCCCATTTACTTATTGGCTACATGTTGTTTCCCTTATAGAACATAAACTCCTCAAGGGCAGGGAAAAGCTTGTTTTTGTAGATTCTTTGGCAGCTAGGTGGTTCAACGGATAGCGCCTTGGACCAGATATCAGGAAGATGGGAATTCGAATTCAGTCTCTGACACTAACTAGCTGTGTGACCCTGGGCAAGTCATTTAACACATCTGCCTCAGTTTCCTCGATTGTAAAACGGGGGCCCCACTAGCTGCTACCTCTCAGGATTGTGATGAGGCTCAAATGAGATGATGAAGCACTTCGCCATTCTTAAAGCACTACAGAAATGCCAACTATTATTACCGCCATCATTACTTCTAGCACCCAGATGTTGGCGGTCCCTCATTTTCAAAGAGGACCAGTGAGATCACAGGACAATGTCTTGACTCTTGTGTGAACTGGATTTAAGTGAGGCAGAGTTGTACCAAGTCCTCAGTCTCACTCTCTCTTCTAGAGTCACCAAAATCTAGTGGCAGGACAAACGTCAGGACGACTGGCGGTAGCCCGGGATGCAGTAGACAGTCTTGGCATCTTCCATGTCTGACCGAGCTTTAAGTGTTCCACAGCACCTGCTTCAGCCAAGTCTCTGGCCACTGGAATAGATTGTGCTCATCTGCCCATTCCATAGGGGGAAGTCTTCACATGCTTGGGGTAGACACCCCCTAACTCACCAAAGGGTTTTTGGATCATCTTTTACCCCAAACCCGGTTTATCCCATCTGCCATGAGAGTTGACCAGAGTATGGTCGCTGCATGTGCTATCAGGACCCACAGGCTGAGAGTGGAGTGCCAGGTGGACACCAAAGGTAGGTGGGCAGCTCTGAACAGAGATCAGCATCCCCCACACCAGAAGTGCCAGTCCTCCCTGAACACCCACACCCCATGAGTACCTAGTAAAGTGCCTGAAAACAGTAGGCATTTAATATATGCTTGTGGAATGGACTGCATTCCCATCCCTGGCTATACTCAAAGATTTTCTGTGTGTCGGGCTGCTGAGTTTTTTGTTTGTTTGTTTGTTTTAGGTGCCTGGGGTATTCAGAGATCCATTTCTCCCCACAGCAGTCTCTGGAAGATTCAAGGCTCAATCCCTCCTCTCCCCTCTAGCAACCACCCAGAATGGACGACTTCTAACTACTGTGCATAGGAATGGTGAATCTGAGGAATTCAGGGACGCACAGGAAGATCCGATAAAATGACAAAGAGCACAGCTGGCAAGCTCTGAAGACCAGCATCCTCATGATGACCCCACCCACGCTAACGGGAAGATGGGCTGGGACACACTGCACGGGGCTGAGGCCGGAGCAAGGAGGCAACAAATGCAGAACACGGTTTGTTCTGGCAAATGGAGTGGAGGGTTACGAGGAAGGATTCAACGGCAGAGACCGAGAAACTATCAGGAAAGAGAAGTAAGAGGATGGCACCCAGGAATTCACCAGCACAAGGAGCCACCCAGAAAGGGTGGCTCTGTCCATGTGAGTCAGTACCCTCTCCCCCTCTTAGTGAGCTGCTGAGAGCACAGAGCTAGTGAGGGGATCTGCCCAGAGTCACAGAGCCAATACTGGTCAAAGGCAGGATTCGAACCCAGGCCTTCCTGGTTTCAAGGTCGGCACGCCATCCACATGCTGCCTTCTGAACTGGGGAGTGACTGGAATGTAAAAACAAATGCATCAATGACACAAAATAAAATGTGATTCTGCCCCCATCAAGCCCTGTACCTGTTTCCCGGCAAAGAGACATTTATTCCTTTAGGAAAGCTCCTTGAAGGTGGGCTCCTGGGGCTTGGGCTTGGGCCTGGGCCTGGGCCTTCTTACACTGCCTGGTGAGAGGTGTAGCTGAGAGAGGACATCGGGAGGCCAAGCGGAGGCTGTAACTGTATGGAGAGGGAGGGAGAAACACAAAAGCTCACTTGCTTACAGAGGGGGATTGTGGGCATCTCACTTCAGCATCTCCAGTCTTGGGACCCCACCAGATTCCAAGAGCAGGCTTGGACCGGTGCCAGGACTGCAAAGCTCAGAGCTGTGCCTCACCCCCTAGCCAGGCTCATCTCTGGGAGGCCAGACACATCTAGAACCTCATCCACAGCCCAAAGGAGTCACAAGAGCAATATGGAAGCCCAGAGCAAACTTGACAAAAGACAGCCAGGGCAAACAACATCAAACGTCCCCTCAATGCCATCCAATTTTTAAGACAAATATGGTTAGAAGGGTAGGGAGAGAGACCACTAGGCACGGGATATGCTTGAGGAAGTAAGAAGGAGATGATGGAGTGTCTGGCAGCTTTGTATTTTATCTAACTTGTCTTGAGAAGCAGTTTAGTGTAGTGGAGAGAGGGTCATCCTTGGAGTCCAGACAACTTGAGTCTAAGCCTTGCCTCTGAAACATGCTGGTTAAGTGCCTCTGGACAAGTCTCTTTACCTCTCAGGTTGGATAGACAGCTCTCCAAGTATATAAATTGCAGAGAAGGTGCCAATATTAATTGGAAGGAAGGAAGGAAGGAAGGAACAAAGAAAAAGAAAGAAGAAACAAAGAGACAAAGAAACACTTTTTCAGCACCCACTGTGTGTATGTATATATATATATATATATATATATATATATATATAGCATTTATTAAGCACCTACTATATATGGTGGTGGGTGGGTGTATGTGGGTGCAGGTGTAGGTATGTGTGTACATATCTCCTGAGCACTGTGCTAAGGACTTTACAAATATTTACAAATATTATCTCATTTGATCAGCACAACAACCCTGGGAGGTAGATGCTATTTTCACCCCCATTTCATAGTTAGAAGAACCTGAGACCGACAGAGGGTAAGTGACCTGCTAACCAGCTAGGAAGTGTCTTCGGTTAGATCTGAACTCCGGTTTTCCCGGCTCTGGGTTTAGCACTATGTGCATTATGGCGCCACCTAGCGGTCTCTCAGGGCTGCCAGCGGTTCTCCACCTGTGGGTTATGTTCAATTTGTAACAAGGAAAGCGCATCCTGCATATCAGATATTTACATTATGATTCATAACAGAAGCAAAATTACAGTTATTAAGAAGCAACGAAAATAATTTTATGGTTGGGGGTCGCCACAACATGAGGAACTGTATTAAAGGGTCGAGAACCACTGCAAGCCAATGCTATCACAGGTTCCCTCTCTCTATGCCTATTCTGACTAACCAAGTACCACCCTCGGCAGTCTCCACGCTGCTAAGTAAGTGCAGGTGCTAGTAACAACCTTCTAAATTCTGGTGCCCTGCAAACAAGCCTGTAACCGCACCTGCCAGCTTGGGTTCCACCAGTCTAGTCTCTGACAAGTCAAGGTCATGTTCGCATACACAACACACACCAAATCTGGGGCCATCCCGACACCCTGGGCTTCCTGTTAACACTGATAGTTCCTACCAAATCTGAGAAATTTTCTCTGGCCCAGTTCTCTGGAGGCTTCCTGGAGAACACATTTCTCTCTGAGGTATAAGAAGAGTCAGGCTGACTTAAGTTCAAATCTGGCCTTGCTTACTAGCTGCGTGACCCTGGAAGGCACTCAAGGGCTTTGTATCTCAGTTTCCTCATCTGTAAAATGGAGACAATAACAGCACCCACCTTCCAGGGTAGTTTTGAGGAGAAGTAAAATATTTGTAAATCATTTTGCAGCCCTTACAATGCTATTCAAATGCTAGCTATTATTATTAATATTATAATTAAACCCCTTTTCCTTTGTCTGGATTCTAGCCTAACACCAGGTGCCATTCACTCTGTGCTCTGGGAGCCCCACACAAGAGGCAGGGGGTAGTGAAGTGCTCAGCATCAGGAAAAAATAAAAATAAAGGAACAAGCAGGGTATACTGGATGCCTTTTCAACTTTGAGATCTGCTCATTTATGAAAGGGCTAGACCATGGGATCCTGGGAAGGGTAGGCTTGGGAGAATAGCACTGACCAAATGGCCTGGGGCCTGGGGGTCAGGAAGGGGAAGGCATCCTCGGTTTACTCTTCCTGCCTACGGATGGAAGGGAGTGGAGTTTAAAATCTGCATTCCGTCCCCAATATAGGACATACAGCTCTGGGCTGGCGATGGCTCAACATGGACCAGCTCTCCAAAAGAGAACATTAGCCTCACAAACAGCATCCAGAACATGGTGTTCTCCAGGCTTCTGAACCATGTCTTTCCAAGTCCGGGCAACGCTCAAGGTCTGCTACTAGTTAAAGGCAAGGTCAGCCTGGGGCACACTTCATTTAACTTGAGTAAGACTCAGATTAGAGCCTAATATGAGGTAGAAAGCCTGATCCATGCTCTCAGCACTGAGGCTGAACCTTCAGGGAGTTGCCTCCACAATTCCATGGGAAATGTGAATATTATGAGATGGGGCTCCTCAGTACCAGAACTTTGGGGTGCCTAGATCAATATGCAGATGAGAGCTGGCACTGTGGTTAGAGCATGAGGACTGATTTAGCCTTATGATGCTTACACAACAGCCCATGATTCTGTTCTCAGATTTCCTCAGTCCCTCCTCAATTCTGCCTCTCAAAAGCCCTATCACCTCTATATGCCCCTAGGGGGTGGGGAAACTGTGTACTTGAGGCCACATGTGGTCCTCTAGGTCCTCAAATGTGGACCTTTGACTGAATCCAAGCTTCACAGAACAAATACCCTCAATTAAAGGATTTGTTCTGTAAAACTTAAACTCAGTCAAATCAAAGGGTCTGGTTTTTTCCCCCAGAGGGGTAGAGATAACCCAGATAAGCATAGGGATGTAGTTAATACAAGACCCAACTTTGCCCCTAGTCTTCCGAAGGCACCCGAACTGACAAATCCATCAGACTGCTGACCTATAACCCTAGTCGGATGTTTCCATTACATGCCCCAAAGAAATTTTTTTTTCAAAAGGATCAACACAGGAGAAAAAGGCCAGATGCCATGGACAGGCTAAGTTTCTAAATTCTCTTCTGTTGGTAAGGAGGTCATTCAGTCTCCTCAGGCCACTAACTTACAAACAGAAAACTCAAATGGAAAACCTAGAGATGAGAATCCCTAGGAGGGAATATTGATCACTATTTTCAAATCTGAGATATAGAAGAGGCATTTACCTTGTTATGATGGTTCAGTTTAGCCTCAAAGGGCAGAACTGGGGGTGGGGAGAAGGGGTAGATCTTGCAAAGAGGCAAATGTAATTGTCAAGTCAGGAAATACTTCCTAACTGAAGTGAAGATGTCCAAGAGGTGGTGGGGTTCCCTCATGACCCTATGAATTGATGCAATGTGACATAATTAGAACTGGGAAAATAATATCTGTGATGTCTCCAAAAATGTAAATGGAGAGAGGGGGAAAAGAAAGAAAGGTAGTATGAAAGAAAAGAAGGAAGGAAGGAAAGAAGGAAGGAAGGAAAGAAGGAAGGAAGGAAGGAAGGAAGGAAGGAAGGAAGGAAGGAAGGAAGGAAGGAAAGAAGGAAGGAAGGAAGGAAGGAAGGAAGGAAGGAAGGAAGGAAGGAAGCTGAATAATGTGCACTTAGAATGACCAAGCTTAGAC
The DNA here is from genome assembly GCA_028646575.1 of Pseudocheirus occidentalis. NCBI lineage: Eukaryota > Metazoa > Chordata > Mammalia > Diprotodontia > Pseudocheiridae > Pseudocheirus > Pseudocheirus occidentalis. Next base: position 34,864,380 of record CM053596.1, on the reverse strand, counting down.
TCAGAGAAGAAATGAGAAAAAGCATCTCCCTCTCTTTTATTTTTTAAGAGGTGGGGGACTCTGGGTATGAAAAGTTACACATATCATCAGACAAGAGGGTTGGGTTGGTTGGTTTTGCTAAATTTTTTCTATTTTTAATCTTTGTAGCAAGGGAGCCTGGCTCACTGGGGAAAGCAGTTCACTAGATGGGGGCAAGGATAGGAAAAGTATGTTTTGAAATAAACATGATATAAAAGCAAAAAGACACCAGGGGAGGGGATAAACAAAAGGGTACAACAGGATCTTTTCAGTAGAAGCTCTTCTAAGATAAGACAATCTCAGTTGGAAGGGATCTCAGAGTTCTGAGTCAGGATTCTTCTTTCCAACATTCCCATGACACAGTCATTCAACATCCACTCACAGATCTCCCTCCACAGATGAGAAACTCATGACGTCTCAAGAAAGAGTAGTTCATGTCTGAAAAGCTAAACCCAATAGAGAGCTCTTCTTTATGTGTAATCTTCTGGGATCAAGGTGAATAAGCTTAATTCCTCTTGCACATGGAAGCTCTTTAGAATCTGATCACCTTAACTTGATACAAAAAGAAAGTCAAAGTGAAGGGATGGGGGACAGAAAGAAGAGTCAACATATATGGAATCAGTTAGATGCCACTATTCGCTGGGAATGAATCAGGGATAGCACAGACACGGCTCTGAGGAGATAAAGTAGGTCAATTAGAAAATCAGATTGAATTTTCAAAATCCTCATCATTATACCAAACTTTCCATGCAACATTGTGTGTTGTGAATAGCACTGGATTCAACATCAGAATACAGCTTCAGGTAAATGGCTCTACTGCTTACCGAGTGACCTTGTGTAAGTCATGATCCCTTTGTGCCTTAGTCTCACCACCTGCCAACCCCCTTCCCAAACATCTGTTCCCACTCTTTGGCCCAGGGATCCTTCTATTAACCTATGCTGCCTCTCACATCCAAGAAGGGATAGAGCTGGAACTTGAACTCATTTAGATTTACCTGTGCCCTTTTCCCTTTTCCATACTTCCCTTAGAAAAGTACAAGAGGGGCACTGACCTTCCAGGAATGTACCTTAATTCATGAATTTACAGACATGTTTTCCTACCCTGAAAGGCACATATATACATATATGTATATGTGTGTGTGTTGCTTCCTCTCAAGTATCCCAGGAGTCATGCACCTGCCCCAGTCCCACATATCTCCTTTGAGCACAGCCATACACTCCAGCAAACCTGTGACTTGGGGCTTCACTGCCTTCTCATTGGTAGGTTATCAGACCACTTGTAATCAAGTTACACATGTACATGTTTATGTATATGCACACACCTACATACATATGTATACCTGTGATATCTATGTGTGAGTATATATATATATGCAAAAAGGTGACTCCTACTTACTAAAGATTGGGAGGCTCCAGAAAGTTCCCTGGCCCCAAATCTGCCCCGCCACTGCTTTAGTTCAAATTCCTTTGACTGTCGATCAAGAATCCACAATTTAACAGCAGTCTATTTTTCCACTCACATTATTTTTCTGCCCCTGCCTTGTCCTATATACATACACACATATTGTACATAAAAAATTCTTCTACCATATATGCCTAGTCAAGCAGAATAAGTTCCCACATTGGCCATTTTAAAACTTCTCTGTCTCCTTCTGGCTCCCAAGCCCGTCCCCCTCTGCCAGGAGGGAGATGACTTGCTTCATCACAGGTCCTCTGGAACCTGTTGGTCCCTGAATTAATTAGGGCTTTTAAGTTTTTTAAAGTTGTTTGTTTTTCCAGGCTTGTCAGTGTATCAGCTGCTCCAGGGTTTTACATTCTAGTGGAGATAACACGTAAATAATTAACTAAGCTTGAATAAGGTACGTACAGAGTAGATAAAAGTCATCTCCAGAGGAAGGAAGGCACTGGCATCCGTTGTTAATGTTAATGCCAGGCTAATCTTACTGATGCATAGATCATAAACACGCCCACCTCCATTAAAAAAAAAGTTAGTGGCTCCATACTACCCCCCCAGAGTAGCTAGGGGGCACCAAACTGCATAAAGACCCCTCTTCCTGAATTCAAAGTCCAGCTCTGACACTTACTGACTGTGTGACCCTGTGACACTTAAAATCCTGTTTAAAACCCTTGTACCCTGTGACACTCAGTTTTCTAATCTGTAAAATGAGTGGGAGAAGGAAACAGCAAACTTGTACTGGATCTTTGCCAAGAAGACCCCAAATGGGGTCACAAAGAGTCAGACACTAAAAACAACTAAACAAAACCTTAGAAAATTCCTTTTCCTGGCACCCAAAACCCTCTACAAAGTGGCACGTCCTACTTTTATACCTGCCTTGCAGCCTGTGCTCCAGTCAAATGAAACTACCTCCTCTCCCTCCGAACATCCCCTCTGCCTTCCTGCCTCCACGGGTTTTCTCACATGCTTATCGCAAATGCCCATTCTGTCTTTATGCCTGTTTAAATGCCACTTCTTCCAAGATGTCTGCTCCTTGCTGCCAGCAACGAGCTTATCCCTCTAACCTTCATTCCCCTTTCCCCACAGCCTTACATTCTGCAATTACCTCATGCATTTAACTGAAACTCTACTACATATAGTTATCCATGTCTTATTCCCCTATTAAACTTTACCTTTCATGGAGGAAGCATTCATGTAACTTAAATCTGTATATCATTTGGGCACCTAGCACTGTGCTCAGCATAGATTTAAATATTTATTTCTAATATTTAATATTAAATCTGATATTTAATATTAAATATCTGTTGCATTAAACTAGTATCGCAAATTCCCAGTGTTCAATCCATTCTCTGGGCTTCACTTTTAGTACAGAATATCCATTGGGAGGGATTTCAGGAGCCATCAAGTCTAACTTACATATGAAGAAGAATCTCCTTTATAATATCCTTGATATGTCAGTCAGCCTATGTGTGAAGACCTCCAAGGATGGGGAGCTCAAGACTTCCTGAGGCAGCCAATCCCATTCTTGGATAGCTCTAGTTGAGAGGAAGTTTTTCCTTATACACAACCCAGACTTGCCCCTGTGTAACTTCCAGTCACTGCTCCTAGCTCTGTCAAGCTAGGACAAGGCTGAGCCCTCTTCACTTTACAGAACAGTAGAAGGCTTCTCAAAATGCAAATGTTGCCTGAAAATAATACGTTAATCTATCACTATCTGTCCCTACAAATGAAGTTATCAGAATATGGGTTTAAAAGAACCTTTCAACTGGAAGGCTGGAAATACGATAGGAATGGAAAATGGACCTGGGATTCCAACAATATATGGAAGTGGGATAGAGAAACACACACACACACACACACACACACACACACACACACACACACCACAGCTACTTTGAGACCTGGCTTATACTCAGCACTAGGGGCAAAAGGGCGGGGGGGGGGGGGAGGAGAGAGAGGGAATGGCTGGGAAAATTATCCCTCTCCTTTAATTTTCTGATGCCTAAAGTGCTAAGGAAGAAAAGAGGAGGAACCTGTGAGGGGACCTCTGCAGACTGTCCTGACCTGCCAGCTGGAGGAAAATTATTGCATCAGCCCGACACACCCTTCACTGAACATGCAGGACACACTGTCCTAGGCATATATGGGCCGTGAGACAGAGAGAGATACGTTCAAGACAAAAGAAACACAGCAAGTCTGATTACTGTCTGGGCTGGGGAGTGGAACATCATGCTCAATCAGCTGAGGGAGATGAGTTGATTTCAGGGTACTTGGAAAATGATAACAATTGTGAAATACTGAAATTGGGAACAATTAATGCACTGCAGTGCCTCATTTAGCCAGAGGCTCTGTGCCCTGCCATTGTAAAGGGGACAAGGAAGCAAAGGCTAATGGGAAGAGCACAAAAGCCTGCATAAAAAGATATAGGTCTGAAAGGTTTCCCTGCTCCCTGCTTCTTTTGTGAATTCAGACATGCCCCTCTAGGCCCCAGTTTCCTCCCTTGGAAGAAATAAGAAAGCTGGACCAATGGCAGAGAACTACCAAATTGCAGAGAAGGGACCTAAGAAACCATCTCACTCAAACAGTTCTTGAACAAAAAATTCCCTTCTACAACACAACCAACAAGTGGTCATCCATTCTCTGCCCAAACACCTCCAAAGAGGAGAAGCTGGCCTCTGAGCTGAGTTTGGAAGGAAGCCAAGGATTCTAAGAGGCAGAACTGTGGAGGGAGCTCATTACCAACATGAGCGACAGGCAGTGCAAAGGCATGGATGTAGAAGACAAAGCAGAATGCAGGAGGGTCAGAGAGCAGGACAGCATGGTGAGATCATAGAGTGCACAACTGGGAATAAAGTAGAAGTTAGGAAAGGTAGGAATAGTCAGGTTGTGAAGTGTTTCAAATGCCAGGAGAGTTTATGTTTGATCCTAGAATTAAACGGGAGCCCCTAGAATGCAATAAGAAGGGGGCATGAGTCCAACCTGAGCTTTGGGCTGATCGCTTTGTTGACTCGGGTATAAAATGGAGCCCAGTGGGGACATAAGTGAAGCAAAGAAACCAAATTGAAGGATTAGAAGAAACCTTAGAGACCAACTGATCTAACCAATCCAAAATCATGCTGAGGGTTAACAGAAGGCTTAGTAATAGAACCTAGGTTTCTTAGCTCTCAGTCTTATACTCTTCTTGCCATTATCATTTCCCAATAACGCGAAGTTCAATTCATCAAATATTTATTTATTGATAAACAGTATTTTATTTTTCCAACATTCATTTTTATGAGATTTTGAGTTTCAATTTTTTTCTCCCCCTCTGCTCCCCATTTCCCATCCCCAAAATGGTAAGCAATATGATATAGGTGATACATGTGCAATCATGTAAACATATTTTCACATTGGACATGTTGTAAAAGAAGAAACCAGAACAAAAGAGAAAGGTCACTAAAACCAAAAAAGTGAAAATAATGTGCTTCTTTATGCATTCAGACTCTATAATTCCTTCTCCAGATGTGGATAGCATTTCCCATCATGAATCTTTTGGAACTGTCTTGTATCATTGTATTGCTGAGAAGAGTTGAGTCAATCACAGCTGATCATCACAAAATGTTGCTGTTACTGTGTACAATGTTCTCCTGGTTCTGCTCACTTCACTCAGCATCAGTTCATAGAAATCTTTCCAGGTTTTTCTGAAATGTGCCTGTTTATCATTTCTTACAGTACAATAGAATTCCATTACGCTCATATACCACAATTTGTTCAGTCATTCCCCAATTGATGGGCATTCCCTCAATTTCCAATTCTTGGCCACCATACAAAGAGCTGCTATAAATATTTTTGTACATGTGGATCTTTTTTGCTTTTTTATGATCTCTTAGACCTAGTAGTAGTATTGCTGCTGGATCAAAGGGTATGCACAGTTTTATAGCCTTTGGGCATAGTTCCAAATTGCTCTCCAGAATGATTAGATCACTTCACAATTCTACCAATAATGCATTAGTGTCCCAATTTTCCCACATCTATTCCAAAATTTATCACTTTTCTGTTCTGTCATGTTAGCCAATCTGATAGGTGTGGCATGGTACCTCAGAGTTGTTTTAATTTGCATTTCTCTAATCAATAATGATTTAGAGCACTTTTTCATATGACTATATATATAGCTTTCCTCTGGAAACTACCTGTTCATTAGCTTTGACCATTTATCTTATACCTATTACAGATAATACTTGATGATGGTTTTAGATAGATGATTACTAATCATTAAAGGAAAGCTCTATTTAATGTTTATACTCTATAGTGTTTTTAATAGAAATGGGTGTTGTATTTTGTCAAATGTTTTTTCTTCATCTATTGAAATGATCATATGATTTCTACTGGTTTTGTTACTGACATGGTCAATTATGCTAACAGTTTTTTCTAATATTGAACCAGCTCTGCATTTCTGGTATAAATCCCACCTGGTCATATGTTGCTGAAATATCTTTGCTAATATTTTACTTAAAATTTTTGCATCAATATTCATTAAGGAAATTAGTCTATAATTTTCTTTCTCTTCCTGGTTTAGGTATCAACACCATGTTTGTGTCATACAGGGAATTTGGTAGAACTCCTTCACCTATTTTTCCAAATAGTTTATCTAGCATTAGAATTGATTTTTCTTTAAATGTTTGATAGAATTCACTTGTAAATCCATCTGGCCCTGGAAATTTTTTTTCCTTAGGGAGTTCACTGATGGCCTGTTAAATTTCTTTTTCTAAAAGGGGGTTATTTAAATAGTTTATTTCCTTTTCTGTTAATTTGAGCAATTTGTATTTTTGTAAATATTCACCGATTTCACTTAAATTGTCAGATTTATTGGCATATAGTTAGGCAAAATAGCTCCTAATTATTGCTCTTATTTCCTCTTCATTGGTGATGAGTTCACCTTTTCCATTTCTGATACTTGCAATTTGGTATCCTTTCATTTGTTTAATCATATTAACTAATGGTTTATTTTATTGATTTTTTCATAAAAACAACTTAGTTTTATTTAATAATTCAACAGTTTTCTTACTTTGAACTTTATTCATCTCTCCTGATCAGAATTTCTAATTTGGTATTTAATTGGGGATGTTTAATTTGTTCTTTTTCTAGCTTATTTAATTGCATGCCCAATTCATTGAGCTGCACTTTTTCTATTTTATTTATGTAAGCGTTGAGAGATATAATATTTCCCCTAAGTACTGCTTTGGTTGCATCCTACAGATTTTAGTATGTTGTCTCATTATTGTCATTTTCTTTGATGAAACTATTGATTGTTTCTATGATTTGTTTTTGACCTACTCCTTTAGGATTAGATTATTTAATTTCCAATTGATTTTTAATCTGTCTTTCCATAGCCCTTTATTACATGTAATTTTTATTGCATAATGATCTGAAAAGGATGCATTTAATATTTCTGCTTTTCTGCATTTGATTGTGAGGTTTTATGCCCTAAAACATGACCAATTTTTGTGTAGGTGCAATACACCACTGAGAAAAAAGTATATTCCTTACTATCCCCTTTCAATTTTCTTCAGAAGTCTATCATATCTAGCTATTCTAAAATTATACTTCCCTCAATTTTTTCTTGTTTATTTTGTGGGGGAGATTGAGGTCCCTCACTTGTATAGTTTTGCTGTCTGTTTCTCTCTATAACTCACTTAACTTCTCCACTAACAATCTGGACGCTATACCACTTGGTTCATATATGTTTAGTAATGATATTATTTCATTGTCTATGGTGCCTTTTATCAAGATGTATTTTCCCTTCCTTGTCTCTTTTAATTAGAACTATTTTTGCTTTTATCTGAGATCAGGATTGCTACCCCTGTTCTTTTTACTTCAGCTGAAGCATAGTATATTAATTCTTCAGCCTTTTACCTTTAGTCTGTGTATTTCTCTCTGCTTCAAATATGTTTCTTTTAAACAATACATTGTAGCATTCTGGTTTTTAATCCCACTTTGCTATTTGCTATTTTATGGGATAATTTATCCCATTCACATTCACAGTTATGATTATTGTGTTTCACTCCATCCTATTCTCTCTTTTTATACTTTTCTCTCTTCTTTCACCCTGTCTTTCCTCACTAGTGTTTTGCTTCACTTTTTTTTGCACCACCGTCCCCAATCTGTTCTCTGCTCAGTCCCCCTCACTTTTCTTTCTCCTTTCCCCTCCTACTTTTTCCCTTCCTCCAAGCAGCCCCCTCTCCTTTTTTCCCCTTTCCCCTCCTATTTCCACGACAGGGCAAGATAGATTTCTCTACCCAGCTCAGTGTGTATACTATACTCTCTATAAGCCAAGTCCAATGAGAGTAAGGTTCAAACAATGCTCACTGCCTTCCTTCTTTCCCTCTACTATAACAGGTCTTTCTTGCCTCTTTAAGTAATATACTTTACCCTATTCTGCCTCCCCCTTTCCTCTTCTCCCAGTACAATCCTTTTTGACATCCCTTAATTTTTTTGATCATCACATAAAAGTCAACTTATACCCAACATCCTCTGTCTAAGTACAGTCCTTCTAACCGCCCAAATAGAGATACAGTTAAGAGTTACAAGTATCATCTTCCCATATAAGGACATAAACAGTTCGACCTTATTGACTACTATGGTGTTTTTCTTTCCTTTCCTGTTTATATTTTTATGGTTCTGTTGAGTCTTGTATTTGGAGATCAAATTTTCTATTCCGTTATGGTCATTTCATCAGGAAAGTTTGAAAAGTCCCCTATTTCACTGAATGTCCGTTTTTTCCCCTGAAAGATTATATTTAGTTTTTCTGAGTAGTTGATTCTTGGTTGTAATCCCAGTTCTTTTGCCTTCCAGAATATCATATTCCAGGCCCTGTGATCCTTTAATATAGAAGCTGCTAAGTCCTGCATAATCCTAACTGTGGTTCCACAATATTTAAATTGTTTCTTTCTGGCTTCTTGCACCATTTTCTCCATGATCTGATAATTCTGGAATGTGGCTATGATATTCTTTGGAATTTGCTTTTTTGGGTCTCTTTCAGGAGGTGATTGGTGGATTCTTTCAATGACTATTTTACCTTCTGGTTCTAAGATGTCAGGGCAGTTTCCCTCAATAATTTCTTGAAAGATGCTCTGTTTTTGATCATGGCTTTCAGGTAAACCAATAATTCTTAAATTATCTCTCCTGGATCTATTTTCCAGGTCAGTTGTTTTTCCAATGAGGTATTTTATATCTTTTTATATTTTTTCATTAATTTGACTTTGTTTGATTCTTGAAGTCTCATAGCTTCCACTTGCCCAATTCTAGTTTTTAACAAATTGTTTTCTTCAGTTAGCTTTTATACCTCATTTTCCATTTGGCTAATTTCTATTTTTTAAGGAATTGTTTCCTTCAATCAACTTTTGGGCTTTCTTTTCCAAGTTGTTGACTCTTTTTTTCATAATTTTATTGCATAACCTCTCATTTCTTTTCCAAGTTTTTCTTCTACCTCTCTTACTTGATTTTTACAATACACTTTTGAGCTCTTCCAAGAGGATTTTTTGGGATTGAGACCAATTCATATTCCCCTTTGATGCTTCACATGTAGGCATTTTCACATTGGTGTTCTCTTCTAAGTTTGTTTTTTGATCTTCCCTGTCACCCTAATAGCTTTCTATGGTCAGAGATCTTTTTTGTTTTTTGCTCATTTTTAAAAGTTAAATTCTATTCCTGGGGTACAGGGTGCATTGTTCTAAGTTTCTCGCACTAGGGACCAGAGTTCTGGTCACTGGCTTTCTGCACCAGGTCCTCTGAGGCTGATGGCTTGCCCACTGTGCTATGGTAGCCCAGTCTAGTCACACCTTTTGTGGTCTGGGTTCCAGGGCTGGCCATTTGCCTTCTTTCCTGGGGCTGAAGGCTTCATAGCCAGCCTGCTGTGCCACTAGCCTGCTGAGTCAGAACTGCTGGGCCTGGGTTACTGATCTGTGCTGTGGCTAAGAGCCTCCCACTTGCTTCCCAAGATAACACCTTGCTGGGCCGTGGTCTCCTTTTACCCAAGTGAGATGGATCTTTCCTGAAGTCTTTCTAAAGTTATCTTGGGCTGGAAAACTGTTTCACTCCATCTTTTTGTGGATTCTGTAACCCTAGAATTCTTTTAGAGGTTTAACATTTTTCCCAAGGGAAACTGGGGAGAGTTCAGGCAACTTCCTGGCTTCTTTCCATCATGTTGGCTCAGCCCTCTCATCAAATATTTATTAAAGGTCTATTATATACTAGGCACCAGGGATACAAAGATAAATAAAGTCCTTGCCCTCAAGGGGCTAATATTCTGCTAAATAGTAGAGTGGAGAGATCAGTGAATTCAAATAAAGGACCTGAGCTCTTATCCTACTGCCTACTAGTCAAATGATCCTGGACAAGTCACTTCATCTTCTGGCTTCAGTTTCCCCATTTAGACAATGAAGGGATGAAAACATATGGGTTTTAAGCCCTCTTCCACCTCTAATCTTAGGATCCTATAATAATAAGTGTCTTTCTTTTTCTTATATTTATGCCCAGTACTTATACAGCACTGCACACATAGTGATAATTTTTTTATTAACTAATATTATCTTAATAAATATTTTTTGACAAAGTGTAGCATTTATGTGTTGTACACTGAAATAGATTCAAGAAGTTGGGAAGAAGATGGTAGGGTTTGTTTTGTTGTTTTTTTTTTTAGTGGGGGGGGGAGGAAGGAAATGACTGACCAGGTTCAAGGGGAAGGAGTTAATAAAGTCATTGGAAACAATTCTACAGGGAGATAAGATAACCCGAGTGAGAAGTCTCATTGGGCCCAGAGCCAGCCCCCATGGATTTTGCATTGTCCCCTTAAGGACTTAATTGAGGGTTTGTTTAGTTTGCTGAAGATTTTGCCACTGGCTTTTAATTAACCTCAAGGGAGCTTAGGAGCATAACAGTACAGACAGGTTATCCTGGTCACTGAAGCAGAGAATGTAAGAGCTTGAAGAGACCTTAGAACAGAATGTTAGTGCTCAGAAGGCCCATAAAAGACTGAACATCAGAGCTGGGAGGGAGGAACCTCTGAACATAGAATGTCAGAGCCAAAAGGGATGGAAGAATATGGAACGTCAGAGCTGGGAGGGCCCTTAGAAAACAGAATGTCTGAGCTGGATAGAGTTTTGAAACTCAGAATGTCACAAGTCGAGGGAAGGGATCTCAGAACAAAGGCTTACAAAGTGCTTTTCTCTGTGCAGTCCTATGAATACAGATGTAAGACAGAGAGCATATGCATTATTGTTCTTATTTTGCAAAGGAAAAACTCAGGCTTCAAAGTTAAATGACTTGTCCAAGGTCAGAGTCAGCCTGGGTCTTCTGACTCCAAATTTGATGTTCTTTCTGGTGCACAAGCCTTGGAACAGGCTATCCCCTATGCCAGGATTGCCCTCCCTCCTTGCCTGTTTCTTTAAATCTCCAACTTCCCTGAAAGCTTGATTCAAGTACTACCTCCTACATGGGGCCTTTCATATTTTTCTAGTTGTTAGTGTCTCCTCCCTAAATTACCTCATCTTTAGTTTGCATAAATCTTGGATATATTTTTATATGCCTAGAATTTGTACATAGGATTATAGACTCACAAAACTAGAGCCTTGAAGGAACCTCATCCAAGTCCAAGAGCCAATAAGCATGGAGTGCTTACTATGTGCCAGTGAATAGGCCCTGCCCTCCAGGAGCTGACGTTCTGATGCAGGAGATAATATGCACACATAAGAACAGAAAGGAAGCAGACAAAATGAATAAGCACAAGGTAGTTTGGGGATGGTTAGGGGGTGGCAGGAAAGGCTTCCTGAAGAAGGTGGTACTTGAACTGAAGGAAACCAGGAACAGAAGTGAAAACCAGAAGTAAAGGTAAAGAAGAAGTGCATTCAGGGAAGAGGAGACAACCAGGGCAAAGACACGGAGGTGTGCGATGGAGAATTTCATGTTTGGAGAGACAAGGTCAGTGTAATAATACCACAGAGAGCATGGAGGGGAGTCAAGTGTAAGATGACTGGGAAGGTAGGAAGGGGCCAGGCTGTAAAGGAGCTTAACTGAGAATTTATATTTCATTCTAGAGGCAACAGGAAGTTAGCCATGAGTGAGGGAATACTTTAGGAAAATCAGTTTGGCAGCTGTAGGGAAGATGGGTTGGGGTAGGAAGAGACTGGAGGCAGGGAGGCCAATTATAAGACTGTAATATTATAGGCAAGAAGTGATGAAGTGGGATGGTAGATGTGTGAGAAGAGAGGATATATGGGAGAAATGACAAGTTTTGGCAACTGACTGGATATGTATATGTGGGGGTGGGGGTAAATGGAGGATGCCGATAAGGCTACAAACCTGGGTGACGGATGAAAGTGGGGCCCGGAGACGTAGTAAGGATCAGAGGTAGGCTTCAAATCCAGGTCCTCTGAATGCAGAGCCATTATACTACCCTGCCTCCCAGACCTGCGGGCCCTTCCTATAGAATAAAAGCTCCCCGACAGCAGAGAACTTTATTTTGATCTTTGCAAGAGAACTTTCCTAAGTACCTACCACAGAGTGATTTCCATTTTTTCATATCATATAGAATGAATCCTTTCCAATGGCCCTTAGAATTCACCTGAACCAAACACCTATACTTAGGCAGGGGCACTTAACCTTAGAGCCTCTGTCTTATTTTCAACAAAATGCAATATTACTTGTACCATCTGCTTTACCTACATTCACAGAATTGTTCTGAGACTATCAATTGTAGAACAGCTGCTGATCTTCTGTCCCTGCTACAGCAAGCTGTGGGTGTGAGGGAAGGGTGTCTAGAAGAGGCTGACTCCTCTAAATACCCTATTGGTCTGTCTTTCAGACCCTCAGCTAAGCTCCTCCCAACCTCAGGCCTCCATTCTTTCCTTTCTGGGAAGATTCTACAACAGTAATTCTCAGCTCTAGCTTTGCAACATCAGTTTTCTCCAAAGGGATTGCACAAATCTTGGAGGCGGGGGGAGGAGGTGGTGATTTAATTTTAATTCTATATATGTTCTTCCGTGCTCTTTAGGGAAGGAGACGAAGATATAAAGGTGGAGGCGGGTATGGGCCCGTGAAAAAGAATGTGTCGAAACTCTGGAGAGCACCAAATTAGGTAATGCATTCTCTTATCTTGCCACTAGAGGGCTTATTGATCAGCGACAGGCCATTTCTGAGCGCGGAGGCTGAACACCAGAACAGAGCTCTCAAAGGTAAGCATGCCCGAGTTGCCTCCCCAGGAGACTGAACAGAAAAGAGGCTTAGAGATCATTCAGTCTACCCACTCTCCTTTTCAGAAGGGGAAATAGAGGCCCAGAATGAGGAAGGAACTTGCCCAAGGTCAGCTAGCTAGTAGTAGATTCCAGAGTTGGGATCCTTTCTTTCCACTGGCACACTGTCTAGTCTAACTCATACCCAGGCAGAGAACACTCTACAACAGCCCCCAGAGAGGATCTCCAGACTCTGACCACTTCTAGTGAGGGAGAACTCACTACCTCCCAAGGTAGCCTGTTTTCCTATGGAATGGCTCTAATTGTGAAGATATTTTCGCTAATATCTAACAAAATTCTTGCTTCTCTGCTACTTAATCCTACTGCTCCTAGTTCTGACCTCTGGGGCCAACCAGAACAAAGCTAAAGTCTCTTCCCATGGACAATCCTTCAGGTATGTGAAGATATCAGTTGTGTTCCCCCAAGTCTTCCCTTCTCCAAGCTAACACTGATTAAATAAAGCTAAAGGATGTCTCTGAGCATTTGTAGTGTTATTACAAAAAGGCTAAGCAGAAGGAGTCTAATCCCTCTTCTAATCCTTGAAGACTTCCTCTGGATAAATACTCCTAGACTGATCTTTTTTTTCTTTTTTTATGGAGGATAGCAGTCCAATTAATTGCGATTCAGTTCATTTCCTCTACAATCTCTCCCATTTGTCAGTGCTCCTAAGCTGCCTGGTCCACAAATGAGTATCATGTTCTGGGTGGGCTCTGACTAGGGCTAAGTTCAGCGAGTCTGTCACCTCCATTCTGAAAAGTAAGGCTGTCTTTCTTAAGGTCGCCTACTGTAGCTTCCACCTAACACCATTAACTTGTAGTGAGTTGTCAGTCCACCAAGATGCCAGGATCTTCTTTTCACACCGTATTATCTGTGATTCCCCAAAGCTAAAGTGGTATAACTCATTTGAAAACCCAACTATAAGACTGTTCATGGATCTCTATTCAGTACTTGATGTCATGCAAAGAACATTCATGGGCAGGTAGGTGGCACAGTGGATAGAGTGTCAGGCCTGGAGTCAGGAAGACCTGAGTTCAAATGTGAACTCAGATACTTACTAGCTGGATGACTCTGGGCAAGTTACTTAACCCTGTTTGCTGAAGTCTCCTCGTCTGTAAAATGAGGTAGAGAAGGAAATGGCAAACCAATACAGTACCTTTGCCCAGAAAACTCCAAAATGGGGTCAGAAAGAGTCAGACATGACTGAAATGACTAAACAAAGAACACTGAAATCAGAGTGCTTAGGTTCAAATTCTAGATGTGTTATTCAATAGCTGCATGACTCTGGGCAAGGTCATTTCTCTCTGGTCCCCTTGGGCAGTGTCAAGGGAAGCCCAGGGACCTCTTCTCAGAAGAATGCTTTTAAATATACAGAATAAAATACAGAAGAAATTTTTAAAAAGCAGAAGAGTACAAGGGAAGTCAATTATGTTGAAATAAAGATGTAATTTTTTCCTGTCTAGTTTCATACACTCTCTAAAATGCATGCACAGGTTCCTCCAGTCTCTAAGTCTCATTCTATGATTCAGTCTATTGTTTATCAAAATCTTTTTGGATCTTGACCGTAACATTCAGCACACTAGGAACTACACAACACAATTTAGCAGTTTGAAAGGAGTGAAAGAATGAGGCGAAGGACTTCAATAATGCAAATAAGAATCACGGCAAAAAGCAGCTGGACACAGATTAACAGCAATGAACAATACTGGTACAGAAGAAATGAGGATGAAGCATACAGCCCCCTCAGTACAAAGGGGGACTAAGGGTGCAGAATATTACCTGGGATACTCAGGAGTTCTACTGGCTGCTTTTTCTTAACTGTTCTGGGCTTCAAGGGAGGGTACACATATGGGCATTTGTAGTAAGAGGCATGAGGAAATGCTGATGACTTTTACCCCAAAAGGGATTTTTTTTAAAAAGAATGAAGAGGAAGGACAGTATCCAGAGGGCATGGACCCTTTACATACGCGAAGGCCCTTCTGCTTCTGCTGTGGCCATGTCCTCCTCCAAGGCATCCAAACTTAATGATCCAGCCTCTGTGGTTAAAAAGCTGCTGGTTTCTAATGCAGTGTGATGCAGCCCAAGGAATCAGGTCAAGTCAGCCTCTTGGCCGTGAACCCTCCAAGAGAATCACACAATGGGTCCCTTCTCGGGCTGCCCAAGCCTGCTCCCACTCACAGGTGAGATACGTGGTTTCCTGATACTGCACCACTTCTCAGCTGACAGATCATAGTACAGGCACCATTGTTCACCTGCACCAGTTTTGCTTTAACTATAAGGTTCCAGGGCACAACAAGCTTGCAAAATCCTGGCCCTGGAGAAATTGGAGGAGCTCGGGGAAAGCCAGGCCTGTGGTTACCCCAGCAAACTCCATGAAGTGCAAAAGGAGACAGACAAGTCAACGACTTGTTGACAGCAGCTAATGCAATAGCAGCTGAACAACAAGAGAAGTTCAAAGCAGGCTGGTCTCTCGGACAGGAGGGAGAATAGGTGAGAGGGGCACAACCAGTGATTTCATTTGCATAGAGAACTCCCACATAAAGGAAGTCCCTCCGTCAATGGTGGCTCATGCCTCTTCTGCTCCTTCTAGGCTAAAAGAGTTGCCTAGAATACAAGGTCACACAGTCACTATGTGTCAGAGGTGGCACCTGTGCCTCTAAGGCAACAGTGACCACCCACAGGCAGGAGGATCATACAATCATAGAAATATCAGTTAGAAAGAATCATTGAGGCCATTCCACTCATTTTACACAGGACTATACTGAGGTCTAGGGAAGGGAACAGACTTGCCAGTGGTCACAAAGAGGGAATGTGGCTATATAAATGTGTGTACGTGGAGGATTTAGGGCAGCAGCACGGATAGAGGGTAAGCCTTTAAGACACAAAGACCTGGGTTCAAATACTGCCTCTGGCATGTAGGATCACAGGCTTAGAGTTCACCTAGTCCAACTCCCTTGTTTTACAGTTAAGGAAACTGAGACCCTTAGAGGTTCCGTGACTTGCCCAGGGTTATACAACCATAAAGCACACTGGCTCAGAATTCAAAGTTCAGCCTCTGGCTCTTAATACCTACATGAACCTAGGGAATTAATCTTCCTTTCACTGTGCCGGACAATTCCAGATTCCTCTATATTCCAAGTAATAAGATATTCCATTATAATCATAATCAGAGCTTAAAACACAGAAAGGCATAGCTAGGAAGGTGTTAGAATATAATGTCAGAGCTGGGAGGGTCCTTAGAATATAGAGTGCCATGGTCCAGATCCCCCTATATTCCAAGTAGTCCTAGGGTCATAGATTTAGATCTGGAAGGGGCCTTAGAGACCATCATTTTGCAGAAGAGAAAGCTGCAGCCCAGAGAAGTTAACTGTCTTGTCCAGGGTCACACAGCTACTAAGTGCTTGAGGCCAGATTAGAAGTTGGGTCTTCCTGGCTCCAAGTCCAGCACCCCATCCACTATGCCACCTAGCTAGAGAAGAGCTCTTGGTCTCTATTAGTGGAAGGAGTTTCCACATTAGAATTCCTAGATCACAAAAAACATAAAAACAAAAAACAAACAAAAAAACCCCCAACATACAGACAGTCAGGGTCCAAACCAAGTCTACTGGCTCTCAATATTGAACCCTTCTGATTTATTCCACTGCTTCTTGATATGACCTCAAACACTTTGATCCATATGGTGCCCTTTCCAACCTTCTTTCACAAGGCTCCATTAAGGCCTGTGGCTTAATTAAAGTTAGGTATTTATCTCCCAAACCTTAGGAAGATGACATCGTATCTTAACTCTCAATATCAAGGGGGGAAACTCTAGGGAGAAGGTTACCAGGACCCTTAAATTGGGGGATTTTATGTTTTTAAACAGGGAAGTACATGAAGGGCAGAGAGCCCTTGTACAACATTCCATGACTTCCTAGCTGACCTGGCTGTCACACCTAGTCCACTGGCATTTTCAGATGGCCTTGTCATCTCCGAGGTATAAGCCCTGTCATAGAAAAGGCATGCTTGCTACGTATGGTTGTGTAAGGCCACAGGGCAGGAAAAAAAAAAGGGGAGAAGGGGCAAGCTTTATAAAGTGAGCTGAGACTCCCCAAAGAGACATAAGGTCATGGATCTACTGGAATCTGGAAGGAAATGAACTGTTGTCTCCTCCTATAGAATGCAAGCCCCCTGGGGGCAGGATCAGAGATCCTATAGGATCTAGTGCTAGAAGAGACCTTGGAGGCCGTTGAGTCTAGTCCCTTTATTTTACAGATGAGGAAACTGAGGCACAAAGTGCTTAAATGATTTGCTCAGGGTCACCAGCTAATACCTGAATCAGGATTTGAACTCGTATCTTACTGACCCCCACCCCAATACCAGGGTTCTATCCACTTTAGCAACAAACTGAGTTGTTGATTAAGCTAGGGCAAAATGTTATTGTGAAGAGAATTCTGGGAAACCTGAGCTCAGATCCCTCCTCTTATACTTACTAGCAGCAGCACAGGCAAGTCACTTACCTCTCTGAGACTGAGCTGCCTCATAAGCATATCTACAGGATCTGCCCCAAAAGGCTGGGATGGAGCTCAAGAAGATAATGTGCTTTAAAAAGTGCTTTACAAACCTCAAAGCACGACGGGTCACCTATGACGTAATCTGACCCCTTCCTCTGACAAAGGAAGACACTGAGGCTCAACAAGAGAATGATTTGCTCAAGGCAAAGCTGTAACCTGAACCCAAATGTCTTGATTCCTTCCTAATGCAGCATTCTTTTGTAATAAGAAGACTGAGAATTAATACAGCTCTGAGGTACCACTTAGCTTTTCTCAGAAATGCAAGGATCCAAGACAATTTCAAAGGACTTGTGGTGAAAAATGCTATTCACCTCCAGAGAAAGAACTGATAGTATCCTTTTATCTATACATTCAAGTGCTATTTTTTACTTTCTGCATTTTTTTGTGTTTTTTCCTCTTTTGGGTCTGTGTCTTCTTTCACAACATGACTAATATGGTAATATGTTTTACATGATTGAACATGTAAACCTTGTATCAAACTGCTTACTGTCTCAAGAAGAGGATAGGTAAAAGGAGTAAAAAAAAATTGGAAATCAAAATCTTTTTTAAATGAATTCTATAAAAAAGGGAAAAGGACCCACATATACAAAAATATTTACAGTAGTTTTGTGTGTGTGGCAAAGAACTGGAAATTGAGGGAATGCCCATCAACTGGGGAATGGCTCAACAAGTTGTGGTATATGAATGTAATGGAGTACTATTATGCAATCAGAAATGATGAGCAGGCAGACTTCAGAAAAACCTGAAGACTTAACATGAACTAATGCTGAGTGAAGTGAGCAGAACCAGGAGAACATTGTACACAGTAACAGCCACAGTGTTCAAGGACTGATTTTGATAGACTTGGCCCTTCTCAGCAATGCAAGGACCTAAAACAATTCCAAAGGACTCATGATGGAAAATGTTATGCATATTCAGAGAAAGAGCTATTGCATTTGCATGCAGATCCAAACATACTATTTTCTCTTTTTTTCCTTTCCTGTGGTTTTTCCCTTTTGTTTTTATTCTTCTTTCACAACATGTAGAAATATGTTTAATATAATTATAATTATACATATATAGCCCATATTAGAATGCATGCCATCTTGGGGAGGGGGAAAGGAGGAAGAAAAAAAATTGGAATTCAAAATCTTATAAAAGTGAATGTTGAAAACTTAAAAAAATTGTTTTAATGCTAACAATTATCTTTACATGTAACTGGGGGAAAAATAAAATATTACTTTAAACAAACAAACCAAAAAGGTTGAGGACAGTATTAGTCATCTATCTAAGGTGACAAAGGGACTCTAAAACACTGAGACCCTGAATGGGATAATCTGGCTGCCACCTTTCCTGAGAGGCTGACCACTTTTCTGCCAGTCTAGAAACAAGAGAGAAGGAAGATGGGTCTGCCTAAGTGAGACAAGGTGACCCCAGGTAGGTCATAGGACTATATAGAGCTTGAAGGGATCTCAGAGGCCATGTAGTCAACTAGATATAAAATATGTGACACAGGGCAAGTTACAACCTTTTGGGTCTTCATTTTCTTTTTCTAAAAAACCCTCATTTTTTTCCAGTAGAAAATGAAGTTCAAAAGGTTGTGACTGACTTAAGGTCACAGAGAGTTATTAAAAGACAAAAATCAGGATCTAAACCCAAGTTCTTTCATTCCAAATACAGAGTGTAATCCATTGTAGTGTGATGTCTCACTTGTACATGCTCCAAAATATGTCATTCCTAGGCTACTGCTCACTGGTAATGCCAGAGTTAAAAAAATCTTTGTAGCACAGACTGTGAGAGCTGGGAGGGCCCATAGAACACTTAATGTCAGAGCTGGGAGGACCCTTAGAACCCAGAATGTCAGAGCTGGGAGGGCCATTAGAACCCAGAATGTCAGAGCTGGGAGGGCCTTTAGAACCCAGAATATTGGAGCTGCGAGAGCCTTTAGACCCCAGAATGTCAGAGCTGGGAGGGCCATTAGAACCCAGAATGTCAGAGCTGGGAGGGCCCTTAGAATCCAGGATGTCAGGGCTGGGAGGGCCCTTAGAATCCAGGATGTCAGGGCTGGGAGGGGCCTTAGAACACAGAATGCCAGAGCTGAGAGGGGCCTTAGAACACAAAAAGTCGGTAGGTACACAAAACACAAGAGTCAATGACTATAGTAATGTACTGTTTGATAAACCTAAAAATTCCAACTTCTGGATAAGAACTCACTATTTGACAAAAACTGCTAGGAAAACTGGAAAACAGTATGGCAGAAACTAGGTACTGACAATCATCTTATACCATACACAGAGATAAGGTCAAAATGGGCACACGTTTTAGACATAAAAGGTGATACTATAAACAGATTAAGAAAGCAAGGAATAGTTTATCTGTCATGTCTATGGAGAAGAGAAGAATTCATGACCAAACAAGAGGTAAAGCACATTATGAAATGTGAAATGAATAATTTTGATTAGATTAAATTTAAAAGTTTTTGCACAAACATAGCCAATGCAACCAAGATTGGAAGGGAAGCAGAAAGCTGGGAAATAATTTTTGCAGCCAGTGTCTCTGATAAAGGTCTCATTTATAAAATACATAGAGAACTGAGTCAAATTTATAAGAATACAAGTTATTCCCCAATTGATAAATTGTGAAAGGATATCAGCAGGCAGTTTTTAGATGAAGAAATTAAAGTTCTCTATAGTCATAAGAAAAAAATGCTCTAAATCACTAATGATTAGAGAAACACAAATTAAAACAACTCTGAGGAATCACATCATTGAACCTCTCAGACTAGCTAACATGACAAAATAAGAAAATGATAAACGTTGGAGATGTGTGAAAACTGGAGCACCACTGTATTGCTAGTGGAGTTGTAAAGTGAGCCAACCATTCTGGAGAGCAATTTGGAACCATGCCCAAAGGACTATCAAACAGTACATACCCTTTGATACAGCAATACCACTACTAGGTCTATATCTCAGAGATCATAAAAAAGTTAAAAGGATCCACATGTACAAAAATATTTAAAGTAGCTCTTTTTGTAATGGCAAAGAATTGGAAATCGAGGGGATGCCTATCAATTGGGGAACGGTTGAACAAAGTTGTGGTATATGAATGTAACAGAATTATTTTGTTCCATAAGAAATGATGAACAGGGGATTTCAGAAAAACCTGGAAAGATTTACATAAACTGATGCTGAGTGAAGTGAGCAAAATCAGGAGAACATTGTACATAGTAACAGCAACACTGTGCAATTACCAACTTTGATAGACTTAACTAACTCTTCTCAGCAATATAATGATCTAAGCCAATTCCAGGGGCAGCTAGGTGGCACAGTGAATAGAGCACCAGCCCTGGAGTCAGGAGGACCTGAGTTCAAATCTAGTCTCAGACGCTGGACATACTTACTAGCTGTATAACATTGGGCAAGTCATTTAATCCCAACTGCCTTGCCTTTTCCCCTCAAAAAAAAAAAAACAGTGACAATTTCAAAATAGTCACGATGGAAAAATGTTATCCACATCCAGAGAAAGAACTATGGAGTCTGCATGCAGATCGAAGCATACTATTTTCTCTTTTTTTTTCCTTTCTTGTGGTTTTTCCCTTTTGTTTTGATTCTTCTTTCACAGCATGACTAATGTGGAAATATATTTACTATGATTATACATGTATAGTCTATGTCAGATTGCATACTGTCTTGGGAAGGGGGAAGGGAAAGGTGGGGGAAAAAATTTAGAACTCAAAATCTTATAAAAGTGAATGTCAAAAACTAAAAATTAATTAATTTAAAAAAAACAAAGAATGTCTGAGATGGGAGGGGCCTTAGAACACAGACTACCAGAGCTGGGAGGGCCCTTAGAGTACAGAATGTCAGAGCTGGGAGGGCCTTAGATCACAGAATGTCAGAAATGGGAGCGGCCTTGGAACACAGGATATCAGAGCTAGGAGGGGCCTTGGAACACAGAATGTCTGAGCTGGAGGCTGGAGGAACTTAAAAAAAAAAACTAGAATGCTGGAACTTGCAAAGAGGTTAGAGATCAGCTAGTCCATTCTCACTATTTTAAAGCTGGGGAGCTTTGGCCTGTACAGGTTAAATGACTTTCCAAAAGCCACAAAATTAGTTGGGGATGGAGCCAGGACTACATGCTGCCATAAAAGATCATTCTTCTTCTTCTTCTTCTTTTTTTTTTGTTTTCTCCAACTTTGATGCATTCTGGGTGCTACCTTGGGTTAGAAGCCCAAGTCATCAAATGACCCTAAACCTTAAATACTGAGCTCCTGAGGAGCCCATAAATTATAATTTACACAGCTCATTTGTTAAGAGGATCAGAACCATTTGGTGGCATAATAACAATAATGATAGCTAACATTTATTGAGAGCTAAACTCTGCAAAGTCCTTTACAGAGTTATTCGACCTTCGCCACAAACCTGTGAGCTAGGTGCTATCATTATCCTCGGAAAGAGGCTAAAAGAGGTCCAATGTTCAAAGTTACACAAAATAGATGTGAGGCTGCATTTGAACTCAGGCCACCCTGACTAAATCTGAAGCTCTGGTCACCCCACTGGAGAATCTCATTGCTACCCTCTATGTCTCCATGGAGCAGGGAACAGAGATTGCTGAGTCTCTGAGTCTACAGATGGAGAGTTTGAGGCAGAGAGAGAAAAGTGACTTCTTCCAAGGTCACCCAGGTAACCCAAGAGTTGAGACAGTCTATGAGATCATTTCTCTTTTCCTAAAGGTCACTACTCCAGAAAAAGCTGTGAAGAGTTGATTTAATGATGTCAAGCAGAATAATGGGCTACTACAAACACCCCCACAACACTCCCAAGGCCTCATACTTCTTTCCATTTTGAAGAAATAACAGAAACCACAGGCTTAAGTTTCTGCTTCCCCCCACCACCCAGTATTAAAAGTAATCGCTTAGCGTTGCCAGGGGCTGAAGACTGAAAGCTCTTGGGTTAGCTGGGATCTCCGCACAAGACATTCTTGTGCCTTACCTGCTATAATTGGGGCTTCACCCAGATATGGGAATGAAATTCTACAGAGGCTGCTGGCTGCCCTGCCCCCAAAAGGCTCAGATTCTCAAAGGTTAGAAAGTTAGGCAGCTAACTCTGAATGCCCCACATTCAGAGACTCTCCTGGCCCCAGTCTGAAGGACCCAAGGGTAGCCTGTAACTGTCTCAGGCCGCCTGTGAGCCTGCACCTGTGAGCAGCCACAACTGCTCACACATCTCTTTGCTTTACAAGATTAATTCCATTTCTGTTCTAGAAGAGATCATCTGACTCTACTACCTCAGTTTACAGGGGAGGAAAAAAATGTGACTTCCCTACACAGGAGATAAGTGACAGAACCAGAATATGAACCCAAATCCTCTGAAAGAGTCCCAGTCCAGGATTCAGTCATTTGGGTTTTTTGTTTGTCTTTTTAAATGTGGAAAGCACTAGCCCTGGAGTCAGGAGGACCTGAGTTCAAATTCAAGATCAGACACTAGCTGTGTAACCCTTTTAACCGAGACTGCCTAAAACAAACAAACAAACAAATAAAAAAGCTTCTATACTGCAGGTTTGAAAACAAAAGGTGGAAGAAGGAAAAGAGAAAACATTAAATACTAAAAACTAATTCAAGGCTGCAGGGAGAATGAGCTCCTAGACGAAAGGCTATGGCCATTTGTGGTACCTCAATCACTGCCTCTGTTTGCTCAGGACTTCTGCAGTCCCCATGGGGATTTGTTGGTCTTGACAGGGAAGCTCCGGGTGTACAAGATGCCCACTTATCCTCTACCATCAGTTCCATAGGGACTGTAAAATGGTAGCTGTACCTTAGAAATCACCCAGTGTGACCCCTCATTTCACCGATAGGGAAGCGGAGTCCCAGAGAAGTGACCTCACATAAGGTCACATAAGGAGAGCCAAAGGCAAGCTGAAAGCCCGGGTCTGTGAGTTCCAGATCTAGCATCACACCAAGCCAGAATTTAGCTTCTCACAAACTGGAGTGATGCTGGAGGAAACAAAAAACTGGTCTGGTCTCAAGCCTATTCTACTTCGTGAAAGCCAGGTACTACTGTAAGAAATACTTTTTTGCTTTTGTTATGAGATTCTTCTCTTGCATTTGAGAACAGGGACAGGCAGGCCCTTGGAGTCTTACAGGTTCACGTGTGAGTTACTCCACACATGGCTTTTCAAAAAGAAGTCAACCCCATCCCACCCCACAAGCTGGAAAAAAAAAAAAGGTTGGATGGTTGTAGAGCAGTGGTTCTCGACCTTCCTAGTGCCGTGACCCTTTAATACAGTTCCTAATGTTGTGGTGACCCCCAGCCATAAAATTATTTTCATTGCCATTTCATAACTGTAATTTTGCTGCTGTTATGAATCATAATGTAAATATGTGATATGCAGGATGTATTTAAATTGAACATAACCAACAAGCTGAGAACCGCTGCTGTAGATGATTGTGCATGGCCCTCGTTTGATGAGGCCGAAGGCATCCTGACCCAAGATGCAGACCTAATGAAGGTTAGATGTATACAGAAGCACATAAAAAATTTCACTTGTCAAATAAGACTGCAGGGGCCCCTGTTCTTTGGTCTTAGGACAGACTGCCCCAGACTTCTCAATAACTCTGGTCATCCACCCACCACCAAGACACTACATCCTTAACCACACAGCATGCTTTCACATTCCCACCTCTTATCATAATCTAATCAGCTATACAGAGCTGGAATGAAACTTAAGGTTGAAGAATCCAACACCCCCATTCTACTGGAGAACTAGACCTCAAGAGAGGTCAAGTGACTTGCCCCGAGTCACAGAGACAGCAAGCATCTAAGTAGTGATTTGAGCTGAAGTCTTCTGGCTCCAGGTCCAGCACTCTGTGCATATGGCCCCAGCCCGCTGCTACTACGCCTTATGAATTCAGAGAGAAGCAGAACAGGGTAGGGGGAAGAACGCTGAGCAAAAAGACACCTGACCATGGACATGGTGTGATGAGATCATCACAGAAGCTCCTCTGAGTAGGAACTCTCTGTTTTTAATTCTTGGCATGGGCAGATCAATAGGACCGTGGCTATTTAAAAGTTCTTTTTTTGGCTACTAGGGCTTAATTTATGTAACTGTCCCATTCAAGGTGACATAATAATTTCTAAAAGGAAATGATAGTAGAGATTTTTTACAGCAGAATTATGATGATGGTGCTGACTAGGGACAACACTGTATTCTTCATTCACCATTTTAATACTTCTGATGGTTCAGCAGAAATCTAAGTTTGAATCCTGCCCTGCTGATTATTAATTGTGTGACCCTAAGCATGCCTTAGTTCTCTCAACATAAACTGGGCACTGTGGTACTGAACTCACATGGCCATTGTTAGGATCAAATGAAAAGAAGTTTTAAGATATTTTATAAGTGATTTTAAATTATACAACTGATACAAACCATAAACCATTATATAACCCTGTATATTAATTGGGAAACAACAGGATCCATCACCGGACCTAATGAAAGGCATCCTTTCTCACTCGCAGAGTGAAGAAACAAGAAAACAATATATAATATGACCACAATAAATGTCAGGGAGCACAACACTGAAAGACTCCAGCACCAATCAGCTGATAGTGAGGCATATCTCTGGCCTCTCACCAGAAGAGGTGGTGGGCCACAGGTATGGAAGAAGACATACATTTCCAGACACGATCAATGAGTTGATTTGTTGTCCTGAACTGTACTTACTACAAGAGAGGTTGCTATGAGGGGTCAGGGAAGGGAGGAAGTGATTGGGAGATGATGACGTAGCAAAAAAGAGAAAAAATAAAAACTGGAATTAAAGTCAAAGGCACAGTTTTAAGACCTGGTTCTGCCATTCACTCACCTACGTAATATTGGACAAATGGCTCCATGTTTCTTCAATCTATAAAAGGAGGTCCTGGACTACAGGAGTGCTATGATCTCTTCCAACCTGAAATCCATCATTTTCACAAGACTACCCAAGATCTCTGATCTGATCCAATACCCTCATTTTACAGACCCGGGGAGATAAAGAAGCCGCATCTTGATGCTTGTAGTGTATACACCGTACAGGGTAAGCTTTCTAATGAGGCAGGGAGGCACTGTGGGTGGAATGCTCCACGAGGAGACAGGAAGACCTAAATCCAAGCCCTGGATATGCTCTGCCACTAGGGGTCACTTGGTCTCTGGGGCCCTCAGTTTCCTCAGAATTTGAAAGTGAAAAGGGACCTCAGGGGTCATCTTATCCAAACTATACACAAAATGAATCTCCATTATAACATATCCAGCAAGGAGCTATCCAGGTCTGGACCATCTCTGAATCCTATTACCAATTCTAGCAGGAACAGTTTTGAATAAGGGCAAAATACTAGGTTTGGAGTCTTTCATCCAAAGACTGGCCCTGCTAAGCTGGGATGCCAGGAAATGGCTCCCTCCCCGCCCCAGCCTCAAGCCACAGTAACTCACTGAAACCATAAGACCAGGAAATATCTCCCAACTGAAGATATGACAGAATCTTGACATACACAAGCCATGAGGGGCCTCTGAGAAGACTGAAGAAAGTTGCAAGTAGTTGCAGTAAGGTCTGTTGTTGTTTTTCTTTGTGCTTTTACTCAATATCTGTTCAACAAATATTTATGTGTACCAGCTATGCACAAGTCCTCATGATGATGTCCTGCTCAGAGGGAGGGGAATTTTGAGCCAATGACTCATAAACATGATCCGTTACAAGCATTCAAAGCACATGGAGTATTGGTATGCATTTTTGTGACCAACCTTATTTATGTAGATTTTCTTAAGAATAAATATAAATGACAACTATTGCTGACAAGTTCACAGAAAATAGAGATTCAAAAAGTGATTTGAGATTAAATATCAGGGACAAGATTTGAACCCATGTGTTTCTTGATTCCACGCTAAGCTGCCTCATCAAAGTAGAATTGTTGGAGTCATTGTGTACTTAAAGAGATTTCTTCATGTGTAAGAAAAAGTTAAAGAACTAAGTCTGTCCTCTACTTCGGTATTTTAATACTCTCAGGAGCCTTTATCCTCCCAACATAGGTGCTTGCCATACCTACCACTGTCACTGTTTCTGTTTTAGAAGATAGTCTTCATGAGTTTCTGTGGCCTAAGTAGTTCATCACCTTATGAGTAACCTGGAATGAAATCCTCAGAACACAGAGGCAAAGCCTAACCTTGGCCCGCTACTCTAGCCTAGGAAGACCTGCCAAAGCTTATGCCCTTCTGGTTAGTGTTTGGGAATAAAGGGTCACATTCATGCCATTAGGGGCCTTCCTGCACATGGCAGACTTCACTGGCCAATAAGCTTTCATATTATTTGAGAAGAGAGATAGAAATATAATCTTTTGCTTGACCTTTCATTTAATAACATTTACAAGTTATATACAACCTGCTGGGGAGGGGAAAGATGCTTCAATTCATCAATCAGATTAATAAGCATAATATAGTATCATGTAAAGAGAGCTGTCCTCCATTCCAAGAAGATCTGAGTTTAGGTCTGACACATACTTGCTAACACTGATAAATACTATAGGCAAGTCATTTAATCTCTCACTACTCAGGATAGCTTTCAAAGCTTGTAAATTACAGAAAAGTTGCCAACCTGAATCGGTACAGGTAGCTTCCTCTCCTGGGGAGTTCTGAACACACCAAAGAAAATTAAACCAACATTCTGTGCTAGGCACTCTAGTAGGAGTGAGAAGAAACAAAAGAGAGAAACAAAAATAATGCAACCAGCCTGAATCTAGGCAAATGATTTAACCTCCCTGAGCCTCAATTTCTTTACCTGCAAAATGAGGTTGGGCTGGATGGCCCTTGAATTCCCTTCCAGCTCTGGAGTTATGATATTTATGACACCAGACCCAGTTCTTAGGGAACTTACACTATCACCCATAATACTAATGCTTCCCAAACCAATTTGGTTCTAGGACACCATACCTATATGGTCATAAACCAATTAAAGGCTGATCATCTATCGTTGAGGCAAAATTTTTGCAGGCTATCTTTGAGTTTGTAATATTCATTTTTTACTAGCACAACTCTGGCCGCTAAGAGACTGCAGGGAGCTCCTCTTCTTGCCCCACAAATATATCTCTCAGGACTCATTGTGGAGGGAGG
This sequence comes from Pseudocheirus occidentalis, assembly GCA_028646575.1. NCBI lineage: Eukaryota > Metazoa > Chordata > Mammalia > Diprotodontia > Pseudocheiridae > Pseudocheirus > Pseudocheirus occidentalis. The sequence goes on along the minus strand of CM053596.1, from coordinate 34,836,985 downwards.
GGGGAGAAGTCAAGATGGTGGTGGAGAAACAGGAAAACCCTGCAGCTCCCTTATAACCACCTCAAATACCTATAAAATATGACTAAATAAATTTTAGAGCTACAGAACCCACAAAGTGAGAGAGACACAAATCTCCCACTAAAGGCAGCCTGGCAGGCAGACAGGAAGGTTTCATCATGGCAGGCTGAGAGCTGAGCCCAGCCCCATGTCAGCCCACAGTTTTAGCCCCAGGGCAGCCTAGACCAGCCTTAGCTGGAGCATTCAGGAGAGTGAATCACCAGCAGCTAAGGTGGTTTCCAGAATTATCAACTCATAAATGCCAAAGGCAAAGTAGAAGGTCAGTGGAACTCTGCTAAATCTGGGGGTGGGGGGTGGGGGGTGGAGTGCAGTCCGGCCTCTGCCCCCAAAGTGAGAAGCAGTGGAGGTGCAGCGGCATTTCCGCTGGGTAGCCACCTCCATGTGGCTGCTTCAGAGCTCCTGGCCTGCAGATCTTAGGAGGGTCAAGAGATCATTCAGAGGCTAAGTGCTCTTGCCTTAACCTGCCTGGATCGGGACTGCAGTCTTGGGTGGTGGTCCTGAGGTATGTGACCAGTGAGTCAAAGCTGGTGGGGGCTGTAGAGACAGAGCCCTCCCAATAGCTCTGGAAGCTGTGACAACGCCAGCGATCTGGGACAAAGCTCTCCCCTCTGGAAGCAGAGTTCTACTGTGGCAAAGAGCTCAAAAGTCAAGTAACTGACTGACAACATGAGCAAGCAAAGGAAGCAAAGCAAGCACAGCCACCCAACTTTAGATTCCTTTTTTGGGAGACAAAAAAGGATCAAAGCATAGTAAGAGAGGAAGACAACACAGTCAGAACTCCCACACCAAAAGCTTCCAAGAAGAATTTAAATTGATTACAAGCCATAGAGGAGTTCAAGAAAGATTTTGAAAATCAAGTAAGAGAAGTAGAGGAAAAATTGGGAAGAAAAATTGGAATGATGCAAGAAAATCAAGAAAAGAGAGTCAACAATCTGACTGAAGAAAATAACACCTTAGAAAAATAGAATAACTCAAATGACAAAAGAGGCTCAAAAAGTCAATGAGGAGAAGAACACCTTAAAAAGCAGAATTTGCCAGATGGAAAAAGGATCTCAAAAGCTTTCTGAAGAGAATAATTCCTTCAGAATTAGAGTGGAGCAAATGGAAGCAAATGACTTTATAAGAAATCAAGATTATTATTAAACAGATCCAAACAAATGAAAAAATAGAGGGCACTGTGAAATATCTCCTTGAAAAAACCACTGACCTAGAAAATAGATCCAGGAGAGACGATTTAAAAATTCAAGACTACCTGAAACCCATGATCAAAAAAGGAACCTAGAAATAATCCTTGAAGAAATTCTCAAGGAAAATTGTCCTGATATTTTAGAACCAGAGGGCAAAGTAGAACTTGAAAGAATTCACCAATCACTTCTTGAAAAAGATCTCAAAAAGAAAATTCCTAGGAATATTATAGCCAGGTTCCAGAGTTTCCAGATCAAGGAGAAAATATTACAAGCAGACAAGAAGAAACAATTTGAATATCGTGGAAACACAACCAGGATAACATAGGATCTAGCAGTTTCTACATTAAGGGATTGATGGACTTGGAATGGTATTCCAGAGATCAAAGGAGCTAGGATTAAAACTAAGAATCACCTACCCAGCAAAACTGAGTATAATGTTTCAGGGGAAAATATGGTCTTTCAGTGAGGTGGAGGACTTTCAAGCATTCTTGATGAAAAAGCCAGAACGGAATAGAAAATTTGATATTCAAATACAAGAAGCAAGAGAAGCATGAGAAGTTAAACAGGGAAAAGAAATCATAAGGAACTTATCAAAGTTGAACTATTAACATGCCTACGTGGAAAAATGATAATTGTAACTTATAAAACTTTTCTCAGTATGAGGATAGTTGAAAGGAATATAAATGTGTATATATACATATATATGTGTGTGTGTGTGTGTGTGTATATATATGTTTATATGTATACATACACATGTCTATATAGGAGGGTATATATGTGTATGAACACATGTAAATGTGTACAGGTATATGTGTACAGGTATACATAGAAGGCACAGGATCAATGAAATAGGAAGGGATGATATTTAAAAGGTGAAACTGAGAGGTGAGAGAGGAATATAATGAGAGGAGATGGGAAAAGACAGAGTGAGGTAAATGATCTCATACAGAAGAGGCAAGTGATAACTGTTACAATGGAGGAGAAGAACAGGAAGGCAAAAGGGAATGGCTCAACCTAACTCTCATTGAATTTGGTTTAAGGAGGAAATGACATACACTCTGAACTGGGTATCTTGCCCTTCAGGAGAGTAGGGAGGAAAGGGATGAGAGGGGGGAAGATGGAGGTGAGGGCCGGTTGGGGGGATGGTAGTTAGAAGCATACACTTTTATAAAGGGACAGGGACAAAGTAGAGAACAGAATAAGTTGGGGGGGATTGGATGGAGGGAAATATAGTCAGTCTTTCACAATATATCCACTATGGAAATGTTTTGCGTAACTACTCATGTACAACCTATATTGAATTGTTTATCTTCCCACTCAGGGTTGGAGATAAGGGAGGAAGGGAAAGAATCTGGAATTTAAAGTTTTAAAATCAAATGATTTTTAAGATGTCATTATTATTATTAATTATTATTTATATGAAACTGGGAAATAAGATATACAGGAACTGGGGTATGGAGATCCATCTTGCCCTACCAGAAAGTCAGAGGGGAGATGGGAGGAGAGAGCAGATTTGGGGAAGGGATATTCAGTGGGATCACTGTTTTGGGGTGGTGTGTAAGGGAAAGATGGGGAGAAAATGTGTAACACAAAACCTTGTGCAAATGGATGATATAAACTAAAAATAAACACAAAAATTAATTTAAAAAAAAGATTAATTCCTTGGTCTTCTACTATTCCCTTTCTTCCATGTCCTTTGGAAAATCTTTCAGCTCCTGCTGCTTTGACTAACATGCCTCTACATGAATGGATCTGTACCTTCCCCCTTGACCTCTCCTTGGAGCCTAAGTGTCCATTTGTACTTACCAGCTAGACATTTTCATTTGGACGTATTACTGTCACCTCAAAAGTGACAGGTTTAAAACCAAAGATCACCTTTCCTCATGAAAGCAATTCCTCCTCCTCTTCCCCCTGATTTCCTGTTTCTGCTAAAAGCAGTACCACTTCCCCATTCAGTCAGGATAAAAAATCCAAGGAAAAAAAGAACCAGGAACACTGGATAGAAGTAGCAAAGAGGGGGATGGCAAGAACAGTTTCCTAACCTTTTTAACTGTCCAAGAGAGGAATGGGCTATTTGAGAGGCCCTGAGTGCCCCATCACTGGAAACTCTAAGCAAAGGCTAGATGACAGCTTGTCGGTTACATCATAGAAAGATCTCTTATATAGGTGTCAGTTGGACTACGGATAGCTGCAATGGACCCTTAAAACTCTGAAACTCTCTAACTGTAATGACCTCTTTGGTTCACAGAAATGTTAGACTGGCATGCTACTTTACCCAAGTGAAAAAATCTACAGGACCTTGGTTTAGTAACATCTCAGTTACCTGATCCCTTGTCTAGAAACTTCATCTACTCAGCTGAGAAACAGGTGGCCAAAACAGATGCTATAAAATCCACGTGAGGACTGTGATGGACCCTCACAAGTCTATTTTATACTGAGTCCCCACAAGCTCAATTATCTGGTTTCTCTGGTCATAGTAGTTTAGAAGCAAAGGTGAAAGGCATGGCTAGAGGTGGCAACAACTTAATTTGGCAAAGACAGACAGCTAACAACCAGCTAGTGAGGGAGGAGGGGGGAAAAACTATAAAAAGCAGATCACTAGCTATGACTATTTATTCAGTGCAGGGAGGAAATAGCCTCAGCAAGCCCCTGGAGGCCTAGGTCAGAAGAGAAAGTTAGTGATGATGCCCAGTCTTCAAGAAAGTTTTAAAATAGAGTCAGTCAGTGGCCTCTGTCTGAGAGGCAGCTTCAGGCAATGCCTCTAGTCCCTGGCTTGGAGTCAAGAAGGCCTCCCACATCTGACACTTAAAAGCTACATGACCACAGACAAGCAGTTTTACTTCCCTGAGCCTCAGTTTCCTTATTTGTAAAATGAAGGGGGACTAGATGGCCTCTAAAAGCCCTTCCTTTATTTGGGTTGTGAAATGCCTCTGTGAAGGGAGTACAACGCACAAAGTACTCTGCACACTAACAGAAATCACAGATCTTTCAGGGTATTCCCATACCCTCTTGAAAGAGGAAAGAAAAATAAATAATGCTTATTTAGAGTTTGGGTGATATACCAAACATGGCTAAAGTTAAAAAAAGTTTTTTGACTTAAACAGGTAAAAGCTGCTGGAAAATTCAATTATGTGAAAGAATTCATTTCCCAATAGTGAGTTAATCATTTTTGACTCATCCCTTTCCCCACACACCCAATTATATAGCAAGTCCTGCCAATTTCAGCTCTTGAACAGCAATCTCTTCCTCCCTATGTACTTGGCTACAACTTTTGTAGCCTCCTAAGTGATCTTCCTGCTTCCTGTCTCTCCCCATTCAGTCCGTCCTCCACTCAGACCTTGCCACTTCCTACTCAAAAACTGTCCCTGCCTCCCTATCTCTTATGCAGTAAAATACAAACTCCTTCTCCTCAGGTCCAAGAACCCCCTACAGTCTGGTCCCAACCTACCTCTCTAGTCTTATTTCACATTCTTGGTATTCCAGGCCAAATGTAAACACCGTATCCCACCTCCATTCACTTATGTAGGTCATGGCCTATGCTTGGAATGTAGTTATTCATCTCCACCTGTCAAATTCCTTCTCTTTTCTTTAAGGTTCAGCTGCCACCCCCTCCCCAGGAAGCTTCCCTTCACGTCCAGACCCTCAGCTGCCAAACTGCAAGCGTTCCCTCCCTCCCACTTCTAATTCTGCTCGTGTCTGTAGCTTTCAGTCACCCCCATTACACCCACACTTGGATTTAGGTCTATCTATGTTGTTCTCTCGCCTCCCAAACTGTAAGCTCTTTGAGGGCAGAAATAGATGAACCTTTTTTCACTTCTCTATCCCTAGTTAGCCCAGTGCTGTCTATGTTTTTAGCGCCTGCTGAATTGTCTGTTGGTTAACTTGTATACTCAGATACAACATGAATGACAATCCCTGAATCACTGCTCCATGGTTCCAGATCTGGAAGGAATCTCAGAGGCCATCTAGTCCAACCCTCTCATTTTGCAAAGCAGGGAACTAAGACCAGGAATGCTTAAAGTGACTTGCTCAAAGACTCAGGGGTCAGTGAACCCAGATCTGAACCCAAATCTCCTAATTCCAATTCTTGAGTCTTCATTATATTCTGCCTTTGTATCATCTACCTTCATTATATTCCATGTCAAAGACAAAAGAATTTGTTTTGCTTACAAGGTCAGGCTAGTGAGGGGTGGGGAATCTGCGGGGCCTCAAGGCCACATGTCTAAGTCCTCAAGAGCGACCTTAAACTGAATCCAAACGTCACAGAACAAATCCTCTTAAAACAAAGGATTTGTTCTGTAAAACTTGGCTTCAGTGGAAAGGTCACACCCAAGGACCTAGAAGGCTACAGGTTCCCTACTTCTGGGCTAGGTTGTGCTAGTGACAATTGAGCGGTTGGGCACTCTGAGTAGGTGCTTGGACCTGATCACCCAGGTACTTCTCACTTACGCTGAAGTCATTATCATCTGGGCAAATCAAGACTGTCCTTCATATAGCAATGCAATCTGAAGTAGGGGTCAGAATACACAACTTTGGCTCAGAAATGCCTGGGTTCAAATCCTTCCTCGAACATATGGGAACTTTGTGACCATGGTAAGTCACAAACTCTCTGAGCCTCAGTTTCCTCATCTTTAAAATGAGAATAATAATTTCCACAATAATGTCTTCATGGGGTTATTGTGAAGCTCCAATAATACATTAATAAGGTGTTTTACTAACCTGAGAACACCTATGTAAATGTTGGTTGTTGGTATGATTACCTCCAGACCTGATTTCAACAGGTTCGGGCAAGTCAAGGGAAGGCAAGGAGAAGGAGCAATTTGTGCCAGACGCTGCTAAGCATTTACCACAAATATCTCATCTGAAGAGAGAAGCCCCACAGGTGAATCATGAGAGAAGGCATGCAGATCCAGGTTAGGGATTCCATTTTATTTCATCATTCACAATATAATGGAATCAGTATCCTTTAGTCTTACTTTCAAAATTCCTCTTGCAGTGTTATAAGAGAAATCTTTTCTTTGGATCCTACCCAGTTTCTCTTCTCTCTTCTTAAGCCCCACCCCAAAGCCTCTTGGGACTTTGAAATTCAATACCAGAAGAATAAAACACTACACAAGGGTAAAAAAGAAAAAGATGGAATCATTATATTTCTTCATTTTTCTTCTCACCCTGGATTAAAAACTCGGTCCTGTTTTACAAAGGGCCTATTACTTCTGAGCTCTGAAGAGCTGGAAGAACAGGACATAAGAAAAAGGAGTGTGTATAGTCCTTTTTATAAATAGCTCTGGCCCAGGGCATAACAAAGAGGCCTCTGTGCCACAGAATTCAAAGCCAATAAACAATTTACAGGCAAATGAATGAAAATTTTTCTTTCAAGACTGAGCAAAAGATAACCAGTAGCAGTTTTGGCTACAGCAATTGAGGGAGCCACGGAGTCCTGTCCAAGGCAAGCCCACCCTCCTATTGGCTGTAATGTGTCATCCATCTTACTAGGCCCTAAGGGAATCCCATCTCTGTCAGATGAGGCTTCAATCAACTCAAAATTCAATAGCAAATATGAGTGTGGACCCTGAAGTCTTACCTTCTCCCTTTCCCAAAGAAGATCTCTGCCAGGGTCTGGTTTGGGCTCTTTTTTCCACTGAATAATAAGAAGGCCAAAAGACACATCTCTGAGAGGTACACTACACAAGCATAACAAAGACACTCCAAGTTAGTGGGTCAAGACGCTGCCTAAGCACTCTGCAAAGACATGAGATTACAAAGTAAAATTAAAAACAGTTCTTACTATCATGGAGCCCAGCTTAGAGTCTACTGGTGGAAACAACATTGTAAACAACTATGCAAAGATACAGGAAACTTAACTGGAAAAAAATGAACAGAAGGGAAGCAATATGGAAAAGGCTTTTTTCTAGAAGGCGGGATTTTTCTGGGACTTGAAGGAAGCCAGAAATACCAAGAGCTAAAAATGAGGACAGAGAGAATTCCAGGCATGGGGCATTCAGAGATGCCAGAAAAACACACAGTCAGGACATGGGGTGTGTTGAAGAAACACCAAGAAGGCCAGTGTCAATGGACTGCGGAATTCTGAAAAAGCATGAGGCAAGTGGAAATGTATTTGTTTAAAAACTGCCAAGTTCTCCCCACGCTACTTCTGCCTGCATTTTGTCTTTCTCTTGGCCTGGCAGACAAGCTGAAGACCTTTGGGATAAATAAACACGAAATTCAGAAAAATCATTTTATGAAAAGTTAAGAAAAGTTATGAAAAACCTATGAACCAAATAGACCAAAAAAGAAGACAACTAAAATGACCACTGAAATTAAAAAGCAGTTATGAGAAAGTGGACAATATTCACTACATTAAAAATGTTCTCATGAGAAGAACCTTAAAACGGAAATCCTATCCTTGGGAAGAGAGAAATTCTAATACAGTGTCAGTGGAGCTCTAAAGTAGTCTCCTTGTTCCAGGTCATTTCTCATTTTCTTCATCTCTACCACGAAGAGATTAGCCCTGATGGCTTCTCAGGCTCCTTCCAGCTTGAAATCTATGATCCTATAAATAGAATTTGGAATTCTAGGAGAAAAGTCACCATATTCTCCCCAACCAAGGAGGCAAATAGGTAAAAGTCTCACTGAATAAAAATACTTATAATAGCGCTTTCGAAGGCAACAAAAAACTGGAAACAAAGCGGATATCCCATATCAGCCGCTTTTTCTCAGGAGCCTAAGGGCCAGCCTTAGGCGGTATTCTCAGGAGGGAGTGAAGAGACCAGAGCTGAGAGAGAAGCAGCCGTCCTTTATTGTATTGTGGCATCCTCCTTAAATACCCTAGAGCCCTAGAGTAGCATGATTCTCACGTGCACCAGAGGGGACCTGATCAATGGAGGAGGAGGCTGAGCCAGCTGTTTCAGCTGCCACTCAGCAGGTGAGTAATTTCCTGAGAAACCTCCCTGTGAGCTTAGCAACTGGGCTGTGACCCTCAGCACCACAGGTGCTTTTGGACTCACACTGATCCCTACAATATCCTTTGAAGAGGGAATGGCTGGGCAAACCGGGTTGTATTTATGGAATGGAAAATGATCATATCATAAGAAATAACAAGGAGAATTAAGAGTAATCTGGGGAGACTCGTATGAATCAATGTGGAAAGAAGTAAGTAGTACCTAAAAAACAATTTACACAACTACCGCAGTACGTAAAAGACCACTGAAAGACTTTAGAATTCTGATCAATTCAACGCACGATCATTTCAGAGGACTGATGAAGCAGGCCTTCTCTTCTGTGCAGAGGTGCTGGACATCAGGTACAGAATGAGGAGAAAGACATTTTTCAGATCTGGCTACCATGTTGATTGGTTTTACTTAACCAATCTGTGTGTAATGAAGTATTCAATGGTGGGGCAGAGCTATTTGGGGGAAATGCCAATATTTTTAAAAGGACATCAACGAAACATTAAAGCAAACCAAAAAAAAAAAGGAAACCTATCCTATTAAGGCCTATTTCAAATATTACATCCTCCAAGAAGCTTGCCAAGATGTTCTCCCTCAGCCAGGCAGGCACATTTTCCTTCTCACAACATATAAAGCGCTTTTTCTTTACTTTCAATGGCACGTAAGATCTTGTTCCTTTCTCATAGCATAGAGGGAAAAAGACTATGCAATACAACTGGCTGAATTCAAGACTGGTTGAATATCACTTTGGAGAGGTCTCTGTTCAGTGAAGGGCCCCAGGGAACTATGCTTGGCCCCATGCAGTTTAACACTGAAAAAGACAAAAACTTGGGATGGGGTGTAAGCCATGTTCATCAAACTTGTAATGATAATAATAATAATAGTAACAATGATAAAAATAACTAATATCTATACAGTGCTTGCTATGTGCTGAGAGCTTTGCAATCATCTCATCTGATGACCACATCTCATTATAGATGATACAGATCTAGGAGGACAGCACAGATCTTAAAAGATAATGACAGGCTAGAACATTTGAGTCAAATCTAACAAGAGGAAAGCTAATAAGAATATAGTCTTCATTTAGGTTTACAAATGAACTTCACAACACCAAGATAAAGATGAAGATGATGACAAAGAGTAGCTAGCATTAATATATCACGTTAGGGTTTACAAGTGTTGTGCTTTATTTTTTAAATCTCATTTGATTATGACAACAACCTTATGAAGGAGTTGCTATTATTATATCCCTTATATTGGTGAAGAATGTCAGGTTACAAGCAGCTAAATGATTTGCCCAAAGTCACAGAGCTAGTAAGTGGCTGAGATAGATTTCTAACTCACATCTACCTGACTCCAAGTCCAGCATTCTTATCAACTTGATGCCAACCAAGCTGGGGAATTGTAGCTGCACAGCAAGCCATGTGAAAAAGACTTCAGGAGTTTGGCAGGCTACCAGCTCAAACTCAGTCAACAGTGTGACATGACAATCAAAAAATTCCAATGTAATTTTTGCTTCACTGAGGAGCACTATGACCAGGGTTATAGAAATTGTAGTCCTATAGTACTCCGTCCCCATCCTTCTTAACTTCTATGTTCAGTTCTGAATGCTGCAGTCCCAGAAGTTCACTGGCAAACTGGGCCATGCCCAAGGGAAGACATGGAAAAACAGGTAGGGGAAGGGCCTCAAGTTCATACCTTATGAAAGAACTGGGGACATTTTGGCACAGAGAAGGGGGAAGAGGGAGTGATATTTTAGTGTGCTTCAAAGTATCTGAAGAGATGTCAAGTGGAACAGAGATTAGAAGGATCAAAGATGCTGAGACTAATTTAGGTCCGATGGGAGAACAAGCTTCTATCCAAAACAGGAAAAGGCCCATTTTGGAGCTAGTGGGTTCTCACTCAGTTGAGGTCTTCAACAAAAAGATGGACTGACAGTCTGATATAATAAGGATTCTCATGTGGGCTAGCTGGATTCTAAGGTCCCTTCCAACTGAGACTGTGTCCACAAGAGCACTGGATTGGTGGTCAGAAGACCTAGGTTTAAATTGCAGCTCTGGTGCTCATTACCCGAGCGGCTGAGCCAAGTCACTTGGCTCATTTCCTTATCTTTTCAATGATAGGGTTGCATTATGATAGTCTCTAAGGTAACTTCTAGTTCTAAGCTTATGATTCTATGATTCTATGTTTTCATTGTGGGTAGGGATCACATTATTCATGTTGGATATATCATAGCAAGCACTCGGTAAATACTTATTTAATAAACAAATCTAGTAAACAATTTGCATTGACAAAAAGGCCTTTGTAACCAACGAGACAGACACAGCCATGCTGTGTGCTGAACCAATAAATACAAAATGGCATTCGTTGGTACTTATTTCTTCCCCACTCCCTACACATGCTTTCAGGATCATCGAAAAATAAGACTTCTCTCACACTTTCTGTAGCAACAGAACTATTCTTCTGGGCCATGTGCTGCCATGAATTTTTAAGCACTGCAGGAAACAAGTAAATGGAGGGGGGCAGTGCGCTAAATCTTAATTGTTGCAAGGAATTAAAAAGGACAACATTTTAAGAGTAAAGTCAAGAATTACAATGTTGACCTGCATATCTCACACCAGAGTAATAAAACAGCAATTCACTGGATCTACTTTCCTGACAACTTTACAAACATTTATAAAACACCCACTGATGTGTCAAAACAATGTGTTTTGTTAGAGGCAAGTGACATAAAGACAAAAATGGCAGCTTCTGCCCTCAAAGAGCTTGTATTCTATTAGGGGGTAAAATGTACATATATAAGTATGTGTAAAATAAGTGCAAGATAGCTTTGAGAGAGAAAACACTAGCACTTGGGAGAGGGGAATTTGGGAATGATTCATGTAGAAGGCGGGGTTTGAGCTGAATTCTGATAGAATTAAGGGATGCTACAGGGGGGGAGGAATGGAAAGTACACAACAGACATCACAACAGCCAGTGGCAATGATGGCTTTGACAGATGGATTGTCATGGCTAGAGAGCAGCATATATAGTTCAGCTACGACAATGAGCACCAACATGGAGAGCAATTTAAAGCTGGGCTTCAAAAGCTACTAAACTGAACCGAACCTATGACTCAGTTCTACCACTGCTAAGCCTATTTGCCAAAGACATCAAGGAAAAAGAAAGAGGCTGTACATGGGCAAAAATATAGCAGTTTTTTTTGGTGATGGCAAAGAACCAGAAACTAAGGGGTGGGGGGTGGGGGGACTCACCAGTTGGAGAAATGCCTGTATAAAGTATACCATATTACTACTGTGCTAAGAAAAGATAAAAGTGAAAGTTCCAGAGAAATCCAGAAAGATTTATGTCAACTGACGCAGAACGAAGTGAGCAGAACCTGAACAATGAACACTGTAACAATGTTGTAAAAAATGAGCAATTTTGAAAGATTTAAGAGCTATGATTATCCATTATTCAAAGGGACTGGTGATGATGTTACCTACCTCCTAACAAAGAAGTGATGGACTAAGAGGCAAAATGATACACACTTTTATATGTGACTAAGAGGAGAATTTGTTTTGTTTGACTAAGCATACTTATTATAAGGATTTTCTTTTTTCTTTTCCTGGGGATGGGGGTAGGAGGGAAAAACAATAAATGTTTGATTTTTTAAAAAATTGTCATCTAAGATATATATGTATAGTCATTTTATATGTGTCAAATATACGTCACAGGTTATATTTTTGTGGCATATAGCATATATCATATATTATATATATTATGAAACTGAAAAGGAAGGTTGGCAACAGACTGTAAAGGGTTTTAACAAGTAAACTGAGAAATTTTTGCTTTATTCTTTCAACACCTTTTTTTTATTTTTGAAGGGCAATTGGGGTTAAGTGACTTCCCCAAGGTCACATGGCTAGTTTTTGTATGTCTGAGGCTGGATTTGAACTCTGGTCCTCCTGACTCCAGGGCCGGTGCTCCATTCACTGCACCACCAAGCTGCCTCTTTCTGCTTTATTCTTGAGGCAATAAAGAGCCATTGGAGGCTACAAAAGAGGATGGTTTACTGACAAGGTTAGATTAGTACCTAAAGAAAATCACTTTACAAGCTGTGGACACTGGAGTAGGAAGAGACTATTAGCAGGGAGACAAATACATATGTAGAGTCAGGAATGTCATTCATATTTTTGTTCTGAATCACTATACTGAAATGGAAATGAACTGACATGTCTCACAACAGCTTCTATACAAGCAGCATTTGTGAGAGCTAAAAGGCAGTATCTGTTGGGTTATCAGTTGTGTCAGACTATTTGTGACCCCATTTGGGGTTTTCTTAGCAGAGAAACTGGGGTGGATTGCCATTTCCTTCTCCAGTTCATTTTACAGATGAGGAAACTGAGGCAAACAGGGTTAAATGACTTGCTAGTAGGTTTCTGAGGCTGGATTTGAACTCAGAAAGATAAGTCTAGGATCCTTACTCCAGGTCCGGTGCTCTACTCACTGCGGGAAAGAACAATAAACTTGAGTGGCAGAAGGCTTAGGTTCAAATCATGGCTGTTATTTATGGTCATGTAATTTATAGAAAGTCACTGCAATGGTTTGGTTTCCTTATATTATGGGGATAATAAGTCTTGCTACCTGCTTCACAAGCATGTTGCAAGGATCAAATCAGTTTATGCATGCACAGGTTTTGTAAGCTTTAAACATTTCAAAAATCTGTGATTTCATCCACATAGGTATGCCTACCCAGGCAGAATAGGTAGGAATCCTACAACTTAGAAGATAATGTTGCTGCGGCTAAAAAAATTCTCCATTACTGGAACCTTAAAGCAAGATATAAATATAAGCTATTATTTAAAAAAAAAATTTAAAGTAAACAAAGCGTCAGTGAGACATTCTTTGGGAGAGATAGGAAGCAGCATCTGTTAGGCAGGTCAAAGCACATGGACCACCATCTACCCTCAGACCCAGAAGTAAATAGTCTAGAATCTTGAGCCCAAGGGCCTCAAGAATGGCTGTGAGCCTCAGACCATTAGCCTTGTATTTGCACCACCACCCCCAGCTATCATCAAGGGCACCAGTCCTTATGAAAAAGTGGAATGCCTTTTCCACCACCAGCACAAAAACCTTGGGAACAGCCCTCCTCAATCCATCAGCCTGCTTCTAGCCCAGCCCCTGTAGCCGCAGTCCAGGGAAGTAATTGTTATAATGAAATACATCCTACTCATTTAAATCTTTCCAGAATGAAATACATTCCCCTGTAGGTGCTACAGCCCCTGCCTCCTCAGCAGCCACAGCTATTTAAGACTTGGAAAAGAAAGTTCTCTTGACCAAAATCCTTGGTACTGTCCATTGATTCACTTTAAGAAATCAATGTTTTTAATAATGGAAATAGTATTAAAGGTACATTAGTATCTGTCTACTGATGTACCCTAAAGACCACAGGGCCTTCCCATCTGCCCTGCAAATGAAACTTTGTATGTTCTGTACCCCACCCCCATTAGAATGTGGGCTCCTTGAAAGAAGATTACCTTGTTTTTCTATTTATATACTAAATGGGCAGTGTAGTACTTTGCACATATGCTTAATAAATGTTTTTATTATCATTAATTTTGTTACTCATTTTTACTATAGTATATCCATCTCCATACTGTTATGACTGCTCTCCAGGAAACCACCTCAGAGAATTGAAAGGCCCTGCTCCCGTAACTTAGGGCTCTGACTGGTGAGCTTTTTACCTTACCTTGCCCAGTTTCTGGCCCACGAGGCCCTTTCCCTGCCATCTTCAGGCTATTATGCAATGCCATTACAGGTACCCTCTTCCTCTCCTGCTCCCAACACTATCATCCTTGGCAAGAACATCTTACTCAACTGATCTGTTACTCCAATCACTGCTCTGATGTTTCCCAAAAAAAACCCTATCTTCCCTGGCTGTCAATCCCCTATATGTGTCTTCCCCTACTGAAATTAACTGCTTTTGTATCCTTAGCATTTAGCGTATTACCTGACACAGAGTAAGTATTCAACAATTCTTTTTAAAAATCATCCATTCAAAAACTGCTTTAAAAATTACTCTATGCTGTATAAAGCACATCAATGTTTATCATATTTCTAACTTTTTATTTACCAGAACTCCTTCCCTATTAAACTTCTTAAAGATGATGGTAACCCATCTTCTGCGGTCCTACTTACTTTTATATTGCTTAAATGTAGCTAAATCAACAAAGAGGAAGAGATGAGTAGCAGCAGTTGCTGACTGCTTGCTGAGGGGTAAAAAGCTAACTAGTTATTGCCCTGATAACAACAAAGAGGTCTGGATGTCTTCTTAGGGTACATACCCAAGACACTCCAAGAGAGTTACACAAAATGTGTCTAACTGGGACATGTTAAAATGATTTCAAGTGATTCACACAGGCAAAAATGGTACTGTCAGGAGCAATTTAGAAACCACTGCTAAGGATTCTGGAGTTTGGGGCAATAAAATGAAGACCTCAGGGGCACAGAGAAGTATTTCCATCTCTGCTGCCCTTTGAAAGCAAAGTATTTAGAAATGAAAGGAAGATTCTTGAGAAAGGTGTTGAAAATGAGAGATAGATTGCTGAGCAGCAAGGCAGCATCAGAGGACAGAGAACTGGCCTTGCAGTCCTTGAAAATCTAGATTTACATCATGCTTCAGACACTTAATAAAACTGTGTCACTATGTCAAGAGATGTCCTAGTGACACACTGTGTCACTGTGTCACTATTGTCACTCTCTGAGGCTCAATTTCATCAAGGTTATTATAAGGCTCGAGTTAATGTGCATAAAGCACTTTCTTAAAGTACTATGTACCTGTTTATTCCTGAACCTAAAATACAGGAATGACAGGCTCGTGATCATGAATCATGGCTCGTGGAAGGAGAGCACCCAGCAATAGCTAGGAAAAATAGATTTGCCAATAGCCTGGCAAATCTCATGTGGGCTTTTGGCTAAAAAAGACAGATGAGAAAACTGACTATGACTCTCCAAGGCAAAAAGGAAAGAAAAATAAAACCAGGTGGATATCTAAGAAGACAAAATAATAACCTAAGAGAGGAGTCAGGAAAAAAATGACTGCGATCACGCATAGATAAATGCACAGAAAGATGATTAATAAAGGTGAACTAGAGATCCTCAACTGATATTCCTACTGAGTCTCCTTTGCATCTTCAGCCTGGCATCACAATGGCCTCCTAACTGGCCTGAAGTCTCTCCTGATCTCCAATCCACTCTTCACAGAGCTGCAAGGGTGACTTTAAGTGCTGATCTGACCATGTCACTTCCCTACTTAAACCTCAGTAGTTTCCCTTTTAAGACAAAGCACAAATTTTACTGGGTGGTTTTTAAGGCACTTCTTTATCTGGCACCAACTCCACCTTTACAACTTTACAAATATCTATTTCCTACACTTGCTGGTCCAGCCAAAATGGTTTTCTTGTATTCCTCACACCATCTGCCACCCCTGAACCTGGAATGCAACCTCCACCATTACCTCAAACTCATATAATGTCATCCTGCAAAGAAGAGCTCAGGGGAGAGGTGCTGTCTGAGAAAATGTTAAGGACTTACTTTGTTCCAGGTACTTATCACCAAAGTCTCACTCCTGAAGGAGTGTGCATTCTAATGGGGTAGGGGGAACACAAGAAGTAAAGAATTGTGTACATACATGATAAATACAGAATAGGTAAATACTACAGAGCACTAGCCTCTGAATGAATCAAGAGTGGCCTCCTTAAGAAGGGTTCATTTGAGCTAAGTGTTGACAGAAAACAAGGTAAGAAGTAGAGGTAAGGAATGGATTCCAGGTATGAAGAAGTCAGTCATCGAAATGGCAGATCAGAGTGTCATTTGTGAGAAACTCTAAGTAGTCTAGTACGGATTACAAAATGTATGGAGGGTAATAAAATGTAAGAAGATTGTAAAAGTTAGAAAAGGATCAGATTATAAAGAGCATTAAATGCCAGATAATTTTCTTTTAATTCAAGAGGTAAAAGGGAATCATTAGAGTTTACTGAATCGGGTCAATGACACTGTCAGATCAGCACTTAAGAGAAATCACTTTGACATCTGAATTAAAGACATGTGGGGAAGAGACTTTAGATAGGGACGGTAGTTAGAAGGCTATTGTCACAGTCCAGGCAAGAGTTGATGAAAAGACTACATCTGAAATAGGAAGTTGGAAGCCACAAGATTCAGCAACAGACTGGACATGTAGGGTAAGAAGATGGTGGTCCCTGTGACACTTCTCAGGAAGAGCAAAGAGCGTGGGGAAGACAGAAACAGTGTGTTTAAGATTACTTTAAACTGTCCGGTTCAAGATGTCTCAGAGGCAGTTGATAATGCATATAGCATTATATAACACACATCTGCTTAGAGACAACTGAATCCATGGAAGCTGAAGAGATTACCAAGTGTCAACAAAGAAGAGAACCCTGCATAGAGCACTGGGTGGAGTGGAGGGGGGGGGGACCGAAATGGAGGGGAGAAAGGAGACCAGACTGCAGAGGGCTTAAAGGAAGAGTGAGAGGAAGCAGAGACACTAAGTATAGATATGTTTCTCAAGTTCAGCTTAAAGAGGGGAGGAGGGACGTAGGACTATATATAGTTGGCAGGAATGGTAGGCTCAAATGCGGGCTTTTTTCTTTTTTTTAAAGGAAGACAGGGGCGTATTTGTAGACAGCAGGGAAGGAGCTAGTGAATAGGGGAAGAGAAAATAAGCGCAAATAATAATGGGTAAAATTTGCTAATGGGATTAAGAGCACATGCCAAGGGGTTGGCATTGTCAAGAAGTGCCACTTTATAATCTGAAACCATAGAGAAGATAGTAGGGAAATATATCTGAATGTGAGATGAAGAAGGGAGAAAGGGGAACTCCAGGTAAATGACCTCATTTTTTTTCAGTGAAGAATGAGGGAAAGTATAGTGGAGCACTAAACTGGAAATGGTCCATAGGATTTTCTCCTTGGTCTCACATGTTCAGTGGAATGTGTACTAAGCCAATCCTCCATTATACTTATTTTAAAAAATCAAGGCAAGCACCACCTTTCTATAGACCTCTGCCTTGAACCTTCTTAGCTGCTGGTGTTTCTGTGTTCCTTAATTACTAGGTAGATGGATAAAAAGACACACACACACACACACACACACACAGTCTCCTTTAAAGAAAATAAGGTCCTGGAAAGCAAAGACTGTCACTTTTCTCTGGGTGTCCCCAACACCAGAACATTCTTGTTGAATCTATGTAAATAAAGTTGGTCTCACAGGTAACATACTGTGGTTTGGTGGAATGCAAAATGTCTAAGAAAAGTCCTTGCTCAAGGTTAACAGGAAAAGGAAAGGAGGTAAGAGCAAGGAAACCTAGCACTATATATCATTGAAGGTGGATCAGAAGAGGAAGAAAGAATTATAGCTTACAAGGCTGACAAAATCCTGGCTAGAGGTAGTGTACATCTCACAAAGGCTGATAGTTTAGCTAAATATTTTGTTAATTTAATCAAATGGGTTTTAAACTAAAAAGAGCTGGGAGAATAACATGTAACATAACTATATAACTTGTAATTAAAAAGAATGGGAAAAGAGAAGACTGTATGTGCAAATATTGGATACTAAAGTAGCCACAAAGAATAACAGCTAAGACACCCAAAAATTCACAGGATAAAATATGGTTTGCAAGGTCTTTTACATATGTCTCATGTGATCCTCAAAACTGTGTATAAGGGGCTATTACAGGTCACACACATATAGCACCTGTATGAAATAGTATTCAAAATTAAGCCTTCCTGACTAGAAGGAAGTGGTGATGCAGTGGATAGAGCACTGGGCCTGGAGTCAGGTAGGGAAGACCTTAGTTCAAATCTTATCTCAGACACCTAATAGCTGTGTGACTGCTAGTAAGTTACTTCACCTGTTTGCCTCAGTTTCCTCAACTGTAAGACGGGGATAATAATAGCACCTATCTTGTAGGGTTGCTGTATCAAATAAAGTATTTGTAAAGCACTTAGCACAATGCTTAGCACATGGTATATACTAGATAAATGTTCCTTCCATTCACCAAGCCACCCTGTCCTCAAATATCTATACCCAAATGCCCAGAGTTTAGGTATCATTGAGATTTGTGTTGGATGAAAGTCATGACTGGGACTCTGAATGAATTGATATTCAGGCAGGCACTCAACAAGCATTTATTTACGAAGTACTATGTTCCAAGCACTGTGCTATGTGTTGGGGATACAAAAAAAGCCAAAAAGAATCGCTGCCCTCGAATAGCTCACCTGCTGATGGGGGAAGCAACTATTTACAGATATTTGTTATTTTTCTTCATACTCAAGAGAACCAAAATGACAATCGCTATGCCAGGGTCAATGTACAGTGTGGCCGACTGTGGCTGATAAGACCGATATGAGCTCATAAGGTTGCAGGCCAGGTCAGACCCAAATAGACCATATGAACGCTGGAATGGAGAGGGCTGGCTCTAAATTTGCACATCTCAAGGTTTTTTTGAACTACGAAATTCTGCTTTGTTATAGATATATACATGGTAGACAGAATGTAATCTTTAGGGGAAGACAACGGCATTAAGGGGAAGACAATAGCATTAAGAGAGAGCTCAGAACGTTTCTTGAAGGTAAGATTTTAGCTGAGACTTGAAGGAAGCCTGAAAAATGAAGAGCCAGAGGGGAGAAAGGATTGTAGATATAGGGGACAGTCAGTGAAAATGGAAGCAGGAGATAGAATATCATGTGTGAGGAACAAGCTAAGGGACCAGTGTCCTAGGATCCTAAGTACATGGAAGGGAATAAAGTGTGAGATCAGAAAAGCAGAAAGGGTTAGATTATAGAGGGGAAGAAAGGGAAAATGTACACTAAAATGTTGGGAATCCATAAACCAGAAAGGGTAAACATTACACGGGAGAGGGGAAAAGACCAATGGAGAAACAGAAGTGATTGCTATTGGACTATACTACCTATGAACCATCTAGTCAGAAAGAGGAAGTATGTGAAATTTGGAAAACAGCTCACAAACTTGGTTCACAGTCATGATTAATCAACTAGATATTCACTATAGTTCTCTTTGCCAAAATCAGTGAAGCTGTTATCCCTTCCACATCAAGAGTGAGGGGTGCAGCAGCCCCACCATCTGGAAAATCTGCATAAAATGTTTTGGCCCTACCTACCAGATTAGTCTAATTTTTTTCTTTTATGGGGTGTTCATAGTACTTAGTTGTAAAATTTGGGTTCTGTGTTGTCTGCGGTTTCTGCAAAACTCCCTAAAAATTCCCATTTAATTTCTTATGCCAACCTGGGATATATCAAAATCCTGAGGTGGAGAGTTGTGATGTAGAAGGGATAACTGTGATTGCTTGACTTGCCTTGACAATTCCTTCAAAAGGTAGAGAAAGGAAGAAAGGAAATTTCTATTTTGGATTTCAATAACAAGATGACTGTCCAAATGGAAATGTTGAGAAACCTGAGTAGACAAAAATCACTACATACTTGTTTGTGATAAATGAGAAAGAGAGTGACATTTGTCCTACATTTTAGGAAAGCAGATTTCAAAGGGTTCAGAGGAAAGACAGGTAGGATCCTTGTACTTAAAATGTTTCAGGGGAAGTCAGTGAAGAAAGCACAGGATATAATAAAGAATGAAATTTTATAGAGAATTCCAATGAGGAACAATGGCAATTTGTCAGAAAAGATCAATGTGCATGCAACCATACTTAAATACACCCACACACACCGAAAACAGAAATAAAGCCGTGTACAGAGGATGAGCTTAAAAAGTCCTGCACAGTCCTACAAACAATATCAGGAATGTTAAAGCTGAAACTAAAGGGAACAAAAACAGTTGTGGGTTTGTTTTTAAAAATAATACTGGGAGAAAAGGATCAAAAAAAGAATAGACCTCTGTCAGCGGTGAGGAGAAAAATAACTGATAAAAGGGCAAGCAGAGCTGCTGCTCAATTCCTATTTTTCTCCCTATGCAAGAGAATATACTAGGAATGGAAAAAATAACTAAGTCAATCAAAAGTATTAAACACCTACGGTGCGCCAGTCACTCCAACTGAGTGTTGGAGATACAAAGGAGACAAAGGAGACACAAAGACAACGTGTGGGCGACAGTTTCAGAAGGAAAGAAAAGGATTCTTGCAGAAGGTGGAATTTTTGCTTCGACTTGAAGAAGGCCATGAGGCAGATGAGAAGGGAAAGAGTTGGGGGGGGGGGGGGGCAGAGAGCCGTAGAGTCAGGAGATGGAATGTGAAGAGCAGTGAGGCCGCTGTCACTGATCAAAAAGAATGTGGAAGCCAGCAAGGCATAAGATGACTGAAAAGGTAGGACAGGGCTAGGTTATGGAAGGCTTTTAAAAGTCAGTGGATTTTGTTTGATCCTAAATGTAAGTCACTAGAACACTAAAATTAAGTGAGTGGTGAACAGTGCCACTGTCAGTCATGTCCTTTAGGGAAGATAGAACAGATTAGGGAGACACTTGAGTCAGGGAGAACCAACCAGTCTGCAGTACAGGGGTAAGGTAACAAGGGCTTCTACCAAGCTGGAAGCACTGTCGAAGGGGTAGTAAAGGAGAGATGTTATAAACATAGAAACCGGCCCCAACAACTGATTGAATATTGAAAAGGAGGAAGAGTCAGCTGAGCATGGCATTCACATTCTGATCTTGGCTGACTGAGAGGACAGTGGTACCTGCAAAAGTAATAGCAAAGTTAGGAAAATGAAAGGGCTTGGTGGAAAGCCTAAGGAGCATGCATTCCAAGGTAAGGAGTGACAAAATCTAGCTGCCCTTGGGTGAATGAACCCTAAATTCAAGTCAGTTGGCCAGATGGACCTAGGTTCCTGAAAATTTGGAAAAGTGACTAGTGAGCCATCATTAGTGATAACTGATGCATTGTGGAAAATTGAAAAAGTGCCACAGATTAGAGAACAAGTATATTAATTTTTAAAACGGGGGGGGGGTCTGCAAATTACAGCCTATAACATTGACTAATGATAACATTGACTTTAATTTCTTAGAAAATTACATAATGGATTATTCAAGAAAAGGTAGGCAAATACTTATTAAGGGAAACAGTGATTTACAAAATGCTAACATAGATTCAAGAATGAGTCATGCCAAAAAATGTTTTTTAAAAAAATCACTAAATAGAAGGAAATAGTATTAGTTTTATACCTCAATCTAACCAAAACTTTTGATAATGGATTACATATCTTTGGATAAAGGATTACAAACTCAGAACTGGTTGAATGGCCAAATTCAAGTAGTTAATTAAGTTCAATGTCAACATGGCAGGTCTCCAATAGAGATGCGCATGCTTTGCCCTAGACTATTTAACATTTTAATCAATGACTTGAATAAAGGCATAGCAGATGACCCAAACCTGAGATATCTAACTATAACAGTTAACAGAATCAAGATCTCAAAGGATTCAGACAATATAGAGCACTGAGCTGAATCTAGGAAGATGAAATTCAATAGGGTTAAACCCTATTCAAAGGTTTAAAGAAAAAAAGTCACCTTTACAAATATGACTGGGGTAGAGAATGGGGAAGAAGACATGGATAAAAAGTACTTCTC
Source organism: Pseudocheirus occidentalis (assembly GCA_028646575.1). Lineage (NCBI taxonomy): Eukaryota > Metazoa > Chordata > Mammalia > Diprotodontia > Pseudocheiridae > Pseudocheirus > Pseudocheirus occidentalis. The sequence goes on along the minus strand of CM053596.1, from coordinate 34,815,183 downwards.
TGGAAAAAGAAAAGTTTTAGTTTAGTTTGAGCCTGCAAGCTCAATGTGAGTTAGCAATAGTGATGTATATGGGGGAAAAAAAGCAAAACACTAATACAATTTTGAACTTATACAAGATGGGTTAGAATTAGCTTCTAGGAAGAGAGCAACTGTACCGTGCCTTCATCAGATCTTTAGTAAGTATGGTATCTTATGGTACCAGGCACCAAAGCTTAAGAAGGCCATTGATAAACGAAGTGCATAGAGGTCCTTAAGTCCATGACATAATAATCAGTTGAAGGGACTTGTTGTCCTCAAGAAGATTCAGAAAAAAACAAAACAGTTGTCTTTAAATTTCTGAAGAGCTATCAAGTGGAAGGGTACAATTAAACTTCTGTTTGACTGCAGAGATCAGAACCAAAAATAATGGGTGGGAGTTAGAAAAAGTGACAAATTGAGGTTGTCAAGAAAAACAAAACACTTCATAACAATTAGCTACTCAAAAGTGGATTACTTCTTAGAGAAGTGGTGGCTCCCCTCTTCCCTGACACTCTTCTAGCAGAAGCTGAACACTCTTGAGAAGCACATGGGAGTAGGGATTCTTTTAACATGTGGCCTGGACTACATGACCAATGAGGTCCCTTCTACCTCTCAAATTTTGTGCTATCTTTGGGCAGAAACGACTAAATATTTCTTGTACTGGCTAATGTTTAGATGTCACCTGACTTGAAGCTATGTGGGACCTAGGTTTTCTCTTCCATTCTAGACAATCCAGAGTGAGGCCTGATTTTATTGCAGAGGGATATTGTGTGCACTCTTGGGAGCTGAGGGAGGAATGTGATAACTACAAATTAACTCAGAAATTCCAAGATAAATTTCTGTATATTCAAGAAATCACTTTAAAATGCTGCAAGGTAAGTAAGTGTCCCTTGGTAATCAATGAATAGGAAGGGTTTGTAGACAGCCAGCACAAGGTAAGGATGAACATGGAACTAAAAAGTGATGGTGCCAAAAAGAAAAGGGAACATAAGCAGCTGATTCTTAACAATCTGACAGGATAAATATGGTCTAACAGAGGAAAAGGAAACTACCATCTAACAGCATCATCTTTAAATTGCTCATATCTGAGTTAACTCTTCTTGATTCCCGACTGTTCCTATTCTACCTTCAAGGTGGCCCATCTTTGATAGTTTGTATTCTGATTTTTTTAAAAAGGTTTCATAAACAGTGGAATAAAATTTAGATATAATTAACAAAATATCAAAGCCATTAAGTATGCTGTTATTTTAGCAAAAAAAAAAAAACAATTTTAATGCATGTATGACATCTACAATTTATTATTAACTGGCTTTTTAATAGTGCTTTAAAGTTTGCAAAACATTTTACATACATTAACTCATTTGTTCCTCACAACAACCCTGTGAGGTAGGTATTTATCCAGGTATTATCCCCATTTTACACACCAAAGAACTGACGCTGAGAATGAAAGTTACTTATCCAAGGTCACATAGCTAGGAAGTATCAGAAGTGAGATTCATATCCCACCTCTCATTTCCAAGTCCAATATTCTTTCCACTATGCTGCAAATATTGTCCTTCTGAAGGTTTAAAACCCTCACCTGTTCTTTTTTAAAGTTACAAAAACAAACTTAGATTAAAAAAAAAGTTAACCGCTGGTCTGGGAAAAAACCAACAACCAAAGAACACTTGATTGAATCCATAGCTCATTTTGCTTGAAAGCAAATTTTTAATGCTCACATGAGAACAAGGAGAAAGAATAAAGATGAATTCCTAATGAGAAACATAAATTGACACTTTAAAATAGGGACGTTTCCTCCATGAACAGTTTTTAATCCTTTAGATTTTTAAGCCTAAAGAGATTCAAACCAGCCTCCTCAGTTAATGAGCCTTACTATCAAAAAAGTACCCAACTATCTCAATTCTTGGTATTGCTTTCCCTTTGTCAGTGTCCTTTACAGCAAAGAATCAGTTCCAAGACCTTAAAGAGAATTCCAGTGATGTGTTTAACTTGGATGGAGCTTAAAAAACGAGACCAATAGGATGCACTGGCACAATAAATTAGTCACTTTGGCTCCAGGTAAAGTATGTTATGAACAGTAGAAAACCAGGTAGAAGTCAATGTGGAGATAGGCCTAAAGAGAGTAAGACTATCCTGACATATACTACATTGTCATCAGCACGAATGTGAGGGGTCTGCAGATCTAGACTGAATGGTATTTACCAGAGCAATCACACAGTGGACAAGGTAACTCTAAAGTAGAACAAAGAAAAACATTTGTCCTCCAACAATTAGCCAAATCCAGAAATATGTAATGTATTAAAAGTATAGCAAGGATCATAGGAATTATTCACGTGAACTGTAATGGATGTTAGCCATTTCTATGGGTAGTCAAGCGAATGGAAGACTAAACAGTATGTCACTAGTATATGCTAAGTAAGTTTCAGTGAAACAGGTAAAAAGTTAATACTATGTGTCATGTCCACTAGGCAGAAACCTAGCTATGTAGCACAGAATGCTTATGCCATTATTTTTAATTTCCCTTTCTGCCTGAGTAGTGATAGCTTTTAAAGCAGGTGTAAATACAGAGATCTGAAATATTAAAATATTACAACCACTCCTTGTTTTGTGGTATGAGATTTATATAATTTAAAATCAACTTTTTTAAAGATAAAATGATGTCAACAAGAACAAAACACAGAGCAGTGTTTAAAACAAGTGCCATGTGTATGACATTCACTTCACTCTTGCAGACATTCATAGTTCACAAAGTCCTTATTAGCACCCATGCTACTATACTGCAGTCACCATTTGGTGCAGTGCCTCAGTTAATATATCTCTTGCTCAATGCCACAGAGAAACAACAAAACTGATTTTTTAAAATTTATTTTTGGTTTCCTTTATTGCACTGCTCTTAGTGAATAATACAGGCTTTCTTCCACTTAACCTTGATTTCTTTTTTGGGGGGTGAGGGGGGAGCTAAGGAGGGACAGTCTGGATTTCTGTACAAAATGAAAGCCTTTCACAAGTGTTGAAAAAGTTTACTTTATTGGTTACAATTAAATAAAATGTATCATCATAACCCATCTGGCTGGTCATTAAGTGTTTGCAACAGCACAAAAAGATCTTTTTTTATCAATCTGACAGGTTCACAAAATTTATTTCATGCCAGGGGATGGGAGGGATAGCAAACACCACTCTTTAGTCTTCTACCTGTATTCTAGATTTATGTCAATGGTACATTGGTTAAAAGCAAAGGGACAACCCCATTTGTACATCAAATTGTATATTTTAATGTTTGCATCAGAATAGTCTTTAGATCACTCTTCAACAAGAAACAGTAATGTAGCTAACAGCAAACTTCAAATACAGGAACACTCTCCAGATTAACAACTCAAAATAAAACAAAAAATTAATGTAAAATGTAAATCACATATAATACAATTGAAGTGTCCAAAACAATTTAAATAATTTTAAATATTTTTATTTTTTAAACTGCTACAAAAGCTTTATACAATATTTCAACATAAAGTCCCCATAACAGAAATGTAACAAAATGGGAATGATAGTGAAAAGAGTTAAAGTGGCACATATTCACCAAACAAGTATTAAAACTACAAATTTTAAGAGGTAGATTACTTTTAAAGTCAAAAACAAATAGGGTATGTGAATGAAACTCGCCATTTCCACCAACTCAGTCATTGACCCTTTTTGAAAAGGGCATAGAAATGCATGGTAAAATATTTCCCAACAGTAATATTATACTTAAGGAGACCAATTTGTTAACTTTTAATCTCAGTAAGAGAATGAAGTGTAAGACCTGGTACAATAAACTCATTTAATATTTATGTGTAGAGGCATATATTTATACAGACCTGCTTTCTTTTATCCTGTGCATTAACAAAATGCTACACAGCATCCAATAATAATATAGTTATAAATTAGTGCCAGGTAATAATCTGTAGAGGATAGTTTCCATTTGGATACATAAACAACAAATTAGGAAACGCATAAAAGAGTCCAAATCCAACCTGGTTTCCTCAAAATTATGCTGGCAATCCACACTTGATAAGAAAAAAAGAAAAGAAAAGAAATGGGGAAGGAGAATCCTGACAATTTAAATTCCTTTCCTTCTACTAATTCATTTAAAAGAAGGCATCAAGACAATGTGACCAAAATACTTTAAAATGAGTGCATAAGAATTTGTCATCCCTGAATCTACAAGAAGCTACTGATAAAACAGGGAACTTGCTTTGCAAGAATTCAAATTGTCTTTCTCTGTGCCATTCACCAAAAGCAGGGCAACACTAAAATCTGAGTTATCAGTCCAATGATGACAGATTCAGTTCACCTCAGCCCATTTTTACAGTACCCTTCTCTTTGCATCTGAATCATCCTGTAGCCCAGCATGCATCACACGCCACAGAAGAAACATATGCCTTACACTAACAACAATAGCACAAAGCCTGCAGGCAATCATGGTTGGATTTAAGATTTTTTGAGTCAGCTTCAACCGGTCTTGAAAGCTTGGTGGATTTCACATCCATTGTCGTAGTGCTTATCCTAAGTTGAGCATGCAATAGCTTTACTTTGTCAATTAAGATTTGTTTTGTTTTTACAGGAGGTTCCTAGAAAATAAGAAAACTGAAGATAAATGACAAAATAATATAACCTGTTTATGAACTGAACATGCTTAAAAAGAAAAAGGTGAGTAGACCATAAGACAAACAGTATTAAGACAGTGATGTAAATGAGCCTGAAGGAATACTTAGGAATTAAAACTTCTGACCAAAAGGAGACAAATGAAAAGAAGTCAGCAAAGAACTGCTTGTTATATCAGCAGACTTTCATGGAAAAAACCTATTTCTTTGAATCAAGTTAACATTAGCTGGAAATCTAATGTTTAAATTCTCTTCAAGTATTAAGACCTATTAAGCAATCAAAAGGATTTCTTATGCAAGTCTGTGCATAAAAGAATATGAAAGCTATTCGGAACTATGCCCAGAACAATTTTTTTTACAAAGATTTTCAAGTGTCACCTTTACTGAAATAAAGATGGAAGGAGGAAAGTGCACATCTTTCTCTGTGAATCTTCACTCTGCTATCCTATTTGTATTAGAAATGAATCTTGGACTGCAGACCCAACCACTTAGAACATCAAAGAAAGTTCCCAACACCTAGCTATGAAAATGGCATTAAAACAAAGAGTTTATTATATTAAGCAGTAAGTTTGACAGGTAAAGTATAAGATTGGTGATACATAGTTTCCTTTGTGCTATGAAATTTTCTTACCCCATTTTTTTTTCTTCACAGTCTGATTAGTCTATTGGCTTGTAGGCTAGGTAACAATGTTATGTAACAAGCAGATTCTGCTGAGCCACTCATGATGTGGAACAGAAAAGTATGTATGACTAATTAAAATGGTCAGTTTCAAACAGAAAGGTTGAAAAAAATGTGTGCAGATGTGGGGTAGGGTTGGGGTGGGGGGAGATGTCACTAATTGGTCTTTTTAAGCTGAAAAGCAAGAGTAAGAATAATGCAAAATCTCTGGTTACTATACCTAAAAAAAAAAAAAAGGAATATACTGTTTTGTGATAGCGTCTGGAGTGTGAACCTCAGACAAGCACAATGAATATTACTAAACAAAAATTATGATAAAGATGACTTTATGTCATACAATGGCTGCCCTTCTTCAATTCCAAGTTTTCATTAGAAAGAATTTTGTAAGCTGAAAAGTGAAAGTAAAGAGAACTTTTTGTTTTTAAAGGAGAAATTCCTTTTAGTTTTCAATTCAAACAAATATTTATCTGGGCTATAGAATCAAAAGCAGCTGCCATACTTTAAAAAACTGACTCAGGAAACCAATGTCTGGAGTTGCCATTCAGCAGACAGAGCTTAGAAAGAGAAAAGTGACCTCTGCCCAAGAAGCACTCTCTTTCTTACACACTTTTAACAATCAAGTCTTCATTTCCTTGTAAACATTCTGTTTTTCTGAGAACACTTCATGTTTATGGTCAGCTACATGGTAAGCCCCCAGTACTCAAAAGTGAGACTGTTGAGAATTCACCCATTTTGCAGTCAGTTGACACAATTACATACATGACCCAGGAAAGAAAATGATAAGTGGAAAGTTATATCCAGTATTTTAATTTCAAAATCTAAATGTTTAAGCCTTTTGCCATACCAAATTTTAATTCAGCAATATAATATTCCTTCAATTAATTACTGAAAATAGAGAAAAGTACCGCTAAACCACAGCAAAAGGAGTGATGCTGTATTGTGATAGGACCCTTTGGTCTATTAAATAAATATTCCATGAGATTATTCAAAATAGTTTTTACATAACTTCCAATGAAGGCTATATTTACTGATACCTTTGCCATTGTGTTAAGCAATTATTTTTGCTTTTTGTAATTCACTTTTTCAGATCAATTTTCCACTTAAAACTGCATAAATAGAATTCGAGCACAAAAGGAGCAATTCCCTTTAGAAAATATTCAAATAAGGGGCCCTCCCCAAAGAGCTATGTGAGGCACATACTAGAGGTATTTTAAAGAATTAATTACATGGGAATGCTTGAACTCTTCATTGAAATTGAAAACTCTACATAGAAATTCATGAGCCTGTTCCTGTTTCCAACCATGAATATATGCCGAAGAAAACATACAACAGAACTTGTGCCCAAGAAATCTCCTAAAGAGGTGCCTTGACTTCAAAATGTGGGCCACTGATCTTGACAAAGCCGTGTCCTCTATCTGCCCTTTTATAATTAGTTACCAGTTTTGATTACTGATAAAATATGCAATCTCTGTGAATTTAGAAGATTATGTGTACATACACATATGAGCATGTGTTTTTATATTTATATAATATAAATTATGTAGATCAGTCATGGCTCAAGAACAAATGTAGTTTAATATTTACAACGAAGAAACAATCAGCATATTCACAAATGGGGTTTTAGACTGTTGAGGCTAATTATTTAAATAAATAATATATTTTTCCTAATGGCTCTTCCACTATTAACCAAGGTATAAGCATAAACCCTACCAAGGCACAAATACATTGTTTGAACAAATGTACAATGAAGCATAATGGAACTTTTTTTATGTTCCAAAGCTGACTAGGTCATTCAACTACAATCCCTAATTCACTTAATACTCCAAGGTAATTTTCTTCCATGACAGGAGTAAGAACAAATAAGTAGTTAGAACGAAATTCTGGAACCACAGGTTAGACAGCACCATTTCAAAAGGCAAGACTTAAAAAGCATTTTGCAGAAGTTTGGATATTATATCTGCTACTGAGTGTATGATGTCTCATGTGATTGCTTTGTAGACAGGAATCTCAACAATGTGTTTGTCAACTCCAGATTTTTTTCCCCTAGTTGATTAAGAACATCATAAAACTGGAGAATCTTATGTGACAAAACGTACCACAATCAGCTTTCATCAAAACTCTCTACTTAGGAACATAAAACTATGGTACTAAAATAAGTTCAAACACTCCAATTTTAGAGATAAGCAAACAAGAACCCTGATCCATTAAGCTGACTTGTCTATTGTTTAATATTTTTTTTGAAAGGCTTGAAAAGTTCTCAGGGTTCCTGTGCAGCTGTCCCATTCCAAATTCTCATTGCCTATCTTGCCCTCATCTCACCTCCCTGCCTGAAAGGGCATTACTTAGCATTCTTTTTATAGAAATACGAGGGAAATGTGCAGCATATTCAAAGGAAAATATTTACCAAAGGAAAACGGTTTACCAATATGGTAAATACTTCAAATGAGCAATAAAAATGCCCTGATGGAAGAGCAGCAGGGAAACAAATTACTGTCACCAAAAGCAGCAGCCAGTACACTCAACATAGTCAGGAACCATGTACAGGGAGAAACAATTCTAAGTCACAAATTGTGAGACATTTTCACTCAGTTTCATGTCTTCTTTTAGTACACTGATAAGCATTTTTCCCGAATTTCCAACTCTAATTACAACCAACTATTTTCTGTAAATGATGCTATTTCATAATTCCTCAGGGATGAAATAAAACTTGACCATTCAAACACCCAAAGCACCAATATTCTCCTTCAAGTTTCACAATAATCCCTGTCTTTAAGTGCTCAACTTACATGATTTAAAGATATTAACAGAAATAGGGGTTTTTCCTCCACTTCAGGAGAATGGCTTACCTGAAATCTTTGACCTCCTGCTTTGTACTGCTCTCTTCCCTCTTGCTTTCAGTGAGGTCTACAGAGGCTGCCAGCTGCAAGCTTCGAGTGATGGGCCCTCCATTCCTTTCTCTAGATTTGACACTAAACCTATCTGGTTTTTTCTTGCTAGCTAAAGCAGGCTTGCTTTGTAAAACAGCTTTGTTTTTCTGTACCCTCACATGTAGGTTCCGGGATGCTTTGCTGGAGAGATGAGCAGAATGGTTCTTGGCTACTGCTTTTGATTTCTTCCCCTCCATATGAGACATTTTGGCCATTCTTACAGGGCTGGAGTTCCTCAGAGAGCTTGACTTTTTTGACTTCACCGAAGGTACAAATTTCACCTTCTGTTTTGCCCTAAAGGATGGAGAAGGTGATGGATTTGTGGCGGGTCCTGAGCTCCGTGCTCTCGTCTTGCCCAAGTGGGTTTGCATGCTCTGCATTTTAATCTCAGCGTCGGCTGTCCGTCTTCGTTGGTTGCTACTTTTCTCACTGCTTGCAGGTGATGAGATCCCACCTTTCTTAGAGGAATGAGAAGAGCTTCTTTTGTTAGAAGGAGAAATTGGCTTTTTAGGACAGCTGTAAGCTGCATGTTTATTCAGGCTTCCAATATAAGTGAACTCGCGATCACAATAAGGGCAAATATGTGAGTGAGAATCTGAATCATTATTTCTTAAGTCTGCTTTTTGCTTGGCAGATTTATTTTTTTGCAGGATTGCTTTATGGACTAACTGATTTTTCTTCTTCAGTGCACTTATTTTGAGCTTGTTAGAGGACATTTTGCTGAGTTCAACACTAAAATTTAGTCTTTTGGGTTGCCCCATACGTCTAAAGGCATTTTTCCCAGAGTTATCTATGACCACCACACCATTTTTGGGTTGTACAGTCTGTTTCAGTGGTACTGGATTTTTCTTAGGTGTGTACCTCTTTTTGTCACTAGCTGAAGCACATGCCAAGATATGCTTGTGTAATTCAGGCATGTTGTCAACACCTTTCCCACATTTGGTGCAGCGGATGGCAGTAGTAAAAGTCTGTGGGATATTGTGAGTGGTGAAATTTGTGGCTGTAACCCCAATGCCCATAGGGTTTCGGTGATGATACTGAAATGGAGGTGGTTTAAAGCTTGGGTAGTGCTGATTGAGGCCCAATCGAACATCTGGATCTTTAGACTTTACTCCAGAAGCCATTATTTTTATGGTAGTATAAAGCTCTTCTGAAGAGTCATTTACCTCTTCTTCTTCCTCCTCCTCTTTAGAAGCTTCTAAAGGATGTTCTGGTAGACTGTGAACATGGTCTGCAGTGGCCTTAGTAGGATCTGTAAAATTTTGGGGTCTGAGGGTGCCACTTTCAAACTCATGGTGTGTACATTCCCTATCTGGATGGAGATCTCGTTGGTGCTGCTGTAAATTGCACAAAAATGCAAATTCTTTTTTACAGACTGAACACACAAATATATTCCCAACTCCATGAAGCAAAAAACGATGTTCTGACAAGCCTGTTTTTTCCCTAAACAGTTGCACACAGAATTCACATTTGAAGGGCCATTCTTCGGCATGAATACTTAAATGTTTGGTTAGATCTTTAATAGAAAGAAAAGGTGATTCACAAACATTACAAATAAAGTTCTTATTGAATGTTTCCTGAACAATATCCTGTTCACCTGATGTCTGTGGATCGTCACCTGGTTTCTGATCCTCATTCTCTGTGTCTTCTTGTTTGAAAGATATAGGGAGAGGTGCTTCCAAATTATCACCAGATGAAACAACAGATGAAACCACTGAGAGGGGTGGTGGTGATGGGGAAGAAGAAGAAGAGGAAGATGAGAAGGAAGAAGAGGAAGAAGACGAAGAGGAGGAGGAAGAAGAGGAAGAAGAGGAAGAAGAGGAGGAGGAAGAAGAGGAGGATGACGATGAGGAAGAGGAGGAGGAAGAAGAAAGTATAGGTGGCCCAGGTGAAGCCGCAGAGTTTAGAGGCTCGACAGATGGCACAGGAGATGCTGATGGAGACACTGTAGGTGAAAGAATGGGAAGTGGTGACTGTGTAGTGGTATTAGAAAGTGGTGAAGGACATGAAGGAGGAGAAACACTGGAAGATGGAACTGGAAGTGGTAAAGGAAGAGTAGGAAGAAGAGGTGGAGGAGGTGTAGCAACAGTTAATACAGGTGGGCAAGGTGGAGGAGAAGATGGATTTGTTGGGATCAAGAGAGGAGGCAGCTGACCAGAGGACACAGGAGTCTGTGGTAGAGGTGGAGAAGTGCAAGGAGAGGAATGAGCAACTGGGGCAGATAAACTAGAATCTGGGTCAAGATCAGGTTCTGGCTGGGGATCTAGTGATTTATAAGGACTTGGGCTCCTATTTTCATCTGGATCCTTTTCCAGGGCTAAGTCTACGCCATTGTATTCATTGAGAAGAACCTTCTGTAACATGCAGGTTGTTGGCTTCTTCTTTTTTACGCTACTACAGGTAGGCTGCACTGAGTTCTCTTTGTATTCCTTGATATCTATGTCACCACAGGATTTCTTATTCACACTAAGATCTAATACAGATTCCCAAGGTACCTGAGACTTTCCTGTAAGCTCACACTTCTGCTTTACACCACTGGATAAATCCAGTGGCTGCTGGTTGCATACATTACCAAAAGTGGTGCTAGTTGGCCAGTCTTTAGACATTTTGTAATCATCAAAGCATGAAGGGCTCACATTGTCTCTCTCTTCCCTCCCAGATGAACTCCAGGCAGGTGAACTATTGTGGCTTTCTAATTTGGGTATTTTAGAACCAACAGCTGGATCATAACATGTTGCTTTGCCCTCACTTTGTTTTCCAAACTCTCGAAGAGCAGGACTATGCTGTGGAGAACTAGGAGGAGAACTGGTTCTGCGCTTAAACCTACTAGAGGATACAGGCAAAACAGAAGAAGAGGATGACACAGATGAACCTAATTTAGGGATGTCTGCTGCAGATATAACTGCTGTTATCTTGTTACTATCTTGTGTTTGAAGAAGTTGTTTGAGCTTTGAAGATAAAAAGACACTTTTCTCTTTGTGATAAGGAACAGTCTCTGTAGCAGATACACTGAGAGGTAAGTTTAAGGAACAGGATGGTGTTATAGGTTCTGAATCAGTTTCTGCCTTAATTTTAGGTAAGAAAGGTGGACTAGTGGTTCTCCGCTTCTTTGAATCACTATTTGTGTTATTAGAGGAGTCCTTGGGAAGATCCTCTGCTACATGCACTTGAGAAGTCTTTATACTCTGAGTAATTTCCACTGTAACAGGAGTAAGCAAACAATTTAGGCCATACAAGTCTGCAGAATTAGACTCCATTTCAATCACATCACAATTACTAGTGCTGTTATTAGACTGAATCTTCCCATCGATATAATAATTTAAATTCTCAGAGATATTGCTGGAAATATCCATAATGTAGACATCATCTGATTCTCCTTCTTCTTCTAGCTCTGTGCTTGCTATATATACATTCTGGGTCGGCTGGGTCTGCTCTGCTGGAAGTTGTGGTTCTTCAAGTAAGAATCCTTTTCTCCTTACTCCTTTAGGAATCAGATGACGTTCATGAACCCTACGCTGATGTCTCCGCATGTTTGTATGTGTTCCAAAAACCTTTTTACAATATTTGCAAGGATGCAGTTCTTTGAGGTCTCCATTCTCCTCTGCAACAGAAGTAATTGCAATTTCTTGGGAAACTCTCTCTGAATCCAAAATCATGCAATCTTGCAAAAGACTGGAAGTATTTGATTCCTCTTTAAGATTCACATCATCTCCAAACACTGGGCCATCTACAAGGTCATCAGGCTGTTGTAGTGTTAAGATTGGTTTCCTTTTTGGCCCTGCTTCATGACGCCTCTCATGCCTTCTCCTGTTAATCTGGGTACCAAAAGCTTTCCCACAGTACCTGCATTTAAAAGCATGATTGACAGTGGATATATGGATATGCATGTGACGTTCAAGTCCTTGTTTGGTTGTAAACTTCCTTTCACAATGTTGACAAGGAAACATGAATGTTTCAAATACATCACCATTGGAATCTCCCTTTGTTTTAGGAATTTTGACAACTGGTATTACTTCAAGAGAACCATCTAGATTTTCTTCAGTTGGATCTCTGGGTTCTTCCGATGCGCCTTGCTTTTCTTCACATTCTATTTCTGGCTCTCTCTCAGAACTTTCATTTGGTATATTAGCATCTTCTTCCCCTTCCTCTTCTTCCTCTTCTTCCTCTTCCTCCTCCAAGTCATCTGATCCACAATGTACTACTTCAGATGTCCCCTCTGGCAGTGTTTGAGGCTCAGAGACAGGAGGAGGGATTATTAATTTGGGAAGTGCATCCTGATTTACCATCTCCTGAATAACAGCTGTCTGTTCTAGAGAGAGTACTGCTGAAGCCGAAGGCTTCTCTTCTTCTTCTTTAGGCCCTAGAAAGAATTTTTTAGAAGTAGAAGTAAAACAGAAATAAGAGGTTAGAGCTATTTGGAAATAATTTCATATTATTCTAAACATTTTTCCTGCCACTAAATACTTGAAAGTCATGGCCAGTAACATATAATTCCTATTCTATTCTATTATATTACTAATAGAGTTGCATAACATCTACTTAACACTATCACTTAAAGCTTACAAAACATTTTCTTCACAACAATTCATTATAAAGATGAGAAAACTTAAGCCCAGAGAGGTTAAGTGGCTTTTTCCCCAGTCACACACAATTATTAGAACCCTCAAGTCCAGAGTTTTTTCCCCACTACTTTTCAGCGAATACCTTTATCAAAGCTTAGTAGGTGGGAGGAATGTGATGGCACAGCAAAGGAATCTGGGAAGGAATAGTCAGACACAGGGAGAAGATGGAGAAATCAGTGCTGTGAAAATCAGTGGAAGAAAGACTCCTCATAAAGATGGTCATTAGTGTCAAAAAGAGCAAATAACAATACTGTGAATAATGGAGGGGAAAAAATCATTAAATTTAACAACTATGAAATCACAAGTGGAAATGTGAGAAGGCAGAGGGAAGTTAGGAACTGTATATAGTAAGTATATTTTTTGGGGTTTTTTTTTTATAAGAAAGAAAAAATATAAGAACTTAGGAGATAGCAAGGTCAAGTAATGAGTGATTTTTAAAGAGGAAAGAAACTAAGGCAGTGGAGGGAAAAGGTAACTGAAATAGGGAGAAGGGATAATCAAAGGAACAGGCAAAAATAGAAATTTGGCCTTGGCAAGTCCATTCTGAAACTAGAGTAAATGAAGATTTACTCTAAAAGGATGGAGGGGTGGGAGTGGCAGGACTGCGGAGGGGGGTGGAGGGGAGGAAGAGAGGTAATGTTAAAAAGAGTTTAAGGTATGAAGTAAGAAAGAAAAAAAAGCAAGTTACTAACAGATGGCATCCATTTATTCAGCCAAGTAGGAGGAAAGGGGAAAATAGGGAAGAGGTGGCTCACAGAAAAAAGTGAGATTTTTGTTCCTGTATTTCATTTTCTTTTGAGAAGAGTTGGTACAGTTTTTGTGGTCTGTGTAAAATCTTCTGTCTGGTGTTTTCTCAGCAACACTATTATGACCAGAATTTTCTCCTACTCTTTTACTGCAGAAGTCTCTACCTCCCTGCCATAAAGAAGCTCCACATATCCTAAATACTGGCAGTTTTTATTTTATGAATTTTTTTGTTCTTTGTATTTATGTAATTTCAAGTTGTTAGAAAATTATTTTTGTGACAATGGAATCTATTTTGTTCTCCAAATACCTCCTAAAAACCTGGTCAGGAACCAGATAAGAAATATACTATATACTTCCATTCAGGCAGCATTTTGTCATTAAGTCCAGGAACAAGTGCTTCTGATAAGAATTTTTAAAATAAAATTACTATTTCCCCCCAAATGGCTGTTAATAATATGGGGGGGGGGGAATTGAGAATGGATATAAGTAGGCTACAGAAGAGGTATCAAACATACAACCCAAGGGCCATATGCAGCCCAGAAAACTGAAGTCTAAAACAGATTAAAATAATAATGGAAATATTTAACAAAAAAATGCCAATAAAATATACATAATACTGCAATTGAAAACTAAGTCAATATGCACCTTGCGGTGCCTGCAGGTTAGCAATCCCAAGCCCATTTCTATTTGAGTTTGACACCACTTGGGCCACACAGCATGTTACCAACAGTGACTTCTGATTAAGAAGAGAATATAACACTAATAATGCATACAAACAGAAAAACTGGTAGCCAGTTATGTTATAAAGGTGAATCATGATGAACAGCCCATCTATCAGACTGATATCCATGAAAAATAGAATTAGGATCCAATGAAAAGATATGTATCATAAATTTAGTACTGGAATGGTCTACTGATCTCATTTACCAGATTAGAAAACTAAGGTCTAGTTACCCAAAGTCTCACAGGGAATAAGTGGCAGAACCAGGATTGAAATAGTGGAATGTTTTACAATCTATGCCAAGAAAAGGATATTCATAGGGATAAAACAAGATATCTATTGGATCACTGCATTTGAGTATCCAGAACCAGAACACAGTATTCATTACTATGAATAAGAAAAATAAGAGACTATAAAATAATGAATAGATGTCAATTTCACCATCTATTCAGGTCTTTTGTATTTCGTAGTACTCAGACCTTAGCTGAAACTGGGAAAACTAACATCATCTTTGTATAGAAATGTCATTTTGTTATTAAAATGGAAGAAATACCAGAAAAAGAAATATTTTAAGTCATGTAAACAAAATCATGATTAGATAACACATACACATAGATACAAAAGTACTGTCACATAAAGACAGCCTTCTCATAATTTTTCAATACTTGGATAGTTTTGGTTCTTATGATCTCTAAGAAAATGTAAAGGACTCCATCAAATCTATAATCATATACCATGTGTATGCAGAGAAAATGGAAGCAAGAGCTAGTCTAAAATTAACAGAAGGGGGGAAAGGCAACAAGGGGTATTCAAAAAGACTGGATTTCTAAGTCCTAGCTGCCATTTAATACTTGTGCTACTTTTGGACAACTTATCTCAGTTTCCAAATCTATTTTTAAAAAATACTCTTGCATTGCATCTAGGATTGTCAGTATTAATCCAGTCATAACTGTGTGACAATGTTGGGTCCTCACAACCCAACATTGTGGATAACACAAACTTACAGCTGTTCCTCCTCAAAACACAAAGGCTTTACATACAAACCTGGAAACAGACAATGTTTCTGTCCACCAGGAACAAGTTGGAGAAGTTCATCACCAGAAAGCAGACCAGCCCAAGTAGTAAAATTTTTTAGGCCCAGAAATTTGGGAAGTACCCATCACTGATGAAATGGCAAAGTGTCATGATATCTCAACAAGGAATAATAGGAGCCATGGAAAGAACTTGAGCCATCTGATAGAAACCAGGATATAAAAGTACCTCTACATTAATGATTCAGGAAGAATTCAAGACAGTTCTGACTGGCAGGGAGAAAAGGGGCAGGTGACTCAGAAAATGCCAGAGGAAAGAGAAGAGCAAATTAGCAAGAACTGGGGCTTTTAACCCATTAATCTGTATTTCCCAAAAAATCATGAAACCCACTACTATACTTTAATATATTCTAATAACTTGTCATTTTGGCCTAAGAGGAGAGCCCTCCAGGGTTTACTTCAATGAATCCAGAATGAAGTTTTGATTTACATTTTTGCCCCTGTCTCTTTAAGCCTGATTTCATTAGGACTTCCCAATTACTCATATAATCTTTAAAATACGTACAATTTCATATTTTTTGCCCCTTTTTATCCACACAGGACAAGATTTGTTTTCTTCTCATATTTGGACTTTTGTTCTCTTGAGTCATTCCATAAGTCAAAAAACCATATTAAATAACTAGTTCTGAATCTTTATCTGGCATCTTTCAAAGGACACTGGTGGGTCTGAAACACCAATTTCTACATTCGTCCTGCTTAATAAACAAATTTTATCAGCTTTTACCATGCAAGTTTGAAGAAGGGACGCTAACCCAATTTCCTCAAAAGACAGGTATCATGTCTTCTCTAAGTTATTATTTTAACATAATCAATAAAGGAATATATGGCATTATTGAGGTATCAGAATACAATGACTGACTAAAAATAAATCATTTTTTCTGTAAGATTAATTAAAAAACAGTTTAACAAAGGCAACTAGGGGTTACCATCTGTGTTCATATGGAGAGTGTCCATATAAATAACAGATCCCTAAACTATTACTGAGTGGTATGCAGCAACAAGATACAGCAAAAAAAGACAAGGCTTCAAAGCCCATGAGAGTTGGGTTCAGCCCCTGCCTCTGATTCACAATGGCTCTGTGACCCTGGCCAAGTTACTTAATCTCTCGAGGTTCTAGACAAATATTGAAGACTACAAGTTGCAGACAAGATACAGACCTGCACTCTTAGAAGTTTCTTCACCAACTTTTGCTATAGCAACGAAACCACTGTAACTGACCCTAATTCATTGATGCCAATCTCCCCCTTTTTCTAGGTATATCAGCCTTGCTTTTCCTCCTGCTGCAAAATATCTGTTACAAATCCAATGCAAAGTACATTGATGAATTAAAACTAGTTCTGTATGTTCAGAGAATACATACTGAGTGGGACTGCACGACACATTCACCATGAGGGAAATGGAAGAAAGTGTAGAGACATCAGAAAACACAAGAGCAGAGTTATAACTTAAGGGTTATGGAGTTGCTGTATAGGCTAACAGTGTGGGTTTTTGCCTTTAAAGAAAAAGCCAGCTTTTCTTCTTCCCAAGGCAAATTTCATGAATTCCATTTCCACGAATTTCCCACAAAATAAGAAAACAATAAGCCAGTGGTGCTAATTCCAAAGAGAGGCTTATTTGTGACCTCTCAAAACTTCAACACAGGATGTTGCTAAAAAAAAAAAGACAAAAGAAAATAAAAATAATCTCTTCAAGTCTGGGGGTTCTATCAATAGTTCAGTTACACAACAACAATAACCTGACTTTTATATGGGCAAGACAAATACATTCAGAAGGAAATAAAGTACTGTTTAAGTAAACAACCCAAAACTTGGCACTGAACACTTTGAGGTACAGAAGTGTACAAAGTATCAAAAGTCAAGAACTGTTCAGCTCTACTAACTACAAACGAGAACAAAAAAGTCTCCATGCATCAGAAGCAGCTTCTTTCATTTCTATCCCTAGAAAGGACACAGAGTGATGGCTAGGTGGCACAGTGAATTGAGCACTGGCCATGGAGCCAGGAGGATGTGAGTTCAAATGGGGCCTCGGACACTTGACACGCTAGTCATGTGACCTTGGGCAAGTCACTTAACTCCAATTGCCCTGCCCTTCCCCCTCCAAAAAGGAAAAAAAAAAAAGAACACCAACTATGGAGCAAGTAAAACTGCTTAAAATGAACAAAAAGACAGGGCAGAATTATTTATTCATCACAGCCATCATGTTAAACAGGATACAGCACATCTAAGGAAGTAGTAAAAATTCTTTACACAGGTACAAAAGCATCCTAAATATTAACTGAATCATTTCAGAGATATAAATATTTTAGAAATCTAATGTGACATCAGAAAAATCACTACTTTTGAATACAATCTTTTAAATCTTAGTATTTTTCAGCTGAAAATACTGTCACAAAACTGAGCAAAGTTCTCTATCCTGGCAGTTTTCTTAGCAAAATCCATGGCTTCTACTTGATTAGCCTCCTAATCTCCTGAAATGAGGTTGCCTAAGTGTATTTTATAACTCATCATGTAGATTTACAATCCCATATAAATGTCACCACCAGTGATAACACTGAGGAAATGACTGTAAAAGGAGACTCAGCTTCCAGAGTTTTCTTTGTAAATGAATCTAAAAATCATTCATACGACTCCATTTTAGAGCCCATATAAACAAGGGGAGTTGAGCAAGCTACTCCTTTTGCCTTCATTTACTATATAACAAATGGATAAACCTTACAACATATTCCTACTATTATCCAGCTCAATAAATCTAACTATAAACCAGTAGCTCTACCTCTTCCTAGGGAATTCTTAAATCACACCCCATTTGGGAAACAAGCATTCTATTATAACCAGAATAGCAACCTTTAGGGTAGCTTCATAACATGAGTGTGGGAGAGTGGAATGAGTAAAAAGGGTCAGGTTAAAAGTGTGTGTGTGTGTGTGTGTGTGTGTGTGTGCGCAAGAGAGAGACAGACAGACAGACAGACACAGAGACTGACTGCAGGCAATTTCCTTGACCTCATTCACCTCTGTCAAAATAGGGGGAATTAAAATCCATCAGATCCCTTGAAGTGCTAAACCTAGAACCTCAGAACCTCAGCTATGGGTGAACAATTAATGGGGAGCTACAGAGAAAATGTAGATGACAAGACGACAAATTACTGGATTTAGAGTCAAGAGTTCAAATCTCTATTAATTAATCTGTGGGGGAAGCACTTCACCTCCTTGGGCCTTAGTTTCTTAATCTGCAAAAAAAATTATTAAAAAGGGGGGTGGGGGGGGAGAAAGAGAAATTCCTAAAAGATCACTAGGATTTCTCCATTCTAAGGTCTAACTCCTATGATCTTATGAAATGTGAAGCAAAAAACACCTCTACCATTTTTATAAGCATGTTATCTGAAAGAGCCAAGGTACTTAAAATGTCTAGGGCTACAATAGCAAAAGTTTTCAGTAAGAAATATTCAAGTCTCAGAGTGGCTTCATAGATGGCAAAATGAAAAATGCTTGATGCTATTAAGCCACTGAATAATTTCATTTCCACAGACCTTTAATTTCTGCAGAGGCAGCTACATGGTCCAGTAGATAGAGCACTGGGCCTAGTGTTAGACAATCTGAATTCAAATCAGGTCTCACACACTAGCTGTGTGACCCTAGACAAGTTATTTAACCTCTGTCTACCTTCATTTTCTCATCTATAAAATGAGGTTGATAACTGTGCCTACATTCCAGGACTGTTGTGAGGACCAAATGAAATATTTCTGAAGGATGTAGCACAGTACCTGATACATAGAAGACACTTTGTAAATAGTCATTCTCTTTCCCTTATTCCTTCACAATTGTTTGCTTTAGGGAAGAAAGACTTAATATGAATACTTTTATATCTAAACTTCTTGTTGTTGTTGCTGTTACATCAATGATTTCATCAGTGTGGAACTGCCCTAAAGATAAGAAACTCTTCTATAACTTATAGTTCTGTCTATTACTTAGTACACTGAGAAGTTACAGGTCTATATACAGGTCAGTCACATTGGATTGGATATGGCAAAAGTAGGCCCTGAATTTTGTTCTTCTGGATTCCAAGAGTACCTCTCTATATCTTCTTTACTTTCCATACTACCTCTTATTATCTAGGCACAACTAAAATCAGATCACCAGAAGTAATTAAAATTACTCCTAAGACATCTCAAACCAGATTTCCCCATTATTGTTCTTTGAAAAGTTCCTGGGAAGGCACAACACTAACAATACAACTAATAACAATTAACAAGTCAGACATGGTCAGTACTTATTTTCTATTCTTTAAATGGGAAAATTTTAAGTCCAGTCTCAAAAGACTTACCTTCTTCAGAATCCCTCATGTTTGCTGAAGCTGAGTCGGTTTCACCTGTCTTTAGTTTTGCTTTGTCTCCGGTCTTGCTTGCTTTATTTTTACCCTCCTGGGATTTTTTCTTCCCTGAAAAATAAAGATATCCATGTTCTACTGCTATTCTTGACATTAAACAGTGGCACTAAAACAGGGGAAAGGAGGTGACAATTATTAATCCAATCCTGGGAAACTACTTATCTCTGAACAATAACTTCCCTCAGTTTCTTAAAGAAAATAACAACAAATTACCAATATAAAAAGCTGAACGGAAAAAGTCAAAGACATTTAATAAAAGAAATATTGGAGGAAACTGATGCCTGCTTTAATAAGGGACACAGAGGGAATTAATTCCCTTTGTACTTATGCCCACTTTAAAAAAACACATAAAATCTGCTGTAAATCATACTATTGATTTCAAACCACTGAAAACAAGGTAACAGCACCACCTAATGCAATGCCATGTCATAATGGTAATCCACAAACAGTAGCTGACCAGTGAAAACAGGAAAATTTAGTTTTTAAAAATTCTTCTTATTATATGAAACATTTTAACAATATTTTAAAAATCTGAGTTCCAAGTTCTCTACCTCTCACTTGCCCTTCCTCATTCCTTGAGAAGGCAAGCACTTTGATTTCAATGATATCTTTGATATCATGCAAAATATATCTGTATATAAGCCATGTCACAAAAGAAACAAAACGTATTGTTTTGTAAGTAAGTTCAATCTGCATTAATAATTCATCAATTCTCTCTGGAGATGGACAGTATTTTTCATCAGGGGTCTTTTGGAATTATACTGACTCATTGTCTTGACCAGGGTAGCTAAGTCATTCACAGTTCATCATCACTACAATGCTTTTACTGTGAACAACATGTTGGTTCTGCTCACTTCACTTTACATGAAATCACAAGTCTTCCCAAAATCATCTAAGTCTTCTGAAACCATTCTGCTTGTCATTTCTTATAGCACAATAATATTCTAACACAACCATAGACCACAACTTGCTCAGTCATTCCCCAACTGATAAGCATCTCCTCAATTTCCAATTCTTTGACATCACAAAAAGAACTGCTATAAATATTTTTATATAAATAGGTCCTTTTCCCTCTTCTTTGTTCTGTGGGATAGACCTAGTAGTGATACTGCTGGATCAAAGGATTTGCACAGTTCCACAGCCCTTCCAAATTGCTCTCCAGAACAGATGGATCATTTCCCAACTCCACCAGCAGTGCCTTAGTATCTCAATTCTTTTATATCCACACCGCCATTTGGCATTTTCCTTTCAGTCATGTTGGCCAACCAATGGGTAAGAAGTGGTATCTCAGAGTTGTTTCCATTTGGACTTCTCAAATCAACAGTGAGTTAGAGCACTTTTTCATATGACTATTGATAGCTTTAATATCTTCTAAAAACTGCCAGTTCCTATCCTTTGACCATTTATCAACCAGGGAATGGCTCTTAATTTTAAAAATTTGGCTCACTTGTCTATTTTTTTTTTAAATCAAAGAAACCTGCTGTAAATTTTTTTGTTTTCTCTCTAATTTTGAGTGCGTTGTTTTTGTCTGTACAAAAACTTTTAATTTCATGAAACCAAAATTATCTATTTTACTTCCTGTCATCCTTTCCTTCTCTTGTTTGGTCATTAACTCTTCCTTTTATCCATAGATCTGACAGGTATGTTTTTCTATGCTCCCCTAATTTACATTTGACTACCAGCTTTTATGTCTAAATCATTTATCAATTTTGATCTTATCTTGATGTACAGTGTGAGGTGTTGGTCTATGACTAATTTCTGCCAACCTGCTTTCCAGTTTTCCCAGCAATTTTTGTCTTGCTCCGAAAGCTTGGATCTTTGGGTCAATCAAACACTAAATTACTACGATCATTTACTACTATGTACAGTGTACCTCAATTATTCCACTGACCCACTACTCTATTAGCCAGTACCTGATTGTTTTGATGATTACTACTTTGTCATATAGTTTGAAATCTGGAACTGCAAGGCTGCCTCCCCTCACGCATTCTTTTTCACTGATTTCCTTGATATTCTTGACCATTGTTTTTCCAGATGAATTTTATGAGTATTTTTTGTAGCTCTATAAAGTAGTTCTTTGGTACTTTGGTATGGTGCTGAATAAGCAAATTAGTTAGTTTGAATTGTCATTCTTATTATACTGGCTCAGCCTACCCAGGAGCAAGTAATATTTCTCTAAATTTCTCTAAAATCTAAAATGCTTAGTAATGTCCTTATTTCTGTGAAAAGTGCTTTGAACTGTCTTAATATAATCCTGGATTTGTCTAGGCAGGTAGACTCCACAAGTATTTTATATTGTCTGCTGTTATATTAAATAGAACTTCTCTATCTCTTGCTGCTAGGTCTTGTTAATAACACATAGAAACACTGATGATTTATGTTCATTTATTTTATATCCTGCAACTCTGCTGTAGCTATTAATTGTTTCAACTAGGGTTTTAGTTGATTCTCTAGCATTCTAGAAATACGCCATCACATCATCTACAATCTTGTTTTATTACTATACCTAGCATTTCTAGTCACTGAATAGTGGTGATAATCAGTATCCTTGCTTCACTCCTGATCTTATTCAGAAGGCTTCAAAAGTTCATCCCCATTACAGGTAATTGCTTTGTTATTCGTTTTAGACAGATACTAATCATTTTAAGAAAGGGTCCATTGATTCCTGCACTTTCTAGTATTTTTAACAGGAATGAGTGTTGTATTCTTCCAAGGACTTTTTTCTGCCTCTACTGATGAAATCATATGATTCTTGCTGTTTCCTATCTACATCAGCCTTGTATTCTCAAATAAATCTCACCTAGTCACAGTGAATGATCTTTATAACATACTGCTGCAATCTCCTTGCTAGTATTCTATTTAACATTTTCGCATCTTCTCATCACTACAATGATCCAAAACAATTCCAAAAGATCCATGATGGAAAATGTTATCCACATCCAGAGAAAGAACTATGGAGTCTGAATGCAAACCAAAGCATACTATTTTCACTTTTTTTCTTTGTGTTTTTTCCCTTTTCTTCTGTTTCTTCTTTCACAACATGCCTAATGTGGAAATATGTTGAACATAACTGCACACGTATAGCCTATATTAGATCACTGTTTGGGGAGGAGGGAAAAGGAGGGAAGAGAGAAAAAATCTGGAACTCAAATTCTTACTTAAAGATGAATGTGGGAAACAATCTTTACATGTAACTGAAAAAAAACAAAATTCTACGAACAAATAAAATTTTTGCATCAATATTCATTAAGGAATTAAGGACCAATTGGTATGTAGTGTTATTTTTTCCTCTGTTTTTGCTCTCCCTGGTTTAGGTATTAAAATCATATTTGTGTTCCAAAAGTTGGTAGGACTCCTTCCTTATGTTTTTTTTTTCCCAAAGTTTATATGGTATTAGGATTCTTTAAATGTCTGGTTGAATTCACCTGGTCCTAGGGATTTTTTCTTACGATATTCATTGATGGTTTATTCAATTTCTTTTACTTAAGCATTTATTTTGTCTTCTGGTAAGCTGGGCAGTATATACCTTTGTAAATATTCATTTATTTCACTAAATTGTCAGGTTTATTGGCATTATAATTGACCAAAATAATTTCTAAAAATTGCTTTAATTTCATCTTCATTAGGGGCACACTTTTTTTCATTTTTGATACTGGTAATTTGGGGGAGGTTTTGTTAATTTTTTCTTAATATGCTTTTCATAGGATATCAACTTAGTTACTTAGAAAATAGAATAAACTTGGGCACTTTTTGGTTAAGGTACAGTTACTTGTAATTGTCAAAGTGAAACTACAGAAATATGGATTCAGTTCAGCTGAATGAGCACAATGGGTTCCAAGCTCAAATGCAGAGTAATTATGAATAATTCACTTATCAAATTGTAAGGCATTCAAAGGGTCCCAAAGGAGACTATTTTGGGTTCACTACAATCCAGTATTTCATTAACTAATGTAAAGACAGTATTCTAAGAATGCTAATTGCATTCTTTAGGCCCATCATATTCTGGGAAAGAAAGCCAATACTTCAGAAGAGAGAATTAAAATACAATGTTTTTCTAAATCAAAAGAGTAAGTTAAAAGCATTGATAAACAAATATAACATGTTCACAATGGAAAGAAAATATGACATACTCTTAAACTAAGTTTAATGAGTGGGATTTGGTATGTTCGAGCTCCCCAATCCCTATTTTATATTCTATTTCTTTTTCTTCATGCCTCAGTGTTTTGTTTCCAGCACAGGTACTACCATTTAATGGAATTTGCGCTTAATGTTCTTGTCCCAAATTTTCCCTATCAGATTTGAAGGAAATCACCAGATCTTCTCTCTTCTCAGCACTGTTTTAGCAGCAGTTTAAAGTTTACAATTTTTTGTTTTTGCTTTTTTTTTTTTTTTGGAGGGCAGTTGGGGTTAAGTGACTTGCCCAAGGTCACACGAAGTTTACAATTTTTTTCATTTGAGTAAATAAAGCAGTTATAGAGTTAATGAAAAGAACTAGATTAGAACCCAGATCTCCTGACTCCAACTTTAGAATTCTCTCCTTTCTGTAACCAATGACAGAATGCTTAGAAGTCCTGAGCAACATGTTAGGAACCAGGGCTAAGAAACACAAGCTAGCCAGCTACAGAGCAATATAAATAGCCAATATATGGACTATTATTCTACCACATAAAACAAAATACTGTCTCAGTAACAGAGTAAGTCTAGAAAAATATAAGCTTCTGGGAACCTAATTTTGCAGAGATACAAAGAACATGACAAGTTAAAAAATATTTAACACTATTTGAAAATACTAATTTTAAAAGATTCATAAAAGATTATGAATATTCAGCTTCAAAGAAAAAAGGGAGGATAATATTGTGTAAATATATGAAAATTCTTTCAGATAACTGAGAAAATTCTTTAGATTCTCTTAGAAATTAAATATTTTTTGAAGTACTATGTGAAATGTTATATACACATTCAAAATTAAACAAATTCAGTTTCATACAAAATCCTTCAATTCTTGGGACGGCTAGGTGGCGCAGTGAATAGAGCACCGGCCCTGGAGTCAGGAGTACCTGAGTTCAAATCCGGCCTCAGACACTTAACACAAAAAACTAGCCGTGTGACCTTGGGCAAGTCACTTAACCCCAACTGCCCTCCAAAAAGCAAAAAAAAAAAAAAAAAAACCCTTCAATTCTTTATGGTATAATAAAATGGTGGCATTTATTGATGTTAAGTTCATAATAAAAAAGAAAAATTTTTTAATAATTGAAATAAAGCTTAATACTTCTTACAATGTATTCCAGGCCTCTCTTGAAGATTTGCTGATGGATTTAACCACTTTTTTTCTATAGGAGAATGAACTCAATCTATTATCAATTCATGCTTTGATCTTCCCTCTAACCACTTTTCTCTTTCCAAATTATTAACTATAGCCCATGACTTTCAACTCAAAGATGAACTTTCTTTGGCTTTTCTTGGACTTGGTTGTTTGGTAAGTGGGGACAGGAGAGATGAAGGGAGCAAGGGGAGATGTGAGAAAAGCAATATTGCGTAAGGGAAATAGGACTCTACATTTTATATCAATTCTATGCATTTAATCATTTCCCCATGTCTCCATTTTGCACATAAAGTCTGTTGGTTTTTAAAAGTTTTACATTTTTTTTTCCTGATTAAAAAGGTCCTTCTCAAACATATGGGCAAACCTAACCCATATATAAATTATCACTTTGACATTATAATCTACCATCGATCAAAAACTATAGACTGTTCATTTCTCAGAAGACAAGGAGAGTCAAGTATTATGTGACCCATCATCCTTGAATGCATATATTACCTGATCTGGACTACACTCAGTCCACTCGTATATATCAATGCCTAGAATCACACCTTCCAATCCCTTACTGCAGATACCCAGGAAATAGTCTTGATTAAACTCTTAGGTCTATGGTGCCAAGATTCTTTAGTTGTGGCTGCAGTCGGAGGTCATAATAAACATTGACGACAACTTTGCATTCACCAACTATCAAAGCAACACTGGAAGTTTGCTTTAAAAAAAAAAAAATCAATGGTGCAATCCCATTATATTAATCAGGAACAAAAGACTGTACTCTCTCTAACTGTGGGTCATTTCTGAATATGTCAAATATTTAGGATAATGAATACACTTACTTTCAAAACGAAGAAGAAAATTTAGACACAAAGCTAAGTAAGACTGGGTGCACAAGTCACAACTGAACACTGATGAAAAACATGCTAAGTCATACTCAAACTTTTATCAAGGGAAAATCAGTCTCTGGGAGCTCCTTTTAAAGTATTAAAAGTGAGGAAAAGAAAGACTTTAAATTGTAAAAGACTCAGTATGATGATTTATATTAACTAAAATAAAGGATACTTCAGTACTATAACTCATATTAACCCAAGTCAAAGTATACCAGAAGTTTTAAGAAATGGAAATAAAAACCATTACACAAAAAGCTGAAACTATTAGGTTTTCTTTAGGAGACAATAAAGCAGCACTTCAAAAATACCACTGAGGCGAATACTCCAAGAGGAAAACATAACTATCTCAAGTACAAAATATGTTCCATATCTTAATCTGAAAGTAGAATTATCAACCTAGCAGATATGGAACTCCAAATATATAGAGACACATGCAATTTTTTTC
Source organism: Pseudocheirus occidentalis (assembly GCA_028646575.1). Taxonomy (NCBI): domain Eukaryota; kingdom Metazoa; phylum Chordata; class Mammalia; order Diprotodontia; family Pseudocheiridae; genus Pseudocheirus; species Pseudocheirus occidentalis. Next base: position 34,788,706 of record CM053596.1, on the reverse strand, counting down.
CTACTTCAAAATGGGAAGAATAGAGTGTGCAAACCACCCATCACCCACCCCAATGGTCTGCCTAGCAGTGAGTTGGTACAGAGAAGAGTGCCAGACCTGGAGTCAGTCAGCCCTCAGTTCAAATCCAGCTTTAGACATTTTATAATCTGTGTGACCCTGAGCAAGTCACTTTCGCCTCAGCTTCCTCATATCCTCTGTTAAATGGGAATGACAATGGCTGGTACCTACCAGGATTGTTATAAAGACTACATGAAATAAAAATTAGCACAAATAACAATTAGCTTAGCACAGTAGTGGCATCTAGCACATAGTAAACACATTGTACGTTAGAATACACATAATAATATACAAAATGGTTATTATTTTAAAAGATAAATATGTGGAATGTCATGTATATCACTTTAAAAGCATAAAGAGATGAAGCCTATATCTAACAGGTTTATCAAACCTTTCTTAAAATAACCAAAAATGCAAAATTAATAATCTTGATTAAACTGAAGTTTCTGTACAAAGCCAATATAACCAAGATTAAGCAGGAAGTGAGAAATTGTGAAAGAATTTTTACAACCAGTGTCTCTAATAAAGGCCTCATTTCTAGAACATACAGAGAAATGAGACAAATCTATAAGAATACAAGTCATGTCCCAATTGATAAATGGTCAAAGTCATATGAACAGGCAATTTTCAGAGGCAGATATTAAAGATATATATAAGCATATGAAAAAATGCTTTAAATCACTACTGATTCAAGAAATGCAAATCAAAACAACTCTGATATATAAGCATATGAAAAAATGCTTTAAATCACTACTGATTCGAGAAATGCAAATCAAAACAACTCTGAGGTATCACATCTCACCTGTCAGATTGTCTAAAACAAAACAGGAAAATGACAAATGCTGGAGAGGATGTGGAAAAATTGAACACTAATGCATTGTTGGTGGAGCTGTGAACTGATACAACCATTCTGGAGAGCAATCTGGAACTATGCCCAAAGGGCTATAAATAATTCCATACCCTTTGACCCAGTAATACCACTTCTAGGGTTGTATCCCAAAGAGATCAGAGAACTGGGAAGACCGATATATAAAAAGTATTTATTGCAGTTCTCTTTGTGGTGGCAAAAAAATTGAAAATTTAGGACATGTCCATCAACTGGGGAATGGCTAACCAAGTTGTGGTATATGAATGTAATGGAATACTATTGTGCTATAAGAAATGAGAAGCAGATGGACTTTACATTTACCTGGAGAGGCTTACACAAACTGATGCTAAGTGAGAAGAGCAGAACCAGAAGAAATCTGTACATAATGACAGACACAACATATGTGTTAAGACCAACTTTGATAAATTGGACTCTTCTCAGCAACGCAAGGTTATAAGACAACTCTAAAAGACTCAGAATGGAAGGAGATGTCTACATTCAGAGAAAGCTCTAGAAAGAACAGTGTTTAAACGGAGACTGAAGCAATACATGCTATCATTCTTTCCATGTTTGGTTTTGTTTCCTCTTTCCCATTGTTCATTCCATCAGTTGCAACCTTTCTATACAACCAGATTAATGTCCAATGTGAGAGTATTTGCAGATTCTATACTTGATTCAAGCTGCAGGGGTGGGGGGCAGGAAGCAAGGAATTTGAAACTCAAGGGATTGTAGAACTAAATCTTGTAAACTAAAAGTAAATAAACAAATCAATTTTTAAAAAAATCAATCCACAGCTTTGACCAGTTTATTTCACTGAAAACATGTCTGTCTCTGATACGTATGTGTGTATACAGTCAAATAGGATACTAATTCCAAAGTCCAGAGAAATTTCTGAACACTAAAAAAGCCAATTCCAATAGCTACAGGGTAACCTCATTTCAACTCTAAGAGATGGTGACTGCCAGTAGAATGAGCTACTAATAGGGGCCCTGATCCTAACTTGGAATATAAATGCAAATTACTCAATTAAACCACTTCAGTGATTTCACCAATATGAATACTTCTACCAGCCATGCAGAATGGAACCCATGTACCAGGACTCATACATACCTTCCCAAGAAAATTTCGCCCATGCTGGAGCTTTCCTTGGTGTTTACAGATGTTAAGTGGATTATGAAGCTGTCTTCCTTCTTACAATATTCTTCTTTGATCAATTATTTCTTTGATAATATCCTTTACTCCAATTCTACTATAAAATTCCTTATTGTGAATGTACTGCAACCTGCACCTGTCCCTCCATCCAACTCTCCGTTTTTCCTTTGGGTAGATTGTTTCTCTTCTGAGAAACATCTTTCATGACTTGCAGCCATATAACAATGCAGCCTGTACTAACTGTATTAATAAGATGGGCTTGAGGTCAGTGAAAGAACTTCAAGTTCATTCTCCTCTTTTTCAATTCAGGATACTCATTAACTACATAACTGTCTTATCCCATGCACAGACTGACGAGTGAGGAATTCTACAGGTTATCCGCCCAACCACACAGAGTCTGGACAACAAACATATTTCATCCAGTTTGTTTTTCCTATGGGGCTGTTGCTGTTGAGTTGTGACCCCCTGGCAAAGATACTAGAGTAGCTTGCCATTTTCTCCTCCAGCTCATTTGACAGATGAGGAAACTGTGGCAAACAGGGTGAAGTAACTTGCCCAGGGACACACAGTCAGTAAAATGTCTGAGTCCAGATTTTAACCCAAGAAAATGAGTCTTCCTGATTTCCAGCTTGGCATTCTATCCACTGTGCCACTTTGCTCTTGCATGACTCTCATCTAGGAGTATTTTCAATGTTCCACAATGTCATTCACAAAGATTAGCTATAGAAGCTTACCTTTTATATGGAATCTATTTTCAACTTGGACCATATGTTGGATCTTCTCCAAGACACTAGAGAATACCTTGTATTGCATACATACATCTATCTCATTTTATGTGATCACTGGGTTGCCCCCCCCCAAAAAAAGTCATCTCTACTGATTCAATTTTTAGAGAAGTTGGTAGATTTTTTAACTATATGGGAAGCATATTGAGAGGTACCATGTTGGAAGAGACAATTTCTTTAAGTCAGTGATTCACCTCACTGAATAAAGTGCTTTTTATAATCAACAAATACAGAGTGAAATCTTTTATTTTTCAGTATCTTTAATTATATGATGATAACAAAAGTCTTCCTTTTAACCTTCTAACATCCTCATAACAAATATATGCATAGAATAATTTCACTAATATTTTGGAATGATAGGAAAATAAGTGTATGGGTTGACAGTTAGCCATCACTGATCACTCTTTTATTCACAGTAAGATATGAGATTTTCTTCCAAGTCTGGTATCTTCCTCTCCTTTAGACACTTTGCAATCTGATTCCTCAAAACCCTCAAAATTATGTTCCTTTCATCAAAGATTCCCCTGTATATAGTTGGTCACGGTCCAGCTGCTTTTCCCACATTCATTACCTTCAGTGCAATTTCTACTTCATCTACAAGCACATTCAAATCTGCATGTTATAAAGTACAGTTGTTCTTGATAGTGAAAAGGATCCATGTTAAAAATCTTTTACACAAATTTGTACTGTTTCTAGTAGCAAAGAACTGCAAACAAAGCAGATGCCCAGTAATTAGAGAATAGCTCTAACCAAATTGTGATCTGGCTTACATAGAATGGAATGTTACTGCACCATAAGAAAAAGAATACAATTATATGAACAAATACAAAATGAAATGAACAGAACCAAGAAACAACAAGCATACTGACAACAACACAAGTGGAAACAACCACTGCTGCCCGCACCCTCCTCCCAAACCAACCTGACCACTATGTAGATGAATGCTAACCTAGGTTCTGAAGAAAAGATGAGAAAATGCCTCTCTCCTTCCTTCTCTGCAAAAGTAGGGGTTATGAAATGTGGGACACTGTGTGTGTGTTAACATTTATTTATATACATTTATATGTTTGTATATTCATATGTCTACATATAAATATACATACTATGTGTTTTATGTACCACACACATAAAGACATACACATACACATTCTCTCTCTTCTTTCCCTTTTTCTCTCTCTCCCTCTTTCTCTCTCACACACACACACACACACACACACACACACACACACACACACACACACCACACCCCTTGGGACTCTACCTGCAAAGACAAACCCAGAGACATAATTACAAAACACTTCATGCAAATAAATAACTAAACAATTAGAGAAATATTCATTGCTCATGAGTAAAACAAACCAATATAATAAAAATGACAATTTTGCCCAAGTTAGTTTATTCAGTGCCATACCAATCAGCCTATCAAAGAATTATTTTATAGAACCAGAAAGAAATAAAAATAAAATTCATCTGGAAGAAAAGGCCAAAAATATCAAGGAATCAATGAAAAACAAAATGTGAAGGAAGGTGGCCTAATAGTTCAAGATTTCAAACTGTATTACACAGAGGTAATCACTGAAACAATCTGTTACTGGCTAATTAGTGAGTGGATCAGTGGAACAGATTACATACACAATACACAGTAGTAAATGACTATAGTAAACTAGTATTTGATAAACCCAAACAAATATCGAACGAGGCAAGGATTTGGCATCTGACAAAAAATAATGGAAATATTGGTAAGCAGTTTGGCAGAAACTAGGCAGAGACCAATATCTCACACTGTATACAAAAATAAGGTAAAGGAGCGGCTAGGTGCCACAATGAATCAGGAAGACCTAAATTCAAATCTGGCCTCAGACACAACACAAAACTAGCCATATGACCTTAGGCAAGTCACTTAACCCCAATTGCCCTACCTTCCCTCCCTCCAAAAAGCAAAACAAAACAAAACAAAACAAAACAAAACAAAACAAAACAAAACAAAAAAAAAGGCAAAATGGAGAAATGATTATATATAAATGGTGATATTCTAAGCAAACTAGGGTAACAATGGAAAAATATAACTGTCAAATCTATGGATAAAAGAGTTTATGACCAAACAAGAAATGGAAAGGATGGTGGGAAGTAAAAGGGGGTAATTTTGATTATATGAAATTAAAAGGTTTTTGTACCAACAAAACTAATGCAGCTAAAATCAGAAGAAAAACAGGAAACTGGGGGAAATTTTTACAGCAAGTTTCTCTGATAAAGGTCTCATTTCTCAAATCTATATCTAAGTTTAAAAAATTTAAATTTATAAAAGAAATGAGTGCCATTTTTAGATTTCAGAGGAAAAAAATCAAAAGCTACCTATAGTCAGGAAAAAATACTCTAAATCACTGAATCAAGAGAAATTTGAATAAGTTCAAATAACTCTGAGATACCACCTCACACCTATCAGATTGGCTAACATGACAGAAAAGGTAAATGACAAATGTTGGAGGGAGACATGGGAAAATTGAGACACTAATAGAGTATTGATGGAGTTGTGAACTGGTCCAACCATTCCAGAGAACAATTTGGAACCATGCCTAAAGGGTTATAAAACTGTGCATTACTTTTGACACAGCAATACCATTAACAAGGTCTATATTCCAAAGAGATTCCACCCCTTCTTCCGCCAAAAAAGGAAAAGGACCTACTTGTGCAAAAATATTTCTAGCAGCTCTATTTTGTGGGGGCGAAGAACTGGCAACTGAAGAGATGTCCATCAACTGCAAAATGGCAGAAATATAAGTGCAATGAAGTAGTATTATGGTATAAGAAATGACAAGCAGGAAGGTTTCAGCAAAATCCAGGAAGTCTTAAATGAACTGATTTAAAGTGAAGTGAGCAGAATTAGGAAAACAATGAACACAGTAACAGCAATACTGTAATGATGATTAACTACAAAATATTTATCTACTCTGATCCAATAACTATTCAAGACAATTTTAAAGGAGGTGTGTGTTATTTTCCTTTTCAACATGGTTAATATGGAAACATGGTTTGCGTGACTTCACATGCAATATCATAATGCTTGCCTTCTCAAGAGGGCTTGGGAGGACATGAGAAAAAGAAAGAAATAATTTGTAACTCAAATTTTTTAAATGAATATTAATTTTAAAAATCTAATTGGGAAATATTTAACAAAATACAAATATTTTTACATTTTTTAAATATATGTATATGTATTTTTATATATTTATAAACATGTATTTCCACACTTATTACATTTTTATATAATTATTACAAATATGTTAAATACATGTATATGTACTTAAATTGTTTTAACTATATTTACATGTATATGTACATAAATATAAATTAAATACACACAGAGTCAGGCTAGTTTAATGAACTGGTTAGTTTTAATGAACTGCTTTTGGGGTGTTCTTTTTTATTCTTTATTATAAAAGATGGTTACATGAGTAAAGACAAGTAGGGATATAAGTGGAAAGCTTGAAAAAAACAAAAGGTATTAATAAAAAAATTTTAAGATATTTTTAGATTTTTTTTCATCTTTTGTCCTTCCAGTTTTACCCCTAAATTTGTCAACAAACACTTATAACGTGCTTATTATATACCAAGATGACTTGGCTTCATTGGATCTCTTACCAAGCTTTTATCAGGCTGATTTTTCTTTCATGGTTTTGATTTTATGAAGTACTCAATTTTTCATCATCTTCCATAAGATTTTTAAAATTTATATTCTAAATCAGCATCACTTAGCTGCCATCTCTCTCCACTTGGCAAATAAACTGTGTTTGCTGACTGAAAAAGCAGTTTTTAATCTTTTTTGTCTATTTACAGCAAATGATTTGTATCAGTTAAGTTTCAGTATGAAATTATCATAATCAACGCTAATATCTTTTCCTCTATCCATTCCCCATCTTTCAGTATAGATATAAACATGTTGGAAGAGGTCAAGCTGGAACTGTTTTAGTTTCATGAAACTTTTTTTCTTATAGCTATCTATTCATTTTTATCTTTGCTCTAAGAACTTTTGGACCAACTTTAAACAGCTTAAATCAAGAGCGACTCCCGTATTGGTAATTTGTCTGTCAAAATTAAATCAATTTTATTTCTGAGTATTTGGCATTTACCACACCTCCCACATATACTAGATGGTATAATGGATAGATAGAATTCCAGTTATTGCCGGACTACAATAAGTGGCTCCCCTTTCCTTCCTATTACTCTTAGCTCCTTACAATCTGGATTCCCATTTTGCTCCACCAAAATGCTCTTTCCAAAATTCACAATGATATCTTAATCGCTAAAAAGAATGACAACTGTCTCAATTCTCTCTCTGTCTCCCCCCTTTCTCCCACCCTCCATCTGACCACTTATTCTCAGTCTCCTTTGCTGGTTCCTCATCCAGATCATGATTTCTAATAATCACACATGCCCATAGAGTTCTGCCCTGGGCCTTCTCCTCTTCCCTTCTAAACTACTTCACCTGATGATCTAGTCAGCTCCCATGGATTTAATTACTAATACTACTAGTACATCATCACCACCATCACCACCACCACACACGGTACTTGCTATGTGCCAGGTGCCGCGTGAAGTACTTTGCAAATCTTATTTAGCTCATTTGATAAGACAACCCTGGGAAGTAGCTGCTATTATCCTAATTTTACAGATGAGGAAATTGAAGCAAAGAGCCACATAGCTAGTAAGACCAGATGTCGACACACCAGGTCTTCTTGACTCTCAAGTCCAGCACTCTATCCATAGCACCACCTTGCAGTGCACATCTCTGTGCAGATGATACTTAAATGTACCTATTCTACCCTAACCTCTGCTGACCTTCAATCTCACATCCCCAACAGTCTTTTAGACATCTCAAACTGGATGTCCAGTAGACATCTTAAAATCAACATGTCTGAAACAAACTAACTATATTTCCCCAAAACCCTGCCCTCCTGCCCTCCTCTCATCCCCCATTTATCCAATCTGTAGCCAAGGCCTGTCAACTGCACCTGTGTAATATGCTCTCTTCTCTCCTCTAACACAACTACCACTCCAAGGCTGTGAATCACCTGGACCACTGTAACAGCCGACTGGTGAGCCAGCCTGTCTGCCTCAAGTTTCTCTGTACTCCAAACCATCTCCCATTTAGTCACCAAAGTAATTTTCCTAAAGCACAAAGCTGACTTTGTCACGCCACCCCACCCCCACCCCAATCTCAATAAACTTCAGTCGTTCCCTATCACCACCAGGACCAAATACATTATCTTATATTTCATGTTCAAAGTCCTTTACAACCTAGCACCCTCCTGCCTTTCCAACTTCTTACACTTTACTCCCTCTACCACATACCCTTCAATCCCATGACACTGGCTTCCTTGTTATTCCACAAACAAGACACTCCATCTCTCAGCTCTGGTAATTTTCTTTGACTGTCTCTCCCCCCCCCCCATGACTTTTCTCCCTCTTCATCTCTGCCTATGGCTTCCTTGGTTTCCTTTCAGACCCAACAAAAATTCCACCTTCTACAGACCATTCCCAACAGCTCTTAATTTTAGGGCCTTTCCTCTCCTGATTATTTTCTACTTTCCAGATGCAAAAACTATTTCCCAGAAAAGTTGTAACTCAGGTCAGGTTGCCCAACTAATCAGGAGCAAAGTCAAATGAGGATAATGGGAGTCAATTTCTTGACTTGAAATCCAGTGCTACCTTCGACCATACCATACAACATTCTCCATAGGAGGAAGTTTCCCACAAAAACTGAGGAGTAAACACATCTGGTTTTATCTGTTTTTATATCTTTCACAAGTAAACATTATTCTTGGAATTTATTCTGTACTTTTGTTTAAAACTAGGGTTATTTTGTAAAAAGGACCAGTTAAATTTCCAAGGCTATACAGGTGCTTCTAGATCAGCACAGAACCCAGTGGAAGCCTGATAAGTACACATGTGCACTTACCATCAGGTTCCTGTAGGGTCCTACATGGTGGCTACTGCCAGCTGGATCGTCCACATGGTCTAAACAAGAAAGATATAGGAATGAAACATAAGGAAAGTGAAATGGAAGCAATAACAAATAACATAATGACAAACAGAATAAAGTTATGAAGATACAGAGAAAAGAATGACACACAGAAAGGTGAAAAAGAAATCTGAATGAAATTGTCATGTAATTTACGACACAGTGGATAGTACAGAGTCTGGAGTCAGGAAGAACTGAGTTTTAAATCCAGCCTCAGACACTTACTAGCTGAGTGATCCTAGCCAAGTAATTTGACCTGTTTGCCTCCGTTTCATCTTCAGTAAAATGAACTGAAGAAGGAAATGGCAAACCACTCTAGTATCTCTGCCAAGACAATCCCAAAAGGGATCAAGAAGAACTGAATGCAACTGAAAATGGCAGAACAATGATAAATCTGTATCAGTAAGAGTTGACATCAGGAAAAATTCTGACATAATATTTCTTAAATTTGTATTTTGAGTTATTAAGATAAATTTGGTTTCTCACTATCCTTCAATCAATATGCTAATGTCTATGTCATAACAATACATTAAAATGAGTTCATTTTTATCACCTTAAAGAAAAGAGCTTAGAAAATCTTTTGGCATAATCCTCTCATTTTACAGATGTAAAAACTGACTGCCTTGAGAGGATAAATGACTTATACCTAAAATCTGATAGCTAATAAGTGGCATGGCAGAGCTGGGTCTCAAATCCAGGTCTCCAAAACCCAACTCTAGAGTGCATTCCACTCTACCATGCTGTCCCTTGTAGAACTAATCACTACAATTCCTATACTCACAGCTAAGGACTTTAGAGAACTCCTATCTAGCCTTTTCATCTTACAGCTGTGGAATCTGGGGGTTAGAGCAAATCTGAACCCCCAAACAATTTGTCTAACGTTACATACTTTCTAGAGTGCTTTCACATCTAGAATCTCATTTGGTTTAAAAGACAATACAGTACAAGAAAACGGAATTTAACAAAAAGGAGCACCAACAATAAATTTTTTAGATTGCTGAAAAACATTTCCAATAGTTTATGGAGTCTATGAACCAAAAACTCCTAAGTATCCCTACTAAATGATGGAAGAGGAAAAAATATTAAAACAAAATCTCTAGTTCTTTGACAAATGATCAAATCAAAGCCACCATATTAAATGCAACTGCTAAATGCAAAGACCTACCTGGAAGACAGTGATGACTCATTTTTCGTAGGACAGTGTAGCAACACACCTCAAAATAACTGGGCAAAGAGTTGCATAGTTAAAGGCACAGGAGACACCACCAATGATTTAACCCAGGTCTAAAATATGAACTGCTAGTCTTACTGTCAAACCATAAGAAGACTCAGGTAAGAAAGTAACTTTGTCAAAAGCTATGGGTGACATGTACAAAAATATTTATAGCAGCTCTGTTTTATAAATAAAAATATTTATAGCCAAGAACTGGAAATTGAGGGGATGTCTATTAATTGGGGAATGACTGAACACATTGTGGTATATGAACATAAAGGAATACTATTGTTCTATAAGAAATGATGAGTAGGTAGGTTTCAGAAAAACCTAGAAAGGCTTTATGTGAATTGATGCTGAGTGAAGTGAGCAAGTCAAAGAAAAGATGGCAGGTCAAAGATGTCAATGGAAAAAATGAACAAGATAGTCATCTACAGTTTTAAAAAAATCTTTTCAATCTCATTTCCATCCTTACTAAAGAAAGGAACTTTAAGGATATCAATAACCTCTAAACCACCAAGGACTTGTCCTCAAGTGTTCATTCAACTTCAACTGTTACACATAACTAACTCTGCTTGAGAAACCCTTCTTCAAAGTCTTTCCTCCCTCTGGCCTCTGTAATATAGATTCTGAGTTGGAAAAGACCTCAAAAAAAAAAAACCCTTAGGTCCAATACACACATGAGAAGTCAAGTGGAAAATATTTATCCCTACTAAACTTCATCTTACTAGACTCAAACCAATACTGCGGCACATCAAAAAAAATTTATATCTTGATTTTGCCCTTCAATGTTACCTAACCCTCCCTAGCTTTTGTCATCTATGAATCTGGTTGTCATGACAACTATGGCTTCACACAGATTAATTAACAAACATATCTTTTAGTACATTCATCAAACTGGCAAGTCTTAGAGGTTATAACTATAACCACCAATACAATAAGGACAAGTACTAATTGAGTAAATTTCATATTTATATAGCACTTTGAGGTTTATAAATCAAGAGCCTATATAACTTGAACAAGAATAATATACTCAAAAAATATGATAAAGTAGCTATACAATAAGGATCCTAATTTAGGTTCAGTCCCCTTATGACCAAACAAGGAATGCTTGGTAGTTTTGCAAAGAGAGTATTTTTAAAGGACCTGGCCACTCCCTTTAAAGACAGAAGGAACAGAACAACTCTCAGAGAATTAGTGAATCATTTACTCTCGGTGAAAGGGAAAGTCCTTTTTTTCTTCACAAGTGGCATGGTAAATAATCTTATGCACAAATAATAAAAATATACACACAAATAAAGATAGATATTACTTAACTTCAAATAAATATTTTTGTAGCAAGCTTATTAGGATCTTCTGATAATCTGAATTTAAGGTAGGAAATATCAAATACTCAAAGTTAAGATGTCATTTTTAAATATGCTATTCTAAAGTTTCACCCACAAATTCAAGGGCATAGCTAAACAATTAACTACTGAATTTGATCAATACAATACTATACGACTTCATGTAGTCTTTTGGGAACTCTCCTTGACTACTTACTGTCATGACTCTCCCACTCAATCCTTAAAATTATAGTAGCTTCAGTATCCACTACACAAGAGAAAAATTGTTGATCTATACTTTAATTACCAACTCCGAGAGGCTTGGCCCACGTCTCATCCTTTTAGATCTTTCAGTACCATTTTCTGCTAGGCAATTCCACCATTCAGAAAACTCTCCTCTTTAATACAAGCAAGGTTCCATCTCTTTTCTGCATTATGTTTCTCAAACTGAAACATACATAACAGGCAGCCTCATATAAATTATTATATATATATATATGACTTTATAGATGTATCATATATGACTAAAAAGTACATCATATAAATGCCTGCTATTATTATGTCAAGTTTGTCGTTTCTTTCTCTAACACCTCAATTAATTCTCCTTCTATCTAGGTGATACGTAGCACATTTGCATGAAAGCATTACTTCTGTTTTACCCTCCACTGATCTTCACCAAAAAGCTATCCCCTATGTTTCCTGCCCTTCTTCCCTCACTTTTAGGTTCCTAGATATCAGATTTGGGAAATGCAGGAACATACTCTCCAGTGTTTATTAAGTTAATATGTTAAATGCTACCCAGGAGTTGCAGAGAGCCAGCAGTCATTATCTCTGCTCCCCCTTTCCTTTGACCATGAGGAGATACCTTTATGGCACCTGTGGCCATCTACAATCCTTGAACAAAGGAAGCTACTTCTAGAAATGGTCTGGCTCCTCCCCTTCAACAGAAAAAGTATCATTCCTATTCTGCAACTGAAATGGTGCAAGTCTTTTCTCCTTCCTTCTCTGGGTCATTCTATCAATGGGGACCTCACTGGAAAGTGCACTACCAAGGTAAGTGAACTCATCCACAGCATTCAGAACTTCTCCATCTGCTGTAACCAACTGTTCCACATATGGATGCTGTGGTGGTGGCTGACTGTATTTTCTTGGTGTTATTTGTTAAATGGAGAAGTTCTGAATGCTATGGATAAATTCACTTACCTTGGTAGTGTACCTTCCAGGGATGTACACATTGAAAATGAAGTTGATGCACGGATTGTCAGAGCTAGCCAAATGTCTGAGAGGTCAAAGGAAAGTATGAGAGAGAAAAGGTAGTAGTCTGACTGCCAAACTGAAGGTCTACAGAATCATGGTGCTGACCTCAGTGCTGCATGCCTGTGAAACCTGGACAGTCTATCAGTGCCATGTGAGGAAACTGAATTGCTTACATCTGACTTATCTTAGGAAGATTCTGAAGATCACCTAGCAAGATAAGGTACCAGACACTGAAGCCCTTACTTGGACTAAGCTTCCAAGCATTCAAACTCTGCTTCAAAGAGTGCCACTCCAAGGGGCTGGCCACACTGCTCAAATGCAAAACATAAGCTTGCCAAAAAGACTTTTATGGAGAACTCACACAGGGCAAGTGTTCACATGGTGGTCAGAAGAAGCACTACAAGGACACTCTCAAGGTCTCTCTTAAGAACTCTGGAATTGATTTGTGACATGGGAGACACTGGTACAGGACCTCTCAGCATGGCATGCCCACATGAGAGAAGGTGCTGTGCTCTACAAACAAAGCTGAATTGAAACAGTTCAAAGGAAATGTAGAATGCACAAATTTGGAGAATTCACCCCAAATGTTCACGTGGACTATTTGCGCCTGATCTGTGATAGAGCATTCCAATTCCGTGTTGATCTGAGCAGCCAAAGTCAGATACATTTAAACTTGACTAATTTAGCATAATGATGTCATTTTGGTCATCTTCAAGAACAAAGGACAACAACCATGTTCTTTCACCTTCCAATTTCATTCCCCTCTGCCTCTTTGCCTTCTTTTAAAAATTTGTTTCTTTAGTGAAACATTTCTAGGAAATATTGCATTCATCATGAAACTTGGAACAGAAATGCATAAAACTTATAAAAAGTAAATATACAACCATGGGAGAGATAAAAGTGTCCAGTGAGGTTTTGTTTTTTGTTTTTTGACAAATGGGGTACACAATCAAAAATAAGTTTTCAGATAGCTGACTTAAGAGACTGGCTTAACCATGCATATAGAAAGGAGGGAATGCTTGAATACATACTACTTAGGTTGTAACATGTAGGTTGGTTGTACAACTCATGCTGTCAGTACATACCCTCTTGGAGTGACAAGGCAAATAGTCGATAAACTGAACTGAGGAGGCTATAACTAATAATAGGATTTAAATAACATTTCAAGGTTTGCTGTAATGTTAATGGAATAGTAAGATCTTCCCCATTAATAGGTCTGTGTGACCTGCTTCAAGCTCTGGCCCAGCTTGGAGCTGTGATACAGCCTGAGTCATATGGAACCCAGTGTGTGGGAGGAGCTTGCCCAATGGAGCAGACAGTGAGACTGAGGCAGAGAAGACAGGAGAGGGAGGAACTAGCCTAGGGGAACTTGTTTGTGGGAAGACCTGACAGAAAGAATGTCGGTGCGCTCCCTGAATTAGTGAGGAGTACCTTGTTGAATCTTACCTCCTGGCATCCTAATAGTGATGCTCCAAATAAATATTCTGATTTTGCCTTTGAGGAAGAGAGTTTATTATATTTTGTGAATCTACCCTGGAAATACATATACATAGTCATAGGGCTCCTATGGATATCCCATTGGCATTGTATTTATAACACACCTTCTAAGTATTTTCTAAGTATCATCATTTTACCATTATAAAATGGTACAAGGCTTACTTCTTACTTACTTAGAAGGCTATTTAGTTCAATTTCATCAGGGGAAACTGACAATGACCATCAGTGATTCCAAGATGCTCACTGCTACAAAAGTCTATCCCTTAATACGAAGACTATGAGTCACAGAATACAAAAATCTTAGAAGAATCCAAATCAGTGGTGAATAAAAGGGCAACGAAAAGATGCAAGGTGGGTACAAGTTCAGTGTGACATATTGCTAATAGCAATTTGACCTCAAAAAATTATAAAATGTCATTAGGGAAATGTTTTCAGAAAAGAAAGTAGCCCATTAAGATTAAGAGATTACAGATGAAGAGCTCAAATGTTGCACAGTTATAATTACACAAAAATCTCCAGTGAATTTAGCACATCTTTTATGGAAAAACTATACAAAAGGATATGACAAGACTATCAAAAGATAGTAAGACATGTTCTTGCACTAGTCGAGTAAAATATCCATTCCAATAAGATAATGAATCAAATCAAAGGCTAGCCATGCCAATACAGTTCTAGTTGACAAGAGACTGATTTAAAAACAAAATTTCAAAAAAATGCAACATGTGGCATTATGTACTTTTTTTATTTCTACATAAATACAAATGAGTCTTCCTCCCATTTTCTTTCTTTTTTTTTTTTTCTTTTTAGAGGGCGACTGAGGTTAACTGACTTGCCCAAAGTTACACAGTAAGTGTGAGGCAGGATCTGAACTCAGGTCCTCCTCACTGAAGGGCAGGTGCTCTATTCACTGCGTCCCCTAGCTGCCCCAGACCCTATTTTCTTGAACAAATAAATGGTGCTGTAGTACATACACTTCATAACATTCATTTATTGCTCCACTGACGGAACTTATTTTATTTAAATAGTAAGATCTCTGAATCAGAAATTTTCTGCCCCTTTAACTTTAGGTAGTATAGCTGTTTCTCTGTTGCGGGGTATATAGTATGAAATGTTTTCATTCTGAGAATTTTTAAAGGAAATCATTTCCCAAAATGGACCTCCCTGTTTTGCAGAGAGATAAAGACTCTTGATACTTACAGGGGGGCTGTTTAAAATACTGGAAGCATGTTTAACTGAGACCTATAGTACACAAGTTATTACAACAAATAAGAAGAAAAACCACTTTATTTTAAACATCTCCTTATAGAACAAATATGATCCCAATATATAAACAGAAAGATATCACTGATCAAAGTTAATCCAAATATATTTAATACTAGCAAAAAGAATACAGGAATTTGTACCAGGAAGTATTTCACTATGACCAGACCAGTGATAAAAAAAGAGTTCAAATTAGGAAGACGATTATAATTAACTATATTAAAAACAACTGACACCACATGATTATGGCTAAGAGGTAAAGGAAAAGTCTCTAATAATACAACATATATAATGCTAAAAACCCTAAGAAGTATAGGCATTAAAAGACCACTTTTAATATGATTAAACAGTTTATATCTAAAGCCAGAAACTAGCTCTTTTTTTTTTGTTTGCAAAGGAGGTATCTTGAAAAATTTCCCAGTTTTAAGAAAGGGGCACAGTCCCACCATTTGACAGTTCTAAAAATGTTAATGACAGCAATAAAAGAAAAGAGAAAGAAATTCAGGGTTGGCTAGGGAGCACAGTGAATAAAGCACCTGCCCTGGAGACAGAAGGACCTGAGTTCAAATCCTGCCACAAACACTTAACACTTACTAGCTGTGTGACCTTGGGCAAATCACTTAACCCCAGCTGCCCTGCCCTACTCCCTCCAAAAAAGCAAAAAACAAACAAAAAAAGAAATTCATGGAATAATAAACACTGGTGGAAAAGAGACAAAATAATGCCTATTTGCAGAAGACATGAGTTTTGTCAGAAAATCCCAAGAGAGTCAAAGAAATTAAATGAAACTTCAGTAAAGTAGTAATAAAAAAATAAATCTACAAAAACCATCAATTTTATATTTAGCAATAAAAATATTTAAAATTTTAAAAATTAAAAACAGAAAAAGAAATCTCATTAAAAACATCTATAATACAAAACATCTAAATCAATCTGAGTGTACCTAGGCACACTCACGATCAGTATAAATTAATTACAAAAACACCAGACTTAAATAATTGGAGAGATATTCACTTTGCATGTTTGGGCCTGCACAAATAAATTTAAAATAATATTACCTAAATTAATTTATAAATCTACCAAACTACTAAGGTTTTATTTTGAACAGCTAGAGAAAAACTACAAAATTTATCTATTATCAAATGAGATAAAGCCTGTTAAATGCTTTATAATCCTAAGGAGATAAATAAATACTAGCTGCTGTAGCTAGTTATTATTACTTAGAAGAATAAAAGATATTAGAGCCTCTAGGGAAATAATGAGGGGGGTGGGGGAAGGTAGGGAGGAGATGAAAGAAAAGTACTTCCTGACCTCCTTCAAGCTATATTGTGAAGCAATAATTTTTGTCTTGATTTTTAAAAAATACAAAGGTAAGTGAAACAGTATATAAGCAAAAATAAAAACTAATACAAAAATCTTCACTAAAACCAACAAAACAAACTACTCAGGAGTAGGATGTCCTCTTTAACAAGAACTACTAGGAAAAGGGAAAGCAGTTGGGGGAAAAATGATTTGGAAAAAAAAAAATCTCACAGTAAGTCCCAAATAGCTATCAGTTTTAAAATAAAAGATCATATCACAAAACAGTTTGTAGAAAACCAATGTGGGTATCTTTTCACAACTATGGTAAGGAAATTTAATAGATTATCAAAAAGTAAACACACAGTATCAACTACATGAATGGGGAAGGTTTTGGAAGTATGGAATGTAGCTAAGAAGGGAAGCTGTCAGCTAGGAGTGGGGAGAAGGGGGAATCCTTGAATAAACTATCTCAACTATCCATGTTATATACAAAATGAATGTGTAAGATCAAAAGTTATTACCAAATGAAGTCGTCAAAAGATAGGAACAAATAGTTCAAAAGAATTGCAAACGGATAACATGAAAAAATGCTTTAAAAATAATAACAGAAATACAAGTTGAAACAATTCAAGTTTCACTTAGAATGCAGAAAAACGCTAACAATGACAAAATATGCAAGAGATATGAACAGTCCATGATAGAGGTGCTGAGGTGTGATAAGAACACATAGACTGTTAGAGCTGTCAAACTGTCCAAAAATTCATGAAAACAATCTAGAATTGCGTGGAGGAGAAATCACTTAATCACTTATAACCCAGATATCCCACTGTTGGGCATACCAGATAGAAAGGTCCCACTCATGCAAAAGTATTCATTTCAGCATATTTATGGCAGCAAATAACTAGAAATAAGGTAGGTATCCACTGAATGGGTAATGGTTAAACAAACTGTGGTATATAAAGTTTTCAAAAAGAAATAAAACTATTTGTTGGGTATGTTATAATGTATACTCTTTTGATTAGACTAGCTAGGTGCTGACATCCCTTCCAACTATAAAATTCTGTCATTCTGTAATGCTAAGAACAAATATGAAGAATACACAATGATGCATTGAAAAAAGCAGAACCAGGAAAATATGTATGGCTCCATGAAAACGAAAGAAGCTGCAACCAGTGTCACAGTCCCTATGACTAACCCCAGAGAATAGAAAAGGAACGTCTTTTTTCCCCCCACTGGAGAAATGGGGACCTAAGGATATAAAATAGTAAATGCTGTAAATCGTGGCTAACGGGTCAACTGATTTGGCTGAAATGTTGTTTGTTTGTTTTTATCCTGTGGTACAAAGTAATATGTTGGGGACAGTAGCGTGAAACTCAGAAACAAATGTGTTCTTTACTACTTACAAAAATCTTTAAGGGGGGGGGGATTTTCTTCCTGAAATTTCAAAATTGTATTAAAACTACTATTTTAACTCCATGATTTTCTTTACAATTAATTAAAAATAATCTGAATACCTAAAAAAATACACTGAAGCTTTCATGTCATTAAGCTAACATTTAGTATTTTGGGTGTCATTTAGTTATTAATTTTAGATCAAGGGTTTTTTTTTAAAAAGGTTTGATACTTTTGACTCTTTACACAAGTCAATTTCCCATATACTACCCATTCCCCAAACTCAATCAAACTATATGGTGCAACAAAGAAAAACCAAACAGACAGCTGAACCATGGCGGACCACATATGCAAAATGCTCTAGTAGAAATCACTCACAAAAAAGAGGGAATTGTTTCATCATCTGCACTCCAGGTTGCAGTTAATGTTTTATTCTGGGGTTTTTGTGCTATTTTCATTTCTGCTGTCAAAGTCACTGTACACATTCACAGGATGGTGAACGTTGGGCTGGACGTACCCTTGTGGTTCAGCCTAACTCAATTCCTTCATTTTACAGATGAGGAAAAGTCATCAGGTGACTTGCCCATGGATACACAGTTAGTAAGCAAGCAAGATTCAATTCCAACACTATGTCACCTCCATTGCTCTCTTTAATCTATTTTGCTTGATTCTGCATTCATTTATATTCATCTTTAGATTTTACATTTTCTTGACAATTAATATTTGAACAACTAACTATAAATGTCTATGAAGGATGACAGTCTCTCAAAATGTAATTCACTAGCTTTTACTTTGCTTCTGAAAATGCAGAAGTGGTAATGGTATTGCGCATGCTTAAGAGGAGGTGTAAAAAAAAAAAACTTCAGGACATCTTTGTTTATCACCAAGAGAATTTAGGATATTTAATTGTAGGATGCATAATAAGCAGTAACAGTTACAGAGTCACTTTGGCCCATAGTTTTATCACTTGAAATGCCATCAGCAGAAATGCTTATTCACATTTAATTTAACTCCTCTATTCATCACAGCTGCAAAAGCATGCTGAGTTTCCCAAAACAAGAACAATTTAAAGTTCCTAACCACAGGCACAATTCTGAACACAGAATGAATCTTTTACACAAATCTTCTGGGCAGAACTGCTGGCACCTTTTGCAAATACAAATGGTACTGTGGCCCACTGAAGATACCTCTCTTCCACACTCAGACACATGATCACTGATAGTACAACCTTCTGGGCCTCCCATGCCTAGGAGTCTCATGTGTGGACTCATCACCAGCCACAGCTGCCCAAACCCCCCATCAGAGCCTGGAGCATACTCGGTCCAATCAGGTAAAACACATCAGAGAATGTTTCAGCAAAAAGCGAACTGTTCACAAGAGAAGCCAGTTGCCCCTTCAATAAAAACCAAACTACTGTGGGGAGGGGATGTGGTCTTTTAACTTGGAAACATTCATCACTAAGTGCTGACATTTAGGGTGGCTTTAGTGCCTACCTATGAGGCCACTCGAAGAGTCTGATGGGAAAAAAGATGATGAAAATGCACCTTTTATGCAAAGCAAAGTTCCAATAAAATTTATATGATATTTCTGTTCCCACTTCCCAAACGTTTCCTGCAGCTTGAGAAGAGTATATTGAATGAAATATATTGTTGTAGAATATTTAAATTTAAACTTAATTATTGATTTTTTTAAATATAACTCTACAATTACTAAACAAAGTGGTAAACTACTCATATCTTGATTAACCTATTCATAAACCATTTCTATTAGAATAATAATAATCACATCTATATTTTAGTACATAGGGCATTTCTCACAAACCTCTGACTTAAGTCATGTAAATATTTCCATATTTGTTTTTCAAATCAAGACACTGAAACTCGAAGTTAAATGATCTGTCCACAGTCACATGAGCAGTAATGTCAGGTCACTCATCAGGACACTACTAAATGGAGCTGTGAGTCTCAATGCCCAAAGTCACTTTGACCCAAAGATTATACTGCTAGGCACATAGCCCAAGTAGGTAGGTCACTGACAAAAAGAAAAGTTCCAAATATACTAAAATATTTACAGTAGTACTTTCTATAGAAGCAAAGAACTGGAAACCAAGTAGATATTCACTGATTAGGGAATGGCTAATTGATTGCTAATGTAATGGAATATTACTATGGTTTAAGAAATGAAAAATACAGAAGCATGGAAACACTTATATGAACTAATGTAAAACAAAGTAAGCAAAATAAAAAAAAACCAAATATGTAAGACCAAAACAACATAAATGGAAAGAACTACAGAACAAAAACTGTTTACTGTGAAATCATAAAAACCAAGTTTGACCCAAAAGACTAAATATAAGAAGACACTTTCCCATATTCCTTTGGAAAGGTGGGAGGATGCATGAGTGTGGAACACCACACACCATGCCAGATTATTCTCAGGTATTGGTTGCTTTTGCTTAATGTTTCTCTTTAAAAAAAAAAAAAAAACCAAAACTTCATTAAAAGGCTTGTTCTGTGGGAAGGAAATGGGAGGGAAATATAAGGAGAAATGTAGGCCACGTAAAGCAAAAAGACATCAATAAAAATTGATTTTTAAAAAGAGTGTCAGATTTTGGTCGAGTTCAGCCAGACTGTTTGTTAAAACTATTTTTTAAAAACCCAAACTAAACTCAAGCTGTAGCATTTCTATAATAGGGTCATACCAAAGAAGCACTTTAGTAGTTGATGGTAAGTGCCTAGAACAATGTCTTTTGAACTTTTCCTGCAGTGGCATTTCAAACAAAAAAGTTCTTGATACTTTAGAATCAATTTTGGTAGGAAAAAATATACTAAGTACTTACTGCATGTGAGGTACTATACCAAAAATTAGGACAAATACAAAGATAATGAAGAACAATATTTAGGTCATCAGGGAACAAGTCATAAAGAAGCAATAGCTCAAAAAAATGGCAAGAAATATATGGTTACATGCCTGCAAAATTCTCCTAATGAAACTACAGAAAGATCAGTTGAAAATGGCAGTGTAAAAACACAACTGTGCACAATCAACTATTCACTCTAGCTACAAGTTTGTCATTCATTCATTCAAAAGTCAAGGAATATTCAAGAAAACCCATGAACTGTGCAGTGATTCTAAAGGGAATAATCATTAACTATATACCCTAACAAAGAGCTAAATTCAAATCCTGTTGAAGATATTTAATACTTGTGTGACTCTGGGCAAATCACTTAATCTCTCCCAAGTACAGTTAGCTTGTCTATAAAATGAAGGTGTTGGACTAATAGCCTCGGAGGTTCCTTCCAGCTCAAAATCTATGGTCTTATAATAAGAGTAGAGAGTCTAAGATGGAACCATGGATAAAAAAAGTACAGTTAAAGGATGTAATAGGAATAGTTAGTCAGCAAAGGTTTTAAACCCACCCTCCAACCTTCTCAGGCTTACTTCTTATCACTTCTCAATTTAGGAGGCAAGTCAGAGCAGGAAACAAATGATACTTTACTTGGAAGTTCAAAAGAATTAGGACATGTAACACTACTGTATTTTAAGATACATTTAACTAGTATTGCTACAGTTGGTTTAGGCACACTAAAAACTACTGGTGGACAATGCATATGCCTCTTGATTAGGGAATGGCACGTGAATGTAAGGGAATCTTGACTGTTGTGAGAAAATGTGATGAATAAAGAGAAGAGCAGAAAAGAGCTATATGAATTAATGAAGGATGAACTAAGCAGTCAAGAAAACAATATATAGTAACAACAACAAAGCAAACACTAAGAAGAATGACACCAAAATATCGTGACCTGAACAAAGAGACATGACAGGACACTCCAAACTATCACTTCAGGTAGACAAGAAGTGTTCACACATTGCACATACTTTCAAGTATTTTCAATGTGTCCCTCAGTTGTGCTGATTTTTCTTTCTTCTCTAAAACATACTATTTGTTATATGAGATAGCTCTCTTGAAGGGAGAGGGATATTTAAGATAACTATGATGCCATTAGGAACAGAAGACAAATATAATTGTGAATTACCACTCCAGAAAGGGTAAGTTATACTTTTATTTAAGAATGACTAAAAAACCCAAACCTTTCAAAAGACTCAAGAGATCTCACCTCTAGGAAAAAACAGTAATAAAATCAAAGACAGAAAAGTGCTACATACACTGAAATATTCTAATTTTTTTGTTTTTTCCAAGCATCAAGCTCTTTTTTCTCCTTCACAATGCCACCATTAAAAAAAAGAAAATAAAATAGAATAAGAATAAATAAAAAATTCCCACAGTGACCACGTTCAAAACTGCATGTCTCCTCTTGCATAGCGAGTCCACCACCTTTCTCAAAGGAGTCAGTTAACACTCCTTATCATTGGTATTCTGACATCATGGTTGATCACTGTATTAATCAAAGTTCTAAAGTCTTCCTAAACGGTTTCCTAAACATTTCTACAGTACTGATGTTATAGTCTAAACTGTTCTCCTGGTACTTGCTCACTTCATTACGTAACAATTATTAAAAGTCTTCCCAGGTTTCTCTGGACAGTCTCCTTTGTTCCTTTCTTACAGTACAATGGTAAGCCACTACATCCATACAGCATAATTTGTTTCCCAAATGACAGGCACTCCTTACTTTACAATTCTTTGCTACTGCAAAATGAGCTCCTAAAGATATTTTTTACATATATAAACTTTTCCTCTTTAATCTTTTTGTAGTATAAGCCTAGTAGTGGTATCTCTAGGGCAAAAGGTATACAAAGTTTAGGAACTTTTCAGGCCTCGGATCCATACTGCTTTTCATAAAGGCTAAACCAATTTCCAATTACGCTACTTATAAAAGTACATTAATGTTTTTGTTTTCTTACAGCTTTAATATGCATTTTCCTAATTATTACTGATAGGGAGTATTTTTTCATATGGCTATATGCAATTTGGGTTTCGTCTTGAGAACTGTCGGTTCATATCCTCTGCCCACTGTCAGATGTATAAATTCATATGAATTCCTTACACAACTTGAAAATGAGATCTTTATCAGAGAAGCTTGATGCAAAGATTTTTCCTACCTGTTTCCCTTCAAATCTTAGCTGCATTGGATTTTTTTTAAATACAAAAACTTTTTTAATTTTATGTAATCAGTACTGTGTTTTTTTATTTTACTCTGATATTCTGTTTGGTACATGAACTCTTTCTTCACCTACTCACAGATCTGAAATTTCTTCCTTGTTTTTCTAATTTCTTTATGATGCAATCTTTTATATCTGCGTTACCTATCCATTTGGAACTTTTATATGGCATGAGGTGTTAGGATAAATCTACTTTCTACCAGACTGTATAGTTTTCAATGCATTTTTTTTTTTAAATAGTGAGTACTCTCCCCCGGAGGTAAGGTGTTTGAATTTATCAAACACTAGGTTACTAGGTTTGCTTGCTTCAGTAAGTTGAGTGCTTAATTTGTTCCACTGTTTGACCTCTTTATTTTTTAACCAGTACCAAACTATTTTGATGATTACTGCTTTTTAATACAGTTTGAAATCTGCTATCATTGGGCCTTCCTCCTTCCCCCATTTTCCCCCTAGATCAAAATATTCTTAACATTTTTTGAGGTAGCAAATAACTAGAAACAAAATAGATGCTCATTAATTGGTAAGGATGAAACTAACAGTGATACATGAATGTAATGGAATTTTACTGGGCCATAAGAAATAACAAAGCACTAAGGAAAATAGAGGGAAAAAAATCATATGAACGAATACAAAGTGAAATAAATACAACCAAAAAAATAATATACATAATGACTAAAATGCAAACAGAAACACAAATACCAAAGACTTGAAACTGCAATTTGTGTGATTTTAATAACCAAGATTAGGCAGTCCAGAAACATTTATTAAGCACCTACCATATGACAGGCACTAAGCACTGGAGATACAAAGTAAAGACTGCCCTCGAGAAGTTCACAGTCCAATGGGGAAGACAATATACAAAAGTTTAGTTCCAAGGAAGCACTTCCTCTTCTTGACAGAGGTAAGGGACTACAAACATAGAACATAACATATACTGGGAGACATTACTGGTATGCTGGTTGGTGTGGCTGAACTCTTTTCCCCCCTTTTAAAATTCTTGCCATGAGAGATGCATCACTGGATAGTAGAAGAGTAAAAAGAGTATTATTCAGAAATGAAGGTAGTCAAGAAGCATGATGCATAGAACGGCTTTGGAATCATATTGACAGAAGTTCAAGTCCTAATGCAGCCCCTGACTATGTAACCCTGGGGCAGTCCTTTAACTTCTTAGTGCCCCAGATAACTCTCCTATACCATAAGTTGCAGGATACCTACCTATTCTGCACTACTCTTCTCACCAATTAAATCACAGGGAGGAAAGGAGGGGGGAGGCGGGGGAAAAGGGGATGTCAGAACAAAAGGTATTAATGAAAATAAGATGCTTAAAAAGTTGAAGACTGTAGAAAATTGTTTGCAGAGTCCAACAAATATTCAAGATGTTTCATCGATCTTGATGCAGTCACAGAACTCTCACAACTTCCAGGGCTGCATGCTACCTTTCTTAAAAAGCAGCATCAACTACTTCCAGGGAGAACAGTAGAAGAGCTAGGCTGAAGGGGTTCCTCACAAACCATAAAAGACAGGAAGCAAATTCCTAATCAGGCAAGACTAGGAAACCATTTAGTTTGGTTAGTTCAAATCCTAACACTTGATTAGCATCCATTTCTAGCACATCTACTTCAGAAATCCTTTCTCAAACAATGCTGTATATATACTGCTGAGTGTCTTAGTGAAAAATAACACTCGACAAGGCAGAAGATTGTAATTGAATCAAACCAATGAATTATTATAATGAATCATAACTGAATTAGATTACAAATGCTGATTTTTCTAAAGGTGTATCTCTGTGGTTTTATCTAATTTTTTAACTAGGTTTTATTACTACCAAGACTCAGAGAATGGTCTGTGCTGGAAGGGTTCATGTAGCTCACCTACTCAAAACATCTTTTTTTAACCCTTTGCACTCCGCTGTCCCCTCTCAGGGGACATCGGAATTCTAGCATATCACTCAGATGTCCCCTCTCAAGCACTAAAACAGTTGCATACAGAAAGAATAATACTACGCTTCTTGCGTGGAAATATA